>CAWUFW010006215.1:600000-1190437 GCA_963921515.1 Calotriton arnoldi
ACCTGCAACCGACCTGAAGCGACCGACGACGGTGGGCATCCATCTTCCTTGCCCCGGGTCACTGCCAAGTGACTTTGAACACTGTCCCCTCTGCTTTCAGGTCATCCTTCTTCAGAATCCAGGCTTGGATTCCACCGGACACTTCTTCAGCTCCCGCAAGCAGCAAGTCTTCTTTGTTCGCCATTGAAAACGACGCCGCGACCCGACACCAAAGGACACCTGTGCACCCGGCTTCCCTGGGTGAGGTAACTCCAGCACTACGGTGCTCCTGTGGGTGTGGGCCCTAGAACTACTTACCCTGTAAGTGACTTGCTTGTAGGTTCTCCCGAAGTATCCTAAAACTCTTTATTTCCAACCGCGACTTGCCCCATTGAAGTTAACGGCGATTCGCGCCTGTGTATCCACACTGCACGCGTCCCCCGTGGGTCCTTTACTTACCTGCCTTGGGTGGTTTTGTGAGGCCCCAGCACTTCTGAAGGCCCTAGGCCTTGTCTCCCTGCAAGTCGTTGTTTCTAAGTCTCTTACTTAGTATATGGTCTGGTACGCCCCTAGGGCCCCAGCCATATTTTGTGCTTAACTTATTGTGAAACGTTGATTTGTGCATATGTTTGTCTTCTAATCTCATAAAGAGATTAGTAGAGAGTTATTTAGAAATAAATACATATATATTTGATATATATACCTGTGTGGTGTCTTTTCATTTGGTGATTCAAGAGATTATATGGTAAAACAAGCTGCTTTACATTCCTCCGAGACTTAGCCTGAAGGCTGCTCTCCACAGCTACCACTAGGATAGCTTTCTTTAAAAGGTTGTCTTAAACCTATCTACCATAAGAGTCGATTTGCCCTGGTGCAAGGTGTCCACTTTAATTAGTGAACAGCATATACCAGGCCAACTTCTCACAATATAGATTTTTTTATTTGCAACAGCAACATTTTATATGGAATTCCGTGTCTAAATACTTTGTTACCCCCTTTATAGGAAAAAATACTAAGGGCAAATTGTTAGATGTTTAGTGGACTAGTGCACAGTATTAAATATGAGATAAGCTATTAGCGCTTGAAATTGTAGCTTTAGTATCCGAATATCTATAATCATAAATATATCCTTCTGTATTTCTGGTGTTCTTGCTGCAACAGTGAAAATCAAAGCGCTGCTCTGAGGATTTTCAGCATTCCACCAGTTAACATCTGAAACGTTTTGCCTAATTTCTTTTCCCTGCCTTGTCGCTATTCTCTGATTTATATTTGTGCAATTCTCTGTTTAGGCAGCTACCTGTGAACCTTGTGAGCAAGAGAAATGGGAGAGGATAGGATAGAGTTGCCACACAGAGACATTAAGAGGACTGTATAGCAAGCGATGAAAGTAGATGGAAAAGGGGGTAGAGATAAAGATGATGTGGAAAGATATGTGAGGTAATAGAAAGAAGAGAAGTAAATGGGGGTTTGGATAGAGATGATGTAGAAGGATATGTGAGGTAGGGAGATAAGTAAAGCAAAGAGAGCAATGTGAGACAATCAGAAGGAAAGATGAAGAGATGTAGAAATAGGAATATGTAGGCAGAGAAAAAGAGGGTTAGAAATAGGTATGATTTTAGAGTTATGTAGAGAGTGATGGAGATATGGTAATGGACATGTAGAGAGAGGCAGACGAGTGCAGTACTGCAAGAGGTGAGGTAGAGAGAAAAGTAAGGTAGGTAAAGGCTGCAGAATGTAGAGGTAGACAGAGAGACTGGAGGAAAAACAAAGAGATGCAAGATAGCAACAAAATGAGAAGAAGTATAGAAAAACAAGGCAAGTAAAGACAGTAGTAGGGAAGAGAGAAAGGTAGAGAGAGGTCAAGGATAGAAAGGGAAATGGGATGTAGCATGAAAAAAGAAAACTGACACACATACATGAAATAGAGAAAGAGAGGTGAGGTTTATACAGAGATTTGTGAGAAAAGAAGGTGAAGCAGCAAGATGAATGAAGAAAATGGTTGAGAGAGATAGTTGAGGTGGCAGGGTGAGTTGAAATGGGTAAGGATAGAGATAGGGAAATAGAGGATGGGAGAAAGTAGTAAGATACTTAGAGAGGTGGAGGAATGGGAACAGAGGTAGAACGAGAAAAAGGGAGGAAGAGAGGTTAAGAAATGAACTGATGGTGAATAAAATTGAGGGTTAGGTAGTGAGAGGGAGAGTGGTGGAATAGAGAAAGGTGAGGTAGAGAGGGAGCTATGAGGTAGAGAGAGAAAGGAAATTGACATGAGGAAGAGTGGTGAGGTAGAGAAAGGGCTGAGAGATAGGTAGAGAGATGTAAGGTAGTAAAGACAGGGAGAAAGAGAGATGGATAGGTGAGATAAAGACAGAGATGAAGTTGTGTTAGAAGTGAAGTTGTTACATTAGAGATACAGGAAGGCCAGATGTAAAAGGATAAGTGAGGTTCAGGGAGAGGAATGAGGTAGAGAGAAGGGATCAAGAGTGACCGCTTTAACTGTAGGCACAGAGCATGACAGGGCGACGGGCATGCCCTAAGGGCGACGGGCATGCCCTAAGAAGATGTTCTGTTTTGATGCAAAGTCCAGTCTGGCTATCTCAGTATAGGGCTTTACATCCAAAAATATGGATGCTTATGTTAATCTGCTTCAGCCTCACCCAGGTGGCTCCCCTTGATGCAAAGTGGTGCAAAGGCACCCTGCACTATTTGTGCTGTGAATAGGGCCTTTCCAGCAGAAACTACGTTTGCTTTGGAAGGGAAATACCCTTGCAAGAGTTTGTCCTGCTTTGTGTCACTTTGCCCTGGCACAGACCCTTAGTAAATATGGCGCTAAGTTTCTGCTAAGCATACTCGACTATCAAAATAGGAAACAAAGCTGTTATTATGGCAGGTAGTACGACTCTCCCACTCACTGTACAAGGGGGGCTGCTTGGAAGATGGGGTCCCTGTAAAAGTAAAGTGCCCACTTTACCCATGCCTTACAACGTTTCTGTAACACTGCGCTGGGAAAGGGGCGCAGCAAGCAGCTACAGTAATCAGTAGCCCACATCAGGCCTTGTATACGTCACCGGAAAAACCCTAGGAGTCTAAATAAAAGTGAAAGGAGATGAAACAGTGTATACTATCATATAAATTCCACCACCTTTAGTCATCATGCAAGGGAGCAGAGAGTGATAACAGAGAGCAAAGATGGGTCGAGGAAACTTCCAGGTTCAGCTCTACAGTCCCACAGGCAATCGCAATATCATTGGCGTTGCTAAGAGCACGGAGGCTTTCAAAAAAACAACGGTCAAGAAATTTAAAAAGCTGGCGGTTGAAAGAATACAGGAACCTACCTTAAGAATGAGAGGTAAGTTGGAGGGTAACTCTCACCTGCTGCAAACTGCCAGAGCTACAGTCTCATGGGCAGTTTTATCAAGACTTTGCGCCACCAAAAAGTCACCAATGTAGCGCCAGGTGGCACAAAGTATTAATAAAGTATTTCGTTTCCATTATAAAGAAATTGCGCTGGAAAGTTGATTTAAAGTAGTGCAAATAGTGTTTTGAACAGCTTTGCAATTCGTTGTGTCAAGGAGGCATTAAAAGGGTGGTGTTTGTGCATTTGGGTATTCCAAGGCTACCACTGATGGTACAAAGACTGTCAGACCATGCCTTGAATCAAACCATGACACTTCCTACAAGCAAGCATTAAGTATGAGAAATGTATGAATTTTGTCATACATTTCACCCATCGCATGTGAGCGGCTCTGTGCAACACACATCCAATGTGTAAAATGTAAATAAAAGTGTATAGCACAGGATTTAGTACTGGAGGGGCTTCGCGCTATGGCTCCAAGCGCTAGGTATAAGAGCACTACGGGAAAGGGAAAAGTGTAGCACAATGTGAGGCTATTTGAGCGCCATCGCAGGTGGAGAGAGCAGCAGCAAGCCATTTTTATTGAATACGGTTCTGCGTTGCTATTTTTCTCCTAGCACAATTCAAAAACGTTTATTGCTGCACCTCTTTGCTCGATAATTCAATATTGGCAGATTATAGCTACGCTGTTAGTTTAAATTGCACATCTCTTGTACACACCATTGTAACGTTTTCTTTTTGTGTTAAGACACATGTATCTGTTTTGTATGTGTTATGTAGTTCATGTACTCTGAAGTCCTTATGTAATGCAAATGCTTCTATTGTAAAGCGCTCTGACACCTTCAGGTAAAGTACGTGCTATATAAAAACGCATAAATAAATTGATTTAAGGACTAAACCTGCACTTGCTATTTTCTGCATTAGTCACATGGAATAAGGTTTTGCCATAAAGTGTATTAATGGGGGATGCTTTTCAGGGACATACAGAAGGGGTGACATACGTCAATTATTCCTTACCCGACTGGTTAGTTACCTTGGGGGCAGGAAGGGTGTGACTGGTGGATAATTATGCCTCGTTTACGGTACTTGTGATTTGAATAGAACCGTTGAAGGTGTTTCCGGTAACTTTTTTTTAACTATATAACTTAAAGCCCTATTAATGGCAGTATTGAATTGAATGAGACAAGTAAATGTGTGCAAATTGACAGTCTTTTTAACTCCACGACTCTAAGGGGGTTATTCAACATTCGGTGTGGAGGAGTACCCTGTCCGTCAAACTGATGGTCAGCCCTCTCCATTTTGAATCGGGTAAACTGTCATGTTTCTGCAGGTGCAGACTCTGTTGCCTCTACTGAGGAAACCTTAGACGAACAGCCCCAAGGTCAACGGATGTCGTTCAAAGTACCTCGACTGTCCTCCCTAGTTAGGGCAGATGTACTTTTTTCCTGTTTGGGGCCACCAGGAAAAGCCTGGCAGACCTGACAAAAACAAACTCCGGCTATGGGAGCTTGTGTTTAAAAAACAAACAAGTTTGCTGGGCAGCCACATGAAACATGGTGGCCACTCACTAAACTTACAGTACCTTCAGAAGAGCTGTTGTCACGGTAGCTCCTTCTAAGGCTCAGAGATCTCTGCCAGGGAGGCATAAATGTATAAATGTGGCAGGCAGTCATACACTAAGGTGTTGGAGGCTATAGCCTCCGCCACCCTGGCTAATCGCCATTCTTGAAACAACCCTCTTAATTTCATTTCTGACAAACTGACAGAACAACAATTTTTTTTTATTTTAGTTCTGTAACTCTTAAGTATTGTTTCTGGCACCATTAAATTGAATGAGACAAGTGAAGGTGTGCACAGTGACAGAGTATAACTTTGAACTCAAATCTTGTTTCTGGCACCAATGAATTGAAGGAGATGAGTAAAAGTGTGCACGGTGACCATTTTTTAATTCTAGAAGTCTGTCTCATTTCGGACACGTGAACTGGTTGGGATAAGGAAAGGTGTACACAGTGGCTGTTTTTTTTTTTTAACTCAGTAACTTTAAGGCCCTGACTCCAAGTTTGTAAAAGTTTTGTGTCTCCTGCTTGTGCAGAGGTCAGAAGTCTGAGTTGGGTGGCATTTATCGCACCCGGTACCTACTAGGTACAGTACGGTAGTTATTAAGCACCAACATCTGCATGTTATACCACAAAAACTCTGAATAGGTGCTATTTATCTCGCCTGATAAATTTAGAACCCCAGTGTATCAGATTTGTTCAGGTGCAATAAATAGCCCCTTTAAACCGACAAATTCAAAAACAGTCGCACAGTCTTGTCAAAGTCATTTAATTGAGGGACAAATAAAAGCGTGCACAGTGACAGTTTTTTAACTCCATAAGTCTAAGTCAATTTCTGGTACCATTGAATGGAATGGGGAAAGGCGTGCACAGTGACTGTCTTTTAATACCATAATTCTAAATCTGGCATCACTGATTTTAATGGAACAACTACAAGTATGTTCTGACATTTTATTTAACTTCCTACCTCTTAAACTCATTTCTGGCGCCAAGGTAAAATATGCACAGTGGCAATTTATTAGTCGTTGAACTCTAAGACTTGTTTGTCTCACTACTACACTTAATTTGTAGTAGAACGTTAAAGTTTGCACAATAGTGCTTCTTTCTTGTGATCTTGACTAAGGGTCTGTGTTAATATTGATTTGATACCTTGGTGGGTTTTAGTGGCTTGAGGGAAAATGAACATCCATTTTTTGGAATTGGAGACTTGTTTGCGTATTTGCTGACCTAACGTGGATCCCTGATTGATCCTGTGTTCTTCCCATTCCCCACCCATTATTGCCTCCAGGGTTTGCTCCCTTCCTTTCCTTTTCTCCTTGTCAATTATAGGATGTGTGTAGAGTGCCTACTAGCTGAAGTTAAGCTCTTGTACCACACCCCAGATTCCAGTGTACCCCGGCCCCTGCTATCCCTCCCTGCCATGGTCATCTCTTCTGAAGTGCAGTGCAGGCCGGGTGACGCCCTGAGAGAACGTGTGTGTGTACCTCTGCTGACCTTGTGGTCATTGGAAAAGTGGAATGGACTGCTCCTTAAACTGATGTCCTAAAGAAGCAAAGGAAGCGATGAGGGAGAGGGGGAGTCTCCTTTCACTACATTTCTCTTTTTTATTCTGAAATGTCACCCCCTAATAACAATGAAAGTGAAAGTTGTCTCAGGGGGAATTTGTAGAAGTGCAGGAGTATACCTCATTATGTAAAACTAGAAAGAATATTGGTCTCTCAGATCTAAGAAATAGTACTGGGCTCACTTCGATGGGTGAAGGCAAACGTGTAACACAGGGTGAGAGAATTTGTTCTTGTGCCGTCTGGGCAGCAACCTACCAAGCTCCTCATCTCTCACCCTCACATGTGCAGGGTGCCATTCTGGCTAGGGTGTGAACCTTGGGCAGACTAGGGCTCGCCAACGGGTGCTTGTCCTACTTTGGTGGTATGACAGAGGCTTGGGCTGCAATTCACTGCTCAAAATGGTTGCTCTCTTTTGGCTCAGCAGGGGTAGATGAAATCTAGGCCTTTTAAAGATTGTGTAGCTTCTGCGCAGATTGCCAACCTTGATTCCTTTTTCACTTCTTTCCAAGCTTATGAAGTGTACTTGTGCAGCAGTAGGTAGTGCCCTACTTTTAAAAAAGGTGCACTTGTTACCAACTCCTATTCTTGCATGTTTGGCATCATTTTACTAATTTGACAAGATCTCTGCATTGAGCATGTTGCCATATGGATTACTGTGCCTTGTCTTATTACCCACTTTTTTGGTGGGTAATTTTTTGGTTGCCCCTCTGGCTAGGTCTGTGCTGTGTAGCTCCCTGTATGTTTGAGTTCTAACTATAACTGGTGTGCCTATTGTGAGAAGTTGGCCTGGTATATGCTGTCCACTAATTAAAGTGGGCACCTTGCACCAGTCCAAACGACCCTTATGATGTATGAGGTCAAAGATAACCTTTAGAAAGCTAGCCTAGTGGTAGCTGTGGAGAGCAGCCTTCAGGCTTAATCTTGAAGGAATGTAAAGCAGCTTGTTTTACCAGAATATCACCTCCTGAATGACTAAAGGAAGGAGAACCACACAGTAGTTATATAAAAATATGTATTTATTAATATAACACTCTCTACTATCCTCTACACGAGGATAGAACCCAAAGCACACAATACACGATCAATAGAACAATTGTAAGTAGCACAATACACAGTGGGCTCCAGGGGGAGACCAAACCATATACTAAAATAGTGGTATAACAGTCACGACTGAGATCAAGACAAGGTCTGGAGCACGTAGAATTGATGGGACCCCAAGGAACCACCCAAGGTGAGTAGACAGGGACCCCACGGAGGCGGGGTGCAGTGTGGGAACACGACCGCGGGCTCCGTACAATTCTATGGGGAAGTCGCGGTTACACTTTTAAAGTTTAAGGATCCTTGTAGGAGGACTTCGAGCGAACCCCTTGAAACTTAAGAGTTTGAAGAGCCACCCCACCCGTGGATACCAAAGTACCAGAGTTACCTATCCCAGAGGAGCTGGGTGCATAATTCTGAAGTGGCGTCGGAAACTGCTGTCGTTCTCAATGGAGAGCTGCAAAGAAGTACTGTTGCCGTGAAGGTGAAAAGGGTCCGCTGGAATCCAAGCCTGGATTCTGGAAGGAAGGAACCTGAAAGCAGAGGGGACAGAGTCTGGGTCACTTCAGAGTGACCAGGGGCTCGGTAGACGAATGCCCACCGATGTCGGGTGCTTCAGGTGCGAAGAAGGGATGCTTGACTCTGCAGCCACGAGGACCAGGAGACGTCGAGGACAACCAGCACTCACTTGCGAGCTGACCCACAAAGGATGTCGAGTGCTGAGGGGGTGGTGTCCAGCTGGAGCACCAACAAGCCTTGGCAGAAGCAACCCATGCAGGATGGTCAAACAGGTTACGGTGTGGACCAGCAAGGTCCAGGGGACTCACCAAGGAATGGGGAGTCAGGGCACATCTGGAGCAACCAGGAAAGCCCACGAGAAATCAAGATGACCCTCAGGAGGACCCACAGGCCAGATGACTAGGAGTCGCGAGGGGACCTCAAGCAAGATTGCAAAGTACCAGCCCACAGAGCACTCGGTGTGAAGAGGCTGGAGTTCTTTGGTGCAAATACTGCTCAGGGTCAGGACTACACGGAGTCCACTGCACAAGCTCGGGAATTGCTAACAAGCATATGCACTTGCAAATGGACGCGGTGCACAGGGGTTTGGGTTATGCAGTCCCCACGAGGGATACTGGCCTCAAACTCAGTAAGAGGGCAGATCGACCTCAGTGACCCTCAGAAACCCACATCCTGTGTTGATGAAATCTTCTGAGTCCACAGGAGCTCAGGAGCAGTAGACCGGTAAGTAGCAGTTAGGTGCCTGTGAATGCAGGGGAGTGACTCTTTCACTCCAAGCGAGAATATTCAGTTGTCTTAAGTGCACCACAGGTCCTGCATGGAGCCTGTATGGAGCAAAGGCACAAACTAAGCTTCGGATGGAAAGGGGGACGAAGTCGAGCCCAGTCAAGATCCAGCGTAGTCCAGAGTGTCCAGACGGTCAAAGGTCAGTGGTTTCTTCTTGTAGAATCTTGTCCACATAAAATCTAAAGTCTTACAGCCAGGTAAGCCCTTTTGTACCCACGGGAGAGGGTGGGACAGATTCAGGGGACCTTCCTAGGGGAGGGGCAGGACAGAGGTGTGGTTACACCCATGTCCTTTGTCCAGTTTCGTGCCAGAGCAGGAGCCAATGGCTTCCAGAACTGGTTTGAGCTGGACTATGCACAGGGACACCAAATGTGCCCCAAGTGCAGACTTTCAGGCACTCTCAGAGTGCACCCACCCAGCCCCAATACACTAAATCCTGTCTGGGAGGTGGTCACACTTCCCTGTGACAGGATGCCTATTGTGTTGGCTTCCTCTGCTCGAGCTTGGCTCAGCAGCAGGAGGGCAGAAATGTGTCTCTGGTCGGCAGCATCCATTTTGTGCTGTCCGGGTGGAGAAGGCTGGCAGCGGTTAGACCAGTGACCCCACGAAGCTCACTTCAGAAGGGTGGAATCATACCTTCCACACCAGTTATGGGTTTGGAGGTATGATTCCAAGGTGTTTGATACCAAACACGATATGTTTTTATGCAGCCGTTTTCGAGATAGCATTTACCGCGAGGTAATATTGCACCTCTACCTATATGTCCGGCTGAGTCACAGACAACCCAGGAGAATGGTCTCCGAAGGCTGCAGAGAGGCTCTGCTCATGCAGGCGCACCCTCTCACATAAAACCCAGCACCCTGCCTTCAGGATTGTTAAGGCCTGCTATAGGGATGACTCATACGTTTTAAGTGTAGTGACCAATAGATATAGTAAACCTATATCTATAGTAAGTGGTGCTGGCACCAGCTTACCCAGGCTGCAGTAGCAGACCTAGAGTTCCATTTTGCATGGCCTGTCATGGGTGGCATAATACATGCTTCACCCCATGGGAGGCCGCAGGGGTACCTATGCCCTGGGTACATGGGTACCATATACTAGGGACTTATAAGGGTACCCCAGTATCCACTCTGGAGTGTACCAAAGTACATGTGTGTCAATTTAAGGGAGAAAGCAGATAGACTGGGGTCCTGATTAGCAGGATCCCAGTCAGACTAGTCGAAAACAGTGAGACATCAAGCAAAAAGTGGGGGTAACCACAAGAAGCAGATCCTACTTTCCTACACAACCCCCCCAAACGAAAGGACATGAGACTAACCTTGACCAGTTGAGTCTTCATTTTCTAAGTGGAAATATCTGGAGAGTCCATCTGCATTGGCAAGGTTATTCCCAGGTCTATGTTCCACTGTATAGTCCATCCCCTGTAGGGAAATGGACCACCCCAAAAGTTTGGGGTTTTCATCCTTCATCTGTTTTAGCCATAAGAGGGGCTTATGGTCTGTCTGAACAAGAAAGTGAGTGCCAAACAAGTATGTTCTCAACTTCTTCAGAGCCCAAACCACAGCAAATGCTTCCCTCTCAAAAGCTGACCAACGTTTCTCTCTGGGGGTCAGCCTTCTGCTTATAAAAGCTACTGGCTGATCCTGACCCTCTTCATTCAGTTGTGATAACACAGCCCCTACCCCCAACTCAGATGCATCAGTTTGAACAATGAATTGTTTGGAATAGTCAGGACTTTGCAGAATGGGAGCAGTGCACATGGCCTGCTTCAGGTCATCAAATGCCTTTTGACAGCTAAATGGCCACTGAACCGTCTTAGGTAGGCATTTTTTTAGAGGTCAGATCATTCAAGGGGTTCACTATGGATCCATATCCTTTGACAAACCTCCTGTAGTACCCAGTCAGGCCCAAGAAAGCTCTGACCTGAGTCTGGGTAGTTGGAGCAACCCAGTCCATGATGGTCTGGATTTTGCTCTGCAATAGTTGAACCGGACCTCCACCCACAAGGTGGCCCAGGTACACAACCTTACTCTGCCCTATGTGGCACTTGGTGGCCTTGATAGTGAGGCCTGCCTTTTGCAGGGCCTCCAGAACATTTCTTAGGTGGACCAGGTGATCCTCTCAGGTGGAACTAAAGACAGCAATATCATCAAGATAAGCTGCACTATAGTCTTCCAGGCCTGTGAGAACTTTATTCACCAACCTTTGAAATGTGGCAGGTGCATTTTTCAAGCCAAAGGGCATTACCACAAATTGATAGTGCCCACTAGGGGTTGAAAATGCTGTTTTGGGTTTGGCATCCTCAGCTAGTCTGATTTGCCAATATCCAGCTGTGAGGACAATTGTACTCAAGAACTTGGCTGAGGCCAAAGTATCAATGAGCTCATCTGCCCTACGAATAGGATGAGCATCAGTCCTAGTGACTGCATTGATCCCCTGTAGTCTACACAAAACCTCATTTCTCTCTTACCACCCTGGGTATGATGTTTGGGTACCAGGACCACTGGACTAGCCCAAGGGCTATCTGAGGGTTCTGTTACGAGAAAACTAAACTCGGCAATAATCAAACCAATGGGACATATTATGTGAGATATGGATGCTATGCTTTACTTCTGTTTCATTTGTATGGAATGGGTTGTTACCATGTCTGATCTTTCTTATCTGGGTTTGCTATGCTGATGTACCATACAGTAACAAGAATTGTAGCAACCAATGCTTGTTTGTTCAAGAACTTATTCCCCCAACAAAACTGGCTTTCTGGAACATTAGGGAATTGAGTAATTATCTGCTGCTGGCGTTCCCTACACGTGTTAACGGTCTTGGCGTGCACACGTGAATTTCTAATGAGAGAATCCAGGGCTAAATTGCCTTCACGTGCACACGTGGAAGATATTGAGAAAGCCAATGCTCAAGCTATAAAAACCTCACCCGCCTTGTTCCCGATGCTTCGCTTCGTGATCCTAGCACTCACCTGACTTTGGACCTGATCGGCATGGCTCCGTGTTGCCTCTGCGCTCCACCCCGCTTCATTCCCCGTCTTCGCTGCGCGTCTTCGGAGGAGTTCCAACTCGGGACATCTTCCAGGCGCTCCTTCCTGTTCCCAAGTTCCGGCTCCAAACATCTTCCGGGCATTCCTTCCGGTTTCCTGAAAGAGAGCAAGACAAAGACCATCGACAAAAGGGTTGCTACGCAACGCCTCGGACAGAACGGTAAAACGATCGTGTAAACGTTTGTGTGTTAAAAAGACATTACGGTAAGAGCTCTTACTTTGAAATAATAGCGTGAAAGGCTAATTGGACTACATTTGTAAAGAGAACTTTGTCGAATTCTCCGTTAACAAATACAAAGACATTGGAGACATTTGATTGCACGCAGAGATTCGGTGTGCATATCTTTGGGTCTGCTTAGAAGACATTAAAGGAACTAAAGGAAAAATCTGATTTATAATTTGTAAAGGTTACTGAGTAAAGTTGTTAAGAGATCAGTAACTCTCATGATAGCTGTCAAATAAGTACCGCGCATAGATGCTCCTGTTGTTTTCTTGTTTTCCTTTCTTTCTTTCTTTATTTAGTTTCACAAATCCTTTTGGGCCACATTCGCAGTAACTTCAGGTATGTGAGTTTAATGAAGAAAATGTAACATATTTAAATGAACAAAGTAAACTGAGCGCACAATTTTGATAACATTGTATTTTCATGTTTGGTGAAGGTATACAGAATTAAGAAGCAAAAGATGTTTGACCAAAAGAAGTGATTTTGGGTATTCAGATGAATCGGGTAGGTTGCTGATAGAAACTAGGCCATTAGAGATGGTTCCGGTCTGATAGAATACTGTTTACAAGGTGTCACTTTTTGGTCTTCCCTAATAGGTACATATACCAGAATATTCACGAGTTGGAAACTTGAGGCCCAGTCGCACTTCACCTACCGAGAAACATTCAACACGACTCCATCATCAAGTCGATCTGCAAGAGTCCAGTGTGTCTTTTGTTTCTCATCCCCATTCCCCCTTCCCCCGGGGAGTCAATCAGAGCGGCAGGCGTGCTCTATCCCTGCCGTTCTGGTGGATTTCAGAGGGAGTTGGGAAAAGGCAGCATCGAGGAGGGAACAAACCGGAGTACAGGTGGGTGACTTCGTAACAGAAAGCGAAGCAGCAAAAATCCCCTTTGTTCCTTCTTCGATTCTGGAATTCTGGACTTAGGACAGGACAGCATGGCTTCGTCACAGTTGACCCTCTTAGTTCGTAAGCTAACCGAAGAGATGCAGGAACTAAGGCAGGAAAATCAGGCCCTTAGACAAGAATTGGATAGAACCAGAACAGGATTTACTAATTGGAGAGACTCACAAACGGGAGAAAATAGATCCATCATCGCTCCCTCTAAATTTGGATCCACTCCTTTTTTTTCCCCCTAATGCATCAGGCTCTAACACAGATCAGCACCTGCAAGTTACAGTGGTTTCCCCAAACCCAGTCCCCTTGGCAAACCCGGAAAGATTCACAGGAGATAGCAGTCATTTCACCACTTTTATGAGTCAGTGTCAGCTACATTTTCTGTGTAAACCGCAGTTTTTTCCACTGACACTTCCAAGGTAGCCTTCATCATCTCTTATTTAGGAGGAGTAGTGGCTAACTGGGCAATGCCTTTGGTTGATACAAATGATCCTTTGTTGCACAATTTAGCCGCTTTTAAAACAGCTATGTCCAGTTTATTTGCCAAACATGTTTTTATTCAAGCCTCAGATAACGAGCTTTTAAATTTACACTAGGGGTCCAAGGATCTATTAACCTATGTAACTAGTTTCAATAGATTATTATCAGAAACACACTGGCCCGAGGAGAAAAGAATATCTTTATTCTATCGAGGCCTTAGAGATGAATTAAAAGATTCTTTGGCACACATTGTGAATCTGCCAGAGGATTACGCAGAATTCTTAGATTTGGTGGTTAAACTAGATCACAGATTAGGAGAGCGAAAGAGCGAAAGACCCAGAGGTGATTTAAGAGCTTTACATTTTAAGGTTGAGAAAAAAGAAATGGAAGATAAGAATACACACGTGGAACCAATGCAGATTGGTGGTTTGAAAGGACCACTTTCTGATGAAGAAAAAGAACGCAGGCGAAAGGGCAATTTGTGTCTTTACTGTGGCAAGTCCGGTCACTTTGCTAAGGATTGCCCAGTTAAAACAAACAAAAATAAAGCTATAGCAATAACTGAGAGGTCACCAAGTGAGTCGGAAAACTAGGTTTCTCGGAGAAAGAAGAGATCGTTTCTTCGAGAACAACTTCAGTACAGATCTCACAGTATGCCACTAATATTATTAACCGCACTCCAAAACACTTCACAATTAGGTTAACCTTTATTTTAACAACTCAACAAAGACACAGCTTAGCTGTTTTGATTGATTCCGGGGCTGCCAGCAATTTTTTTGATTTGGAATTGGCCAGCAAATTAGGAATAACTCGAGTTTCAAAATCCAAACCAGAGCCCATCAGGGCTGTTGACGGTTCAGCCTTATCTTCTGGATTAATTAAGTTTTATACAAAACCTTTGACCATTGTTGGGGAGAATGGACACAGTGAAGAAACCGTTTTTGACCCAATAGATACACCTACTTTTGGTGTCATACTGGGAGTTCCTTGGTTAGAACTACATAACCCGAAAATAGACTGGGTTAAAAGAACCGTCACGTTAGACTCCCCCCATTGCAGAACTCATTGTTATTTGGAAACCCAAGATCCCATAATGCCTTTATTCTGTTCCGCTCTACAACAAGACCCTCCACAGTTACCCAGCAAATATCAAGATTACACTGATGTATTCGATCCTATCCAAGCAACTAAGTTACCACCACACAGAGTGTACGACTGCAGGATAGACTTAATCCCTGGTGCAGTCTTACCCTGTAGCAGGATATACGCCTTAACTGAGCCTGAAAACCAATACTTGAGAACCTACTTAGACGACCTGTTGGAGATTGGTTTTATAAGACACTCTACGTCACCAGTCTCTTTGCCACTTTTCTTCGTGTCTAAAAAGTCTGGCGATCTGAGGGCGTGCATTGATTACCGCGCAGTTAACAAGGTAACGATTAAAAATCGTTATCCATTACCTTTGATTCCAGTCTTGTTAAACCAAATTAAAGGATCAAGTATCTATACTAAATTGGACCTACGGGGCGCGTACCATCTTGTCCGTATTAAGGAGGGAGACGAATGGAAGACCGCTTTTCGCATAAAATACGGTCTATTTGAATATACGGTAATGCCATTCGGTCTCTGTAACGCCCCGGCTGCGTTTCAATATTTCATTAACGAAGTCCTACATGATTTACTTGATGTCTGCGTCATCGTATATATTGATGACATACTGGTTTTCTCCAAGACCGAAGAAGAGCATACTGAACATGTTTGCTCAGTTCTGCAAAGATTAAGAGATAATTCATTATATGTGAAACTTGAGAAATGTGTCTTTAACACAAAGAAGGTTGAATTTTTAGATTATTGGCTTTCCCCCGAAGGAATAATCATGGACCCAAAAAAGGTTGAAGCAATTTTAAATTGGCCCATTCCATCTTCCGTAAAAGACACGCAGCGAGTACTAGGTTTTGCCAATTTTTATAGACGCTTCATATCAAATGTTTCTGAGATAGTTACACCCATCACTCAATTACTTCGGAAAGGTCAAAAGTTTCAATGGAACCCAGACGCCGAAACTGCTTTTGCTAAATTAAAGCAAGCCTTTACATCAGCACCCAATTTGATTCACCCAGACCCTGATAAACCATTCTTTGTTGAGGCTGACGCTTCCCAAACCGCTTTGGGAGGAGTATTAATGCAAAAAGATTCTGCAACTGGACATTTACACCCAATTGCCTTCTACTCACGCAAACTGCTACCAGCTGAACAGAATTACACCATCGCAGAGCTTGAGTTATTGGCAATTAAAGCAGTTTTTCTTGAATGGAGACACCATTTATTGGGTGCAAAGCATACAATTACCATATTTTCTGACCACAAAAATCTCCAATTTTTTACTACGGTCAAGGTCCCAGGCAGATGTGCTGGTTGCTTTTTTTTGTGAGTTTGATTTTATCATAACATACCGTCCTGGACAAAAACAACTCTTGTCTGACACTTTTTCCAGATTAGTTTGTGAAAAGAACATTGATGAAACAACAAATTCACAAAGTATAATTCCTTCTGAAAAAGTAGTGGCAGCCACACAAGCAGATACCTTTTTAAACCAAGCAAAATTGAGTGATCAGACGCTGAATAAACAACAATGGGTAGCTCAGAAACAAAACACCATACATGAGGGGTATTTCTTTCACAAGGATAAACTGTACATCCCTCAAGAAAACCTGCAACAACAGGTATTAAACTGGAATCATGATTCAAGCACAGCAGGTCATCCAGGGGTTAATAAAACCTTAGAATTATGTCAGCGGCACTTTTGGTGGAATAATAGGCAGGACGTCCAACAATATATAAAAGCATGCCCAATATGTGCACGACAGAAGTCCTCCCATTCATCCCCCATAGGCCTTTTACAACCAATGCCTATACCTCCACTTCCCTGGCACACAATCAGTTTGGACTTCATCACAGATTTACCTAAGTCCCATAACTTCACAACAATTTTAGTAGTAGTGGATTTGTTGTCTAAAATGGGGCATTTTATTCCTTTACCAAAACTACCAACTGCAACAGAATTTAGTGAAGTATTCATAAAAAACATCGTAAAACTTCATGGCCTTCCTAGTAAGATAATTTCCGACCGGGGCCCCCAGTTCGTTTCAAAATTTTGGAGTCAGTTGTGCAGACATTTAGGAATTGAAATAGCATTATCCTCTGCTTTTCACCCACAGACTGATGGCCAGACGGAAAAAGTAAACCAATACCTAGAACAAAGTCTACGATGTCTGACCTCCAGCGTATCAGCTCAATGGGATGAGGTCCTACCATTAGCTGAGTTTTCATACAACAATAGCTATCATGCAGCCTTAGGTTGTTCTCCCTTCTTTTTTATAACTGGCTTGCATCCACGATCTATTCCTGCCATTATTCCAGATTTAGTAAGCACAATGCCTGCAGTGACTGAAAGATTAACAAAATTACGAGAATTCCAAGAACAAGTCAAAAATAGTTTAGCCAAAAATAAACAAAAGGTCAAATTATCGGTCGATAAACACAGAACACCAGCACCACCTTATAAAGTAGGGGATCTCGTCTGGTTATCAACCAGAAATATTCAGATTGAAGGCCCCAAGAAACTCAAACCTAGGTTTATTGGCCCTTTTCCCATAAATAAGATCTTGAATCCGGTTTCAATGAGATTAACCCTACCCAAAGAATATACCATTCACCCGGTTTTTCATGTATCTTTGCTCAAACCACATGATCCATCCACACGAAAAGACAATCCACCTCCACCTATTGTAATAGGAGATCACATTGAATATGAAGTAAATCGTATTATAGATGCAAAACGCATCCGTGGTCGACTACATTACTTGATTGACTGGAAAGGTTATGATGTGTCGGAAAGATCCTGGGAACCAGAAACACATGTACATACCCCGAGGTTGGTCAGATCCTTTCGCCTTGCATCCGGAAAAACCCCACCCCTTAAGAAGACCTTTGGGGGGGGGAACTGTTACGAGAAAACTAAACTCGGCAATAATCAAACCAATGGGACATATTATGTGAGATATGGATGCTATGCTTTACTTCTGTTTCATTTGTATGCAATGGGTTGTTACCATGTCTGATCTTTCTTATCTGGGTTTGCTATGCTGATGTACCATACAGTAACAAGAATTGTAGCAACCAATGCTTGTTTGTTCAAGAACTTATTCCCCCGACAAAACTGGCTTTCTAGAACATTTGGGAATTGAGTAATTATCTGCTGCTGGCGTTCCCTACACGTGTTAACGGTCTTGGCGTCCACACGTGAATTTCTAATGAGAGAATCCAGGGCTAAATTGCCTTCACGTGCACACGTGGAAGACATTGAGAAAGCCAATGCTCAAGCTATAAAAAAAAACCCCGCCTTGTTCCCGATGCTTCGCTTCGTGATCCTAGCACTCACCTGACTCCGGACCTGATCGGCGTGGCTCCGTGTTGCCTCTGCGCTCCACCTCGCTTCATTCCCCGTCTTCGCTGCGCGTCTTCGGAGGAGTTCCAACTTGGGACATCTTCCAGGCGCTCCTTCCTGTTCCCAAGTTCCGGCTCCGAACATCTTCCGGGCATTCCTTCCAGTTTCCTGAAAGAGAGCAAGACAAAGACCATCAACAAAAGGGTTGCTACGCAACGCCTCGGACAGAACGGTAAAACGATTGTGTAAACGTTTGTGTGTTAAAAAGACATTACGGTAAGAGCGCTTACTTTGAAATAATAGCGTGAAAGGCTAGTTGGACTACATTTGTAAAGAGAACTTTGTCGAATTCTCCGTTAACAAATACAAAGACATTGGAGACATTTGATTGCACGCAGAGATTCGGTGTGCATATCTTTGGGTCTGCTTAGAAGACCTTAAAGGAACTAAAGGAAAAATCTGATTTATAATTTGTAAAGGTTACTGAGTAAAGTTGTTAAGAGATCAGTAACTCTCCTGATAACTGTCAAATAAGTACTGCGCATAGATGCTCCTGTTGTTTTCTTGTTTTCCTTTATTTATTTAGTTTCACAAATCCTTTTGGGCCACATTAGCAGTAACTTCAGGTATGTGAGTTTAATGAAGAAAATGTAACATATTTAAATGAACAAAGTAAGCTGAGCGCACAATTTTGATAACATTGTATTTTCATGTTTGGTGAAGGTATACAGAATTAAGAAGCAAAAGATGTTTGACCAAAAGAAGTGATTTTGGGCATTCAGATGAATCGGGTAGGTTGCTGATAGAAACTAAGCCATTAGAGATGGTTCCGGTCTGATAGAATAGTGTTTACAAGGTGTCACTTTTTGGTCTTCCCTAATAGGTACATATACCAGAATATTCACTAGTTAGAAACCTGAGGCCCAGTCGCACTTCACCTACCGAGAAACATTCAACACGACTCCATCATCAAGTCGATCTGCAAGAGTCCAGTGTGTCTTTTGTTTCTCGTCCCCATTCCCCCGGGAGTCAATCAGAGCGGCGGGCGTGCTCTATCCCTGCCGTTCTGGTGGATTTCAGAGGGAGTTGGGAAAAGGCAGCATCGAGGAGGGAACAAACCAGAGTACAGGTGGGTGACTTCGTAACAGGTTCAATGACTCCCAATTCCAGCATCTTTTGGACCGCAGTCCTGATGCAGTCCCTGACATGGTCAGGTTGCCTGTAAATCTTGTTTTTAACAGGCAGACTTTCACCTGTGTCCACTTCATGGGTACACCAAGTGGTCTGACTAGGAGTCAGGGAAAACATATGTCTGTACTGATTGAGGACCTTCCTGCAATCAGTCTGTTGCTGCTCAGTGAGGCTGCCTGCCAAGGCTACACCATCAACTGAACCATCATCAGGGTTCTGTGAGAGGAGGTTAGGGAGTGGGTCACTCTCTTCCTCCTGTCCCTCATCAGTAGCCATGAGCAAGCCCATGTCTGCCCTGTCAACATATGGCTTGAGCCTGTTCACATGGAGCACCCTATGGGGGCTCCTGGGAGTTCCAAGGTCCACCAGATAGGTAACCTCTCCCTTTTGCTCAAGTATGGTATGGGGTCCACTCCATTTGTCCTGGAGGGCTGCTGGGGCCACAGGTTCAACACCCATACCTTCTGTCCTGGCTGGTAGACAGTCAGCACAGCCTTTTGGTCATGCCAAGCTTTCTGTAATTCTTGGCTAGCCTCAAAGTTTTTGGATGCCTTCTTCATGTATTCAGCCATCCTGGAGCAGAGACCAAGTACATAGTGCACTATGTCCTGTTTAGGTGGTTTGAGAGGTAACTCCCATCCCTCCTTCACTAGACACAAGGGACCCCTAATTGGATGTCCAAACAGAAGTTCAAAAGGGCTGTAGCCAACCCCTTCTGAGGAACCTCTCTGTAGGCAAAGAGAAGGCAGGGCAACAGGACATCCCATTTTCCCCTAAGCTTTTCTGGGAGGCCCATGATCATGCCCTTCAGGGTTTTGTTGAATCTTTCAACCAACCCATTGCATTGTGGGTGATAGGGTGTGGTGAATTTGTAATGTAACTTGACATGAAGTTTGCACCTCTGTCAGTTAAGACCTCCTTAGGGAAACCCACTCTGGAAAAAAATCCCAGGAGGGCCCTGGCCACCACAGGAGCTGTGGTGGTTCTAAGGGGTATGGCCTCTGGGTACCTAGTGGCATGGTCCACCACCACTAGAATATATCTGTGCCCAGATGCAGTTGGAGGATCCATGGGACCAATTATGTCAATCCCAACCCTCTCAAAGGGAACCCCCACCAGAGATAGTGGTATCAGGGGGGCCTTTGTGGTACCACCTGCCTTACCACTAGCTTGACAGGTGGTACAGGAGCGACAAAACTCCTTTGTGTCCTCTGACATGTGAGGCAAGTGAGAGTGAGAGACAAGCCTGTCCCAAGTCTTGCTTTGGCCTAGGTGTCCTGCTAAAGGGATATCATGTGCCAGTGTCAGTAGGAAGCCCCTAAACTTCAGAGGTATAACCAACCTCCTGGTAGCACCAGGCTTGGGGTCTCTACCCTCTGAGTAAAGGAGTCCTTCATCCCAGTAGATCCTGTGGGACCCACTGGCACTCCCAGCAGCCTCAGCAGCAGCTTGCTGTCTAAGGGGTTCAAGAGAGGGGCAGCTGTGCTGCTCCTGACTCAGCTCTGCCCTGGAAGGGCCCCCTATCCCTAAGAACTCAACCTGATCAGGCTCAAGTTCCTCTGAGGCAGTTCCTTCACAGAGACTGGGATCATCTGCCTCAGGAGACTGATCCTCACTCTGAACACATCTGCAGAGATGCCCAACATTGCTGCATGTGTCCTGAGTTCCACTTCAGCCCAGGCTGACGTTTCCAAATCATTGCCCAATAAGCATTCCACAGGGAGGTCTGAGCTAACCACAACCTTCTTAGGGCCAGTTACCCCTCCCCAGCTGAAATTAACAACTGCCAAGGAATGGTCTGTCCTGACATTGCTAGCATTGGTCACTTGGTACATCTCACCAAGTATGATCTGGTCAGGGCTCACAAGATCCTTAGTCACCATTGTGACACTGGCTCCTGTGTACCTGTATGCCATGGCCTCCTTACCATTGATTAAGGGCTGTTGTCTGTATTTGCCCAGGTTACTGGGACTGACAAATAGGGAGGCAATATCCATGCCTCCATCACAGACTAAAATAGCCTGAGCTGGAGTTCTGACTAGGCCAGAACCCATCTCAGAACCCAGGGCTAACCCTACTATACCCTTGTTCCCTGTACCACCACTTGGAGCTGAACTAGGGGGAACAGTTGCCTTAGGGGCAGTGGTGGTGGTAGGAGGATCCTTGGCTTTGGCACAATTGGCATCTCTAGGCCAATGTGTCTTTTCCTTACACAGGAAACACCAAGGCTTCTTTCTGCCTTTTCCCTTGTTAGATTGTGACCCACCCTCAGATGCAGGTTTTTGGGGCCCTGAAGAAGACTTATGGTCTTTACCCTTCTCCCCACCCTTATCTGCAGGTTTAGCATCTTGCTTCTTTTGGTCATCACCTTGGTTCTGGTTTTTCTGCTTCACCCTGGTTCTGACCCACCTTTCTGCCTTCTTTCCCAATTCTTGGGGAGAAGTCAGATCAGAGTCAACCAGGTATTGATGCAACAACTGATTTTGGCAATTATTAAGGGTCTGCTCCCTCATAATCAAATTGTACAATCCCTTGAAATCATTCACTTTGCTGCCAAGTAACCAGCCTTCCAGAGCCTTAGTAGCACAATCTACAAAGTCTACCCAGTCCTGAGTCTGTGCCTTCTGGGTGTCTCTGAACTTAATCCTGTATTGTTCAGTGGTTAAGCCAAACCCATCAATGAGAGCACTCTTCAGTACTGAATAATTGTCATCATCCTCTTTTCTAACAGTGAGGAGCTTATCTCTACCTTTGTCAGCAAAGGAGAGCCACAAGATAGCTGCCCACTGCTCTTGAGGGACCCTCTGTACCTTACAGGCCATCTCCAAAGCAGTTATCCATTTGTGGATGTCATCCCCACCATGGTAGGGAGGAACTATCTTGCTCAGGTTCCTATGGTCATAAGTATATTCCTTTACCCTAGGGACACTGTTGCTGCCACCATGGGACTCTAGTCCCAATTTCTTTCCAGCCTTCTGGAGCTCTAAGGATTCCTTATCTAGTGCCAATTGCTCTTGCCTGAGCCTAAGTTTGACTTTCTCAAGCTCTAGAAATTGGCACTCTCTGTCATAAGAGCTATCTCTCTTATGGGATATGGAGGTCCCTACAGAAGTTCCTGAATGGTTAGATTCTGCAGAGGGAGATCTAGATCTCCTGGGTAAACTCTGCACTCTTCCTGGAGGAATGAAGAGAGGGCCACTGGGGCCTTCTCCACCACCTCCTGGAAGATCTAAGTTGTCCAGGGGGGAATCATTTTGATCCTCCTGGTCAGGGTTTGATTCTAGGTCAAAGAAGGTTTCACTCCCTGGCCTGTCCTCATTCCCTGCCCCACCCACTCTATCTACCTCATTAGACCCTGGGGTCTTTCTAAGGTCATCTAAGAGTAACACCTCAATGAGACGTTGGGTGTTTGCATTTCTCCCTGTCTTCAGCTTCCTAGAAGCACACATGGCTTTCAAATCCTGAAATGAAAGACCATTGTATCTAGAAGGCAGAGAGCCACTGGCTTCTCCTTTAGAAGACATACTAAGTGTGGTGTGGTGTATGCACCTACCTAACGTAGTGGGAACTAAACTCTCTTAGGTTGGAGAAAGGGTGTGCTAGACCCTTAACTTACCCAACCCCAAGTTCAGTAGAACTTACTTATTCTGATCTTGAAGTATTATATGTGCCTAATACTTTAGTGGTTTTCAGTTAATCACTCAATGAGATTTATCTGGAAAAACAATAGCAAACTTGAATCCCAACCGCTGCACACCAATGTGAGAAGTTGGCCTGGTATATGCTGTCCACTAATTAAAGTGGGCACCTTGCACCAGTCCAAACGACCCTTATGATGTATGAGGTCAAAGATAACCTTTAGAAAGCTATCCTAGTGGTAGCTGTGGAGAGCAGCCTTCAGGCTTAATCTTGAAGGAATGTAAAGCAGCTTGTTTTACCAGAATATCACCTCCTGAATGACTAAATGAAGGAGAACCACACAGTAGTTATTTAAAAATATGTATTTATTAATATAACACTCTCTACTATCCTCTACACGAGGATAGAACCCAAAGCACACAATACATGATCAATCGAACAATTGTAAGTAGCACAATACACAGTGGGCTCCAGGGGGAGACCAAACCATATACTAAAATAGTGGTATAACAGTCACGACTGAGATCAAGACAAGGTCTGGAGCACGTAGAATCGCTGGGATCCCAAGGAACCACCCAAGGTGAGTAGACAGGGACCCCACGGAGGCCGGGTGCAGTGTGGGAACACGACCGCGGACTCCGTACAATTCTATGGGGAAGTCGCGGTTACACTTTGAAAGTTTAAGTACCCTTCTAGGAGGACTTCGAGTGAACCCCTTGGAACTTAAGAGTTTGAAGAGCCACACCACCCGTGGATACCAAAGTACCAGAGTTACCTATCCCAGAGGAGCCGGGTGCATAGGTCTGAAGTGGCGTCGGAAACTGCCGTCGTTCTCAATGGAGAGCTGCAAAGAAGTACTGTTCCGTGAAGGTGAAAAGGGTCCGGTGGAATCCAAGCCTGGATTCTGGAAGGAAGGAACCTGAAAGCAGAGGGGACAGAGTCTGGGTCACTTCAGAGTGACCAGGGGTTCGGTACACGAATGCCCACCGATGTCGGGTGCTTCAGGTGTGAAGAAGGGATGCTTCACTCTGCAGCCACGAGGACCAGGAGACGTTGAGGATGACCAGGAGCCGGATGCGAGCTGTCCTACAAAGGATGTCGAGTGCTGAGGGGTCGGTGTCTAGCTGGAGCACCAACAAGCCTTGGCAAAAGCAACCCAGGCAGGATGGTCAAACAGGTTACGGTGTGGACCAGCAAGGTCCAGGGGACTCACCAAGCAATGGGGAGTCAGGGCACATCTGGAGCAACCAGGAAAGCCCACAAGATATCAAGATGACTCTCAGGAGGACCCACAGGCTGGATGACCAGGAGTCGCGAGGGGACCTCAAGCAAGATTGCAAAGTACCAGCCCACGGAACACTCGGTATGAGAAGGCTGGAGTTCTTTGGTGCAAATACTGCTCAGGGTCAGGACTACACAGAGTCCAATGCACAAGCTCGGGAATTGCCAACAAGAATATGCACTTGCAAATGGATGCAGTGCACAGGGGTTTGGGTTATGCAGTCCCCACGAAGGATACTGGCCTCAAACTCAGTAAGAGGGCAGATCAACCTCAGGGACCCTCAGAAACCTACCTCCTGCATCGCTGAAATCTTCGGAGTCCACAGGAGCTCAGGAGCAGCAGACTGGTCAGTTGTGGTTAGGTGCCTGCAAATGCAGGGGAGTGACTCCTTCACTCCAAGGGAGATTCTTCAGTTGTCTTAAGTGCACCACCGGTCCTGCACTGAGCCTGTATGGAGCAAAGGCACAAACTAAGCTTCGGACGGAAAGGGGGACGAAGTCGAGCCCAGTCGAGGTACAGCAAAGTCCAGAGTGTCCAGACGGTTGAAGGTCAGTGGTTTCTTCTTGTAGAATCTTGTCCACATAAAATCTAAAGTCTTACAGCCAGGTAAGCCCTTTTGTACCCACAGGAAAGGGTTGGACAGATTCAAGGGACCCTCCCAGGGGAGGGGCAGGACAGAGGGGTGGTTACACCCATGTCCTTTGTCCAGTTTCGCGCCAGAGCAGGAGCCAATGGCTCCCAGAACTGGTTTGAGCTGGACTATGCACAGGGACACCAAATGTGCCCCAAGTGCAGACATTCAGGCACTCTCAGAGTGCACCCACCCAGCCCCAATACACTAAATCCTATCTGGGAGGTGGTCACACCTTCTGTGACAGGATGCCTATTGTGCTGCCTTCCTCTGCTTGAGCTTGGCTCAGAAGCAGGAGGGCAGAAATGTGTCTCTGGTTGGCAGCATCCATTTTGTGCTGTCCGGGTCGAGAAGGCTGGCACTGGTTAGACCAGTGACTCCACGAAGCTCGCTTCAGAAGGGTGGAATCATACCTCCCACACCAGTTACTGGTGTGGAGGTATGATTACAAGGTGTTTGATACCAAACACGATATGTTTCTATGCAGCTGTTTTCGAGATAGCATTTACCAAGAGGTTATAATGCACCTCTACCTGTATGTCCAGCTGAGTCACAGACAACCCGGGAGAATGGCCTCCGAAGGCTGCAGAGAGGCTCTGCTCATGCAGGGGCACCCTCTCACATAAAACCCAGCACCCTGCCTTCAGGATTTTTAAGGCCTGCTATAGGGGTGACTTATAAGTTTTAAGTGTAGTGACCAATAGATATAGTGAACCTATATCTATAGTAAGTGGTACTGGCACCAGATTACCCAGGCTGCAGTAGCAGACCTAGAGTTCCATTTTGCATGGCCTCTCATGGGTGGCATAATACATGCTTCAGCCCATGGGAGGCCTCTGGGGTACCTATGCCCTGGGTATATGGGTACCATATACTAGGGACTTATAAGGGTACCCCATTATCCAATCTGGAGTGTACCAAAGTACATGTGTGTCAATTTAAGGGAGAAAGCAGATAGACTGGGGTCCTGATTAGCAGGATCCCAGTCAGACTAGTCAAAAACAGTGAGACATCAAGCAAAAAGTGGGGGTAACCATAAGAAGCAGATCCTACTTTCCTACACCTATATCTCACACCTCCTGCTCCATCACACTGATAGGAGCTGCACTCCAAGACAAGATAAGAGCACCTCTCTGGTCACTCATACACGACACCAAAACACCAAAACATTTCTCTTCGCGGTGTAGTGTTCTACTCATCTGAGTAGGTAAGAGCACCCCACTGAGGGCTATGGAGCGATATATGAGTGCTACAGAACAATGTAATAAAGTTAAGATTTCCAGTGGGATGACTGCAATGTCTATTCTGCCTTCCATTACTTTGCCCTACACACAGGCAATGACTTGATCAGTGCAGCCGCTGATTCACAGTGGCACTCCTCTGGCATACGGGGGTCACTGACTTTGCCCGGCACGGGGATTGATTGATGCAGCCATTTACTGATACCTCGCAAAAGGAGGCCACTTGACAGGACTCCTGACTGGACCTTGCTCCCTCCAAAGCTCTCCTCTTCCTCACAAGGGCACATTGGGCACATTGGTCTTGGCAAGCAGGCAGGTGCTGGTGTTCCAGGCTCCAGAGCAGGTGGTCCTGGAGTTCGTGGGTGATGTCCCCTCACCCAGCAGGGAAACTAGCAGGCCTTGGCCTCCAGGCCGGGTCACAGTCAACTGTCTTGCAGAGCTTCCCACTCACACAGCCCGTCTGGCTGCTTAACAGATGAAATTTTTTGGGTCTCAAACTCCCCTTCTTATAGTCAATTTCCAGACACCAAATGTGATTTAGGGTGTGAGACTTTGAAGTTTTTTTGGGGGGTCAGCTTCTTTGAAGTGCCCACTCCTCTTCCTCTTGAAAGCAGTCTGACACAGCAAGAGTGGCTCCAAAGCTGACAGCACAGGCCATGGGAGGGATGAGAGTCCATACCTAGGTGTCAGCAACAGTGATAAGTGTATCGAAAAGGTAGCCCAGGGTCTAAGCCCTACGCTTTATAATTTCCTTAGCAGATCTATCTCATTCCTGAAATGTGACCAGGCCACTTCCAAGTGAACTCGCTCTGAATCAAAGAGCACCATTTAAAGTGTACATGGGAAGCCTGGCTCTCTTCTCGTCAGTGTGCCCTACCCAGCTCACAGGAATGCAGCAATACACTGAATCTGTCTAGGGGGATTCCTGTACCTCCTCGTGTTTCATTAGGCAGCCCTGGGTCTCCTACAATGGAAACCAGAGTCCACCATGTACTGTACCATTTGTTGAGATGCATACACCCAGCAAAATCCATTCAACACACATGCACTGTACAGTACTGTGTCCTCCATGTACTGCACCACTCAAAGGCACACACCCAGTACATGAACTTAACCTGCATGCACTGTACAGCCATACCTCCTTTATGTTGTACCACTCACAGGCAAACATACACCCCAGCACCTGCATTTAACAAGCAAGCACTGACAGTACTGTGTCCGTCATGTACTGTACCACTCACAGGTACACATTCATGCGGCACATGCATTTACCATGCACGTACTGCACAACACTAAATCCTTCCATGTATTGTACCCCTCTCAGGCACACATACATCTAGCACATGCATTCACCATACACGCACTGCGCAGTACTGCCTTATCCCTGTACTGTAGCCTATCTCAGGGACATATACACCCAGCGCAGGTACACCACTCATTCGCTTCTCAGAACTACACTAAACGGATGTAGGCCAAGGGTGAAATAAGCACACAGCAGCTGAACTTTGAATGAATGAACCTGTAGGCCTCACTCCACTGACACACGTTAAAAAGGACCTGTTCACTACTACTGATCACTACAAGGTAGGCTGCCACTACCGCTCTTGTGCTACTTGATTCCTGCTGAAGGCAGTAGCCACTCACCACTATGAGGGTAGAGTTTTGGGCTCCTCTCCCGGTCCAACAAACCACAATCCATGAAGCAAGCCTATGTTGTGGCGTACAAGCATAATCTGTGGCTGTGACAACAGATATCCATACAGTCGAGGTCTCTTCAAGCAGGGGTGCATATCCATTTCCAAGCGGAGGACTTTTCCGTCCCAGCACACAGGCCCTAGCTTCAGGCAGCACTGCTGTCCTTCAGGTCACAGAGATTTTACAGTCTCCTACTTATGACAACAAAGCTATGCCGTGGTGTAAAAACATTTTCCCTATTCGTGTGTCTAACAAAAACAACAAAAATATTACAAGCCAAAGTATCAGATATAAGAATTGTCAGGCTACAAACATCTTACATCTGACAGACCCCAGGTTTGGACAGCAAAGCTACCCCATAGCTTACTCTTCCAGGCTCATACATCTCAAATTACAAAATGTAATTCACAGGTTTTACAGACCTTACAGGCCCAAGTCTATGGCTGCGGAGCTATCTTTGGGTTGTAAAAGATCTTAGACTCAGGGTCTAGGAGTTAATATGCCCCACAGTACAAACATCTACCAGGCTTCGGAACATGACAGCAAAGTTATGGTTTAGATCTCTAATCTAGGAAAGTATCTAGCCTCTGGTAAGATAGTTTTATAGCTACCTGACTGTCTCATGTGAGTATATTGGAGTATATTGGAGCCCCATTTTGTTTTTTCAAGCTTTGTAGGCGTTTGCTACACACTCACTAAATAAATACATAAGTGAAATTGTGAATTAATTGATCTATATTATTACAATCGGGAACCGCTAATGCTAGCTCAGTCATTTTTGGAAATCAGATCAAAAATGTAAAATAATGAAAGCAGCATGACTTTTTACTTATTGGGTGATAAAAAAGATAAAAATCATAGTGCGCTTGCGACCTTAAGTTTCTCATGATTGGAATGATGTACATTAAAATTTGACTCTCACCTAATTTTTAGGTCTCGCCTGGCGTTGCAGCGCAAAGCGCTGCCCGCTGGGCGAGAGATTTTGTAGGAGAGTAGATTTGAGAAGGGGACTTGAAGCCCCGCCCCTCATTTTCATTGGCTGGCGTCACCGTTTATGCTAAACGGTGGCCTGCCATTGGAAATGAGGGTTTTTTGGTGACGCCCTTTCGCCTTTTCGTCCAGTTGATCCGGACTGGGTGGTCTGCTTTGCGGCTGTCGCAAAGCACTTTCTTATCTTTATGGGGCCATGTGTTTCTAATTAGAAACACATGGCCCCATAAAGACAAGAGATTGATGCTTGTTCTTGCTTTCCTGATCTTTCTGCCATCTCTCACGCTTCGTCTATGCTTCTGTCCATCTCCATTTTCACATCTGTGTACTGTGCCTGCGTGTGCGTGCGTGTCTAAAATTCACACAGCACCCCGTTCTTCAAACAGTGCACTTTCTCGTCAAGCCGCACCTTCACACACATTACTTTGTTGTTGCACACAGCACCCTGTCCTTCGCATACCTCATCCTGTTCTTCCCTAACAACATGCAGTTTTATCGCACAGCATTCTTTTTTTTCGCACACAGCACCCTGTTTTTGGTTTATACAGCTCTCGTTCTTCACACATGTGACCCGGTTCTACTCCCAATGCACCCTGTTCTCCACACACAGTGTCCTCTAGCCCTCACAGAGCCCCCCGGCCTTGGGTCAGGGATATTTTCATCCTTTGCCGTAGCCCAGGCCCAGCCGCCCATTCTTGGCTCGCGCTGGTGGCCTGTGCTGATCATAGGCATCCCGGGACAGTCACACGGTGCGCGAGGACCACAAACAGCTATTAATTTCTATTTACCATAGCTCGACTTCCTTCGCTACCCCTCGTGCTCTCTTCCGCCATTACTAGCTCGCTCCCTTATTTATGTGTATTAACTCTCCTTTTCTCGATCACCCACTCTGTTTCCTCCCTCCTTTGCTCTTTCTATCCCCTTTTCACGTTCTATCACTGCCTCTCTCTTTTTTCTATCACAGTAGATATATCCATGTCCAATTCTCCCTTAACTTTCACTTCCTAAGTATCTTCGCCTCTCTCCCAATAACTGAATGTCCCTCTCCTCTCTATCGTTCGTTCTCCTCCATATTTGTCTGCACATCCCTCTGCTGCCTCTCTCTGCCCGTACGTCACTCACTCTCTCATGTATTCTTGGACTCTTGCGCTGTCTTCTTGTTCTCTAGCTTCCTGCCTTGCCTACTTTCTCACACTCCCTCTATTTAAGTCATAAAAATAGCAAAAGTTTGCAAAAGAAAAACTTATATATTTGCAAATGTTTCATGAAATAAAAGTAACACATACTGAAGATGAAATTACCCATATCATATCCAATGTCTGTGCATTATGTTACTGTAAGTATTAATCATTCTGTCCATGTAATAGAAAGATAAGTGCCAAAGGTTTTGATGGTCTCTTAATAAGAAAATAATTGTATTTCAATGTACAAAAGGCCAGCAGTGTGCAGCTGTGGTAAGAGTGAATGCAGGGTCCGTGGAGGGGTGGCAGAGTGCAGCTGTGGGGATTGCATGAGTGCAGCTGTGGGGATTGCGTGAGTGCAGCTGTGGGGATTGCGTGAATGCGGTCTGAGTAGTGCGAGGGTACGAGTGAATGCAGAGACCGTTGAGAGATGCCAGCAGAGTGCAGCTGTGGGAATAGTGAATGCAGGCCCCGTGGAGGTGTGCCAGCAGAGTGCAGCTGTGGGGCGAGTATAGAGTCCATGAAGTGGCGCTAGACAAGCGTAGACCTGTGAGGGTACGGGTGAATGCATGACCACTTAGGGGCGCCAGCAGTGTGTGCAGCTGTGAATGCATCATTTGGGGTGGGGTGCCAATGCATTGATAGTGTGAATGCAGGCCTCCCCCGGGGGTCGATGTTTGCATCTGAAAGGGGGGGGATACCGGTGAATAAAGGGCACACGAAGTGGGGTCGGCCGAGTGTGTATCTGTGGGAACAGGTTAAATGTATGGGCACATAAGGGCTGGTGGTGATGCGTGCAAGTAGGTACAAGCCAATAAGAAGGGGTGTTCCTGTCCGCACAGTTGGTACTGTGCAGATAGTGAACTTGGTTTCTGGGATGGGGCTCCCTCCCGGCGTGCACCTGGAGGAAAAGTGGGCGTGCCCTTCTGGTGTGCAGCTGGAGGCCACAGTTAATGCATACCTTCGGGAGGGGTGTGAGGAGGGACTGAAGGCGCGTACCACCAGGCCGTGAAACAGGGAGTATTGTGAACGTGCGTTTTAATTTACAGTCTTTGGTCTTGTCAGTGGGGGCGGAGAAGGCACAGCTTGAGTGATAAGCACAGTGCGCAGCTGGACGTAAAGTGAGTGTTAAGTTTCTTACAAATCTCCATCCTTTGCACCGGGTGTGCCAGGGAAGTTAAACCCACAACTGCCTGTCCACCATTCAGCTAGCAGTGAGGCAGTTCGAGCTCCTGCATGCGGGGACAGGCACTTCATACATTTTACCATAGAAGGACAGCAGTCGCTTGTCTGGTTTGTTGGCCTAAGCAGTGTCAGTATAATAAATCATAGTTTCGGTTTGGCAGTTGAGGAGAAGCATCTAAACATCATAGTAGTCATAAATGGTTTAGGTTTTTATTTGTGCTAGTACTATCGTTATTTCGTCTAAGGGGAGCTGAAGACAGAATACAGCTTGTCCTTTTGTTACCCGTTAGGCTCATCCGATCCAATGTAAATTTTGAAGCGCTCGGACTCTAAAACAAAGTGGTTTGCATCACTCTGTAAAGCCGTGATGACGTGCCTCTGTGCCACCCTTATACTGGCATATTAAAAATAAAAAGTGTAACATCCACGGCTAAAACCCAGACGGTCACTTGCCCACACTCGCCAAAGCCTTTTTACTTTACATTTTTTCTGTATGTTTCAAATGTTCTGGGATCGTAACATGATATGATGTAGCTTAATGACTGGATGTACGCGCATGCACCTTTTGCGATCTACTAAAGAAACGCTTGTGTGTTTACCTAGGCCTTGCCGTACTGATTATCCGCTCTATCAAACGCACTTGTGTCCCCCACTGTCTGGTTAATGTTAAGCTTTCTTTTGACCGAATCGTTTCCCCCCAGGCAGATGCAGTAATATATTCTCGCCAATAGATGTCTCATTTCTGCTAGGCCCTGTGGTATCTTTGAACGAGGCTGCTTTCTGTTTGTGTGGGAATAGTAGAGAGTATGTTCAATCTATCTGTTTAGAAGTGATTGTGTAGATTAGTATGAAGGTAAATTTCTTTTGATCTTAGGAGATAATTGAAGAGTTTTTGCTTTTATGCATCACTGGAGAAGTACAGAGGTTTTTCCTGTATTGGGTATGGTCGATAGTCCTTTGCTCTGTTAGAGCAGATGCTCTTCATCTATGCGTAAGAAATTTCAGTGAGTGAGTAGAATAACTGTATACCGTGCTGATTGTGAACATTTATTATGTTGCAGCCATCTTTACCAAACACTTAGTAATAAGTGACCTGAACACTTTTGCTTTTTATGCAGTTGTCTCCGAGATATAGTATCTTGGTATCTCGTTCATTGCCACCCAGGTCAGGCCAGTTTTCGAAGGCCTGTGTGACTAAAAAGTATTTAAGCAATGCTTATATCAAGTAGAGCTGCTGTCCTTGAAGAAGTGGGAACAACGTACTGCTCTAAGCTCACTGGCTTACCAAGTTCTTTCGTTTATAGCGCAGCTATCTGGTTGCGACAGACTTATTGGGGACATTTCTATAGCTGATCTGGAAAGCAACTCTGGCCATTGCTTTTTGTTGCTTTCTAGTCAGTGGTTTTATTTGTTTTAGTCTGTCCAAGTAGTCTCCTCCCCCCTCCCATGAAGCGGTGCATACTTACCATGTTTCTGATTGACTCCTTTTATCCTTACAAAAGTGTTCGTTTTAAACAAGTTCATCTAGGGCCTTTCCTAGATTTCTGTGTGCATATTTCATTTCTTACCTTTAATACCAACATCGTTTTAAAGCCTTAAACAAAACTTTTATTAAGTTTCTGTGTTGCTTCCCACGCCTCATGTTGCTTCCCCACCCTCAGTGATTCAGCCAACTGTGTTATCCCCCCCACCCACACACGTGTTACTCCAACTTGCATCGGTAAACAAAAAGAAAAACGTTTGTCATTTTGTAGACTTGCACATGCCAGCAGAATAACACAGCCAACTGCTTAGCCTTTTCGTCATGGTATTTCATTTCAAATGTTTGTATGTGATAAAAGACATTGACATTTACAACTCCATTTACAATGCCAATAACTCTAACTTAAGCAAATGCGAGACCTATTGCATTTCTAATGCTTGTTTAGAAAGTTGCTTCTAAAGAAACGCTTGTGACTTGCAGTCTTTGGAATTGGTGGTAATGCTCAAACCATGTTCATAATATAGTAGTCTTTTTTTACATTTAATATTGGATATATATGGATTGAGCACAGAGACAAAAAGTTTCAGCTTCGACGTGGACATATCCCAATGCAATTAATTTCGACTCGAATCACCATCAAAACATAAACGTAAAAGATAAACAAATCGGTGTCAATACAGTTGAAGGAGCTTCCATAAAGGCATGTTTATCTGGTATTGTTCAGTGTCTTGATTGGTTGATTTGTATGCTTCTACTATTGGTATTGCTTGCATCCAGGGAAGTAATTTTTTTATTTCCTTTTAATCACTCGATGGGACTACATGTGTTTTCTTGCCCTCTCTCCCTTTGCAATTTCCCCCGACCCTTCTAGATCTCCGTGTTGCTTTCCCTGTCCCTCTCACCTCGCCAGTTATTTTTTTTTTTTTAAATATCTTCCCTTCTCCACCTCTGCTCCACTGTAGGTTTCTCACCACTCCATATTGTCACCCCTTTCATCTCCATTTTCCACGTAATTTAAAAAAACAAATTGTGCTTGTCGTGCTATCAGTGGGAGTCAACCTTGAAATGCGTTTTCACCCATTTTTGGATGTCCGCCTGAGTGCACTAGTGCAGGCTTGTGAAGTGGGCGTCAAGAAATCATGGGATCATATTTTGTGAACAAATCCATTCAGAGATGGCCTCCGAAGGTGCACGTATCCGCAATGCAGCTGTCTACCCATCAAGCATTTGCAATGCAATAGGTCTCGCTTTTGGGGCCTTATACGTTTTTAGCTATGAAGCACATTATCCTGGGTAAAATGATTCTAGTATTTTACTGACCTCTGCTGGTAATTTTCTATCACAACAGTTAAATAGAGGCATTTGCTAGAAAAAAGAAGTCCCTAAGCAAATGCATAAGCACACAAGTCCTGCAGCAATTTTCCAAAGCCCACACAATGATCATACAACAGATCTTCCAGACAGCGCAATTGCTGTCTAGGCACGACCTAAAAAGGCATTGACAAAGTCAATAGGTTTCATTGATAAGAATGATTGGGTTTGTAATGCTTGATATAAAGCAGCTCAATTAGGCAACATCTATTTTTATTTAGTAGCTGACACATTGCAAATAGATTGGGGCAAACCAGTGCAATTTTCACTCGCTCAGTCAGAAGAAGAAGATTGCTTGTGGCAGCTTAAAGAACAGTATTCACACTTAGGTAATTCACAATACAAGAGGCAATAGCCGTCGGTCACCCTAACAAAGGGGTCACTGAAAGGCTGTAGGCCTGAAACAGAGTCCAAGCTATTTCTTAAGCTGTTTCTGCAGGTAGGCAACTCTTCCCATTTCCATATTACTTTATGCAGTTAGATACCATTTTTAGTCTGTAAACACACTGTGGTTTCCACATAAATACTACCCTTTGATATTTACAGGTTTTAAAAATAGTTTATTTGCACAGTTCACGTTTGTTCCTATCTCATTTTTACAGCTAACATTTGGCAGTTGCAGCTGGTGGATTTTGAAAGTGGTGGGTGAAAAATGTTGTACCCTAATGCAATAAGCGAGCGAGCGAAGCGAGTGAGCCCGAACTGCAAAAGGAGGGTGCGGGGGGGTTCTCCCCCCGCACGAAAATTTTGAAAAAAATGGATTCAAATGGTGGGTTTTACACCACATATTTACTGCAAATTGTTGAAAAAAGGGGGATCCAAATATAGCATTTTGAAGCACAAGTGTGAAGAAAACATTAGAATCAAATCAAAAATGTGCCTAATCCTCAAACTGGTCTGCTTGCAAAATGACCGCCAAGCACGTACAACCAACGGAAACGGGCCCTCTAAGTGTTTCCCACCTGTAACACATCTCTGAACCACCTATGTTTTCATTGTATATAATAATGAAAATGCTGCAGTTTGTTCTTATTTATCTTATGCAACTTACAACCATTGACAAAGCCTATAGTCCTGGCTGGTTGTAGGTTTAATGTCACTCGTATTATATATCTGGAGGCAATGACAGAAGAAGCACAATACCAGTGGGTATTTCTCGCAGAAAACTATAGCTAGTGGGAAGCTCAGCTTTACAGCTACTTAAGCTTCACACTAGTTATAGTTTTCTGCGAGAAATTTCGAGGTTGCGCAAGAAGAAATGTTTGGCAATTCTCAAATCTATAAAAAAATCACTAGACACCATGTAGCACAACAAGACAGAACATAGCACCCAGCAAAGCATATGAACCAGTGGCGACTGGTGACATTCGAAAGTGGTGAGGCGTAAAAATTCGGGATGAGTGACCTGTGGCGAGCGAGCATAGCGAGCGAGCCCGACAGTCCCAAAGGGGGCTTTGAGAATTTTTTTTAAAAAGAGAGGACAAATGGTGCATTTTCAAGCAAATTTGAGAAAGCAAGAAGGTGAATACGGCAATTGTGAAAGTGTAGTTATGACATCAATAAAGAGATTTCATATAATGATGTAGGTAGCTGCTTATTCAGTATAACCGCAGAACTTCATAACAGACTTTGAAATAGCAATGCTGAGTTCAAAACCATCCGCTTAAGCAAAGGCAACATTTATTATTTAGGTCATTGAGTATTGCAAGTGCACAGTTACCTTACCTAGAGTATTCTAGAACGTTACTCTGACAGTGAGTAATGACTGTACTAAATATCCACAACGTCAGTACAAAAAATTCAAGCTTCAAAAGTGCGAAGGTGCAAATAACAAAACGAACACACAAGCTGTGTTTTGGTCAAAACAAAACAGCCCCCACTGACCATACTACCACGAAAAAAGAAAACTATTGGTGCTATCCCATGAAATCTGTTACTAAGGCCTGTGAAGTGGTTTATGACCAGACAAATGGCTTGAATGTTATTGCTTGCATTCCAGAGTGCACCTGCTTGTAGGCTGCAAGCCATTTGTTAGACCATAAAGATGCTGACAGCAAGAACACAAGGTTTAGGAGGACGGGCTGTAAGCCGTGACTAATAAACTATCCAGTAATGTGATCACCTATCTCTCTTATGGTGGGCTTTTACACAACAGGACCTTAGTCGCCACTCACCTCCACTATTAACGCTGTCCACCCTCTCTATTTCCTTGTCTTTTCACCTCAGCTCACAGTTCTCCAATACAGAGATTGCTCTGAGTCCGATAGTACACCTCTGAGACACGATTCCAATAGCTAGCGCCAGGATCTACTCGCTACCCAGGACTAGCATCACTACACACGGCAAGCACGCATAGTTAATACCTAGTCCAGTAACTAGAGCAGGCCCAAGGACAAATATCGGTGCCCAGTACCCAAGAATGGTACATCAGACGAGTTGCTTGGATTCAACCACATGCAGTTCAAAAGGCGCCAAAAAATGGAAATGTTCAGCCTCACAGCACTTTATAACACTGCACAATAAATAAACACCAACAAACATGACAACCGGATGTCCGCACTTACTTCTCTTCCAGCAGCTGCTTTTTGCATTCTGATCGTCATACTCTTCCCAGATAATTGCTCTGGGCCTCCATTGCAGACTTCACCCTTCACCCTTCTCCTCAGAAGCGAAACGAAGATTTCACAAATTTTGAGGGGCTGAGATTTCCAAATAAGAGCTGGAGGAGCCTGCCCGAGCCGCGGGAGCTGAAACTTCGTTGTCTGGTGCCGTGGCACGCACGGGACTCACGAATAGCTCCTCATGCATCTGGTGAAAATTATTCTTTTATAAAAAAAAAATTGACCTCTCATTGACAAATAAGGGTTGGGCAGCCAGATAAAAATTATTACTCCAAACTGTTCCAGTATGTTTCATGCATCCAAGCATCCCAGAAACATGGTTTCACAACAGTGAATTCGTGTTTAAATTCTACTTAAAGTCTCCGTACTGCACATTTCTGAAATTCACCTTTCTCACCTTCAGCAGTCCTGTTTCCGTTCAAACTCATTTTGCTTTTGGGAATTGGCCTCACCAGGCGTGTTTTCTTGCACGGAGGTTGTAAAACTTCTCAGCGTGGACTCTCGCGCCTAGCTAAGTAACGGCAGCTTTAATTTGGAAATAGAATGTTTTTGTTCTGGCTCACATCCCGCAGTGTGGCCGCTAAGAGCTCTCTGGGTGCCTGAAGGTCGACTCTCGTGTTCTTGTAGTGGAGGGTGGCACAGTCCTATGAAAAGATCGCTTCGCTTGTGAGAATGCAGATATGCTTACAAAGGGCCAGACTCGCATTGCCTCCTTAACAGCCAAATAATCCAACAAAACTAATTTCAGGCAGTCAGACATAGCTGCCAAGGTTTCAAATTCCTATGTGTGACAATTTCATAATTTCAGTGAAATTATGAGTGACATTCAACGACTATGAGTGACACTTTCTCGGGAGCAAAATCAAGCAATGAAGATAAGGGAAACATATAAATATCAGAAATGACACCCATTTGAGCAAAAAAGAAACTCTAAGAAGATCTTAAAACTGCTGTAATCACCAGAAAAGGAAGGGTATCGTGGGACCCCAGAGATCCAGCTACTGCTTACTGAGGAGGTCAGTCACAGTGTAACTGTGTACAGTACAGGAGGCTCGGGGTTTGCAAGTCACAGTGTACAAAGGAGGCCCAGAGATTAGCGATGGCTTGGGGTTTATATAGGAGAGCAGTGTGCACAGAGAAGGAACGGAGGTTACATTTAAAAGGGTTATACAGAATGTCAATAGACTAAGTATTGAAGGTTAAGGTGTTTACATGGGGCTCATGGCCTTCCTGTGGGTTCTGTAGAAAATATCGGGGAGGCCTGGGCCTGCTTGGTGTACAAAAGAGGTCCACGGACTCCACAGCCAGTGCAAGTGCACACAGAATGGATAGGAGTTACAGAGTGACCCTGTAATGTGTACATTGGAGACCCAGGGGGCTGTCTATTGTTCACCCTCTGGACTGCCGTTTGCTGTTTGGCCTTCCCTGCCTGCGCTCCTCTCCCTCCCAGGAATTCTCCTTACCAGCAGGGTCTAGGGTAGCTTGAAGCCTTGCTCCTCTGCGCCCATCCTACGCCACCTGCCGTGTCCCTCGGCTCCAATCACTTAGGAACAGCTGATCGCACTGACCTTACTTCGAGGCTCTGATAGTGTATTCCTGTGCACAGGAAAGTGTTATGATTCCCAGGGAGGGCCTTTCTGGGGCTTGTAGTTCTTCCAGTTTCATTTTCCAAAGGAATCTAGGAAAGCTTGGACTTAATGTCCCAGCAAGCAACGAGGTAAACCGAGAAAAGATTCACACCCAAAACATGTAGATAAAAGGCAGGCACGAATGACAAGCCGGTCATAATCTATTGCGCGTTATCTTTTGTAATAAGCTGCACTCAGTGCTCATTCATGCACAGCGCTATAATTAATATGCGGAGAGGTAGACTGTGCTGCTGTCTACTGCAGCAGTAAGGACTAGCAACGGAAGTTTTGTCTACTCTCTTTCCACAAATCATGTGCCACCCAAATGCGTCCATAACTCAGCCTAACCTGGATGTGTGTGTGGGGAGAGAGAGAGGGGGATTGGAGCAGGGTGAAGTTCTCGTCTGTTGTGAAGCACCTGCAGTAGAGTGAGATAGCGAGCACGTGGGTGTCCGGACCGTGAATTAAAAGCAATTTTAATTTTAAAATGTGTATGATGCATGTTGGGCAATTAATTATGTGGAAAATCTGTGGCATTAGCAGAAGACGTATCAGTGAGTGCGTTTAGGCCAGCTGCAGTGCAGTCAAATGTACATCTACCACTCAATTTTCAGCCAACCTAAGACAGGTATTGTGGTGTCTGAAGTGAAGTATGTGGCTGCGCGTGCAAGTGTCATGCGTGCGTGGAAGGAGGAAAGCAAGGCAAGCTGAAGCACATACCCGCAACTTTAACTTAATATTTTAAATTTATGCCTCTGACTCCAGGGGGGAGGCACATACTTGCTTACTTGCTTGAAGATGAATATGGAGCGACGGCCACCGGCAGCCAGCAAGAGCTGCATTTCCGGACAGGGACGGCCGCAGGATTTACCGCAGCGCAGCGAGCTCATCAGAATTTCTGCAAAGTCTCGCGCGGGAAGCAGTCACTGGTCAAGTCTGCGCAGACTCGATTTCTGCTTCCCACCTGCCACACCCTTTCCCACATCATCACAGGTTGGGGTCCCACCCACGCCCTGTAATGTGTTGGGAAAGGGTGGGGTGCCAATGCTCTCCACTCTCTGATTGACGTGGAGGCTTAGCGATACCGGGCTTGGTTTTGAAACGCCCGGGGCTAACTTTGCCTCCACGCTATCAGGGGGTGGAGACTGGGCCCTGAAGCTAGGTCTTTGCCGAGCTGATGACCTCACAGGCTTCAGGGCTGTGAGGTTGTCAGCCCGCAATACGCTTGGCTTCATTTGGGCCCGCCCGGGGAGCAAGCATTGCAGAGTCACGTCACGTGAAACTAGTGACCTGACCGTGTTCACAACATCAGCTTCACGTTGTCCAGCTGGTGTCAGTAAGTGGTGAAGACAGTGCCTGACTTAAATAAAAAATTACAAAAGGGGGATTTTTTGAATAATGTTTAATAAAGTTTGTTAAAACATTTCTGAGCAGAAACGGGGGCGTGGCGGAGCCCCGACGCCCTACGGCAGAAACCGCCACTGAACAGTGGAATGTTGCTTTGTTCCCCTGCCAAGGCATTGTAGACCATTCCCTGACCATCATGCACACTCTTCCTAGGAAATGCTATCACACAGCCTAAGGTGTGCCAGAGACCAGTTGTACGTCGATGTAACCAATCAGATGATAAGTACAAAAACATGGCGACTAAGGCTACAGTTCTACCAACTTCTAAATTATGTTTCTGCTCCCTAAGATCTTAAAAGCATTATTACAAGGTCTCAGGTGAGTGAAGTATGACTGTGTTATGTTTCATATAGGTACCCCAATATAGGCTCAGGTAGCAACCTAACCTTTCACCTATATTTTCCCCTGCCATTTCATTATATAACGGTTCTTGGGACTGACCTTTTACCTTGTCACGGTACTGCTTACAGGACGTGGGGTTTTGCCTGAAAACTAGCCTCATTTATTATGCATGGGGATTTTTGGAAACTCAGCAGGATTACCATCTCCTGCATAATAACTATGTATAAGGGTCATTCCTTCCGTTATCCTAAGTCTGACATGACACAGCAAGGTAGATCCTCTGAGGGTACTACTTTGGTTATATAAACAACAGATCTTTGCTGAGGCAGGGAGAGGAGAAAAAGGACTTCCATGCTGACACACTGACGTGAGACGCTGAGGTTCCTGCACGCAGACACTCCAGCTCACAGTGGTCTGACATCCCTCGCGGGGTGTCCATCTACAGACCAAGACGGGGTCCCACTGTCTCTCACTTCAGGTAATGGGGTCGAATTTATCCTAGAGGGATTCTTGGCTTTACACCTACATACATGCTAGGTACACTTAGGTACATCTAGTTAGGGTCGCAAGGTAGGAGTACGCATTATTACTGTCATGTATTTTATATACCTGCCTGTATTCATTGTTTTAGCACTATGGTAGAAATCTACCATCCTTTTACTCTGTTGGTGCTTATAAACTTTTACATCTGTTTCTGTCTTATGGTTGTTTCAGCACACCCCTTTTTTACACTAGAATGGCGCTGGTTAAATAAATGCTTATTGAAAATATCCCCACCGTTTATTCTGTGTATCTCTCGGAGACAAAGTGAGCACGAGTGACTGAGCGAAAAGTACTGTACTGTTTCCATGATCCCTGATGGGACAGAGTTGTCATGTTCGATAGTTGCCAAGAACTATTCTCTCCTTGGTAAGAGGGGTTTCTAGTGGCACTGTGAGCTAGCTGGTATACAGGCAAACATACCCAGTGGGGGTGTCTAGAATCAGTCTGAACACCAATCCCACAGTCCGTTACCACCTAGAGGATCACTGTACACAGTATAATACATAGAGAATATAATCATTGCATTCAGAGATATTTCTGTTCATTGTTTGTTTCACTAAATGTGATCCATTATTGTCCACAGGCAATGATGACTTCAGATTTGTATTCGGAAGCAAGCAGCTGGAGGAAAAGAAAACATTTGCCTATTATGGCATAGAGCCGATGTCAACCATAGTCACAGTTGTGCAACAGTCAGGCGGCTAGTGTTGGAAGCTCCAGCCAGGAATGCATCCAGGCGTGGGGATATATTATAAATCAAGTGAATCAAAACATAAAATCACAACCGCCAGATACCTCTACATACCAAGTTTATTTTGATTTTTCATCTATAAGTCCTGTTTTTTCAAGCCTTCATCTCTTGATTCATAAACCAGCCCTGCACTAAACAACATCCTATTCTTTTCCAGCCAAATGAAATGAAAGTATCTTGCAGGAATAACTGTATCATGAATCCATCTCTACCACATGATCTCGGAGACAACCTTTCAGCTTCTTTCAGAATTAGCCAATCCCCTTGCAGCCTGAAAGAGAACTCCATGACCCCAATTGCTCAGTTAAAGTCACAAAGGACACTCTCCACACCAGAGAATCTACTGCCAAATGCTGTGGTGACAATGATTGATGTGACTGTGAACAATATCAAGATGGATATTTGGAAAACTAAGCACACATTGAAAGAAGATGGACCTACAATAAAAAGGATGGCACAGAGTTCTTGGGGAAAGAAAGAGAGCATCAAACCCAAGATCAGCACCACTCATGTTTGCTGTCATTCAGTTATCCTCATAAATTATATTTCAGTTACACAGTAGAACAAAAAACATATATACATCATTGAGAACTTAAGGACTCATTTATAGCCAAGCAGATGGTCATTTATAAAGCATGGGCAGGATCCACTCTCGTGGCGGCTCCTGTCAATGCATTTTGCTGTTTGGTGCAGGGCTGTGTCAGCATGGAACAGCCCTGCACCAAACAGTATTCATTTTTTATTTTCAAAAAGAAAACCCCAAAATGTGATTTTCTTTTGGAAAATGATAAAAACGTAATGCTCCCCTCACAATGGTAGTCATCTCCCATGGTGGGGGGGGAGGGCATTATTTGGTTTTTACTGTCCCTCACCACCAGCATTTGCCTAGAGATGACGGATAGTAAAAAAAATTGCTAAATGTCTGCCCATCCTGATTGGGTGGGGCGACTTGTGGACGGCCCTTAGTCCATTGGGCCATCAGAGAGGTTTGGCTATGGGGGTGACAGAGTATTCACCGCCATAGCCAAACTGAATATCAGACGGGTGAACCTTCATGATGGTGGTATGTATAATCTGTCGCTGTTGCGACGGAGTATGTATGCCACCTCCATATGATTCGGGCTCTTAATATCCAAGCTTGTTATGCCTTATTATGTGCTAATTTAGGGCCATCATCTCTGTGGCTACTTAGACAATTATCTCAAACCCTAAAAATAGTTCATGAGCTGGTTTATCTTTTGTGAACTTGCTGCCACTGAACCGTGCTGATCAATTTGCTAATGTGCGGGCTACCACTCTTGTACATAAGTGCACAACTGCCTTTAGCACTGTGGTGAATATCCATTGAGTCGCCCACCACCATGGAAGAATTTTGCATTTTAAAAATTTCATTGAATCTGCACATTAAGAATTTTATTGTTTTTCCAGCGAGACAGTTTGGATTTGAAACACCCTGTAATTAAAATTCATTACTACCTATTCTCACACACCACCTCAGAAACCACTGGTAATTAAACTGGGCTGCTTTCCAACAGTTGTTTGCTCATCAGTGCCATTACAGACAAGGACGAGCCATATGCAAATCATTATTAACCCCTGTCTGCAAAAAGGTCCAAACTGAACTGGGGAATTCAACTAACCCAAGACAAATTTCAGCTTTGTTGGGTTTCATAAGTGAGGTAAAGCTTGAGTCCTATGACAGATCTCTCTTGTGATCCATGTCTGGACATACCCTTTCTACTTAGGGGGACTCATTTAGATAGCCCAAACAGTGATGGACTGAAATGTGGTCCAGAGAAATTGCAGAGGTGCAATTAATTCAAACATTCCTTCTATCATGTTTTAGTTCATCTGTGCCACTACAGAAAGAAACCAGCCATATGTAAACCACTTTTGGTCCCACCCCACAATGGGTGTTCCACACTGAACTGTAAGGCCAGATAGCTTGATAATTTGACAAATACTTTTCTTAGAGCCAGACAGCTGTGGCCCAGTGAGAGGCAAAAGTTGCTCAGTATTGAAAGGTGCCTGGCAAAATTTCAATCTAAAGAATCCAGGGGAATGAAAAGACACAAATCAGAACTCTTAGCAAACTGAAGAAGTCAACAATTGGAACGGTAGAGAGAAGGAAATATGCACCATCTAGCATGGGAACAGCTCTGCTTGATCGACTCTCACATCCCTGAAGAGATGCTGAAACTAAACAGGTTGTAATTACAATAACATGGGTTTACTATGCTTCAAATAATTTACATTGGAGCACCGTAATTTAGACTCCACCCTCTGCATATACACTATTCATATGTTACGGTATAAAATTCATGGTTTCAACATGCGTTCTAACTCACTAAGTTGTGTGTTTCCCATTTATGCATTATCATAGATAACATTGCTGTGTACATTTAGAAATCACAATGTAGTTTATTGGAGTGAATAAAGAACACATTGAATATTCACGTTATAATGATGACAGTTTGTTTTCTTATAGTTAATAACGTTATAATGTACTTCCACTTTGATTCTTGAGCTATCTTAGCTTGACATTAGGCCTTAGCAGAGTGCTACACATTTTGAGACTTTTAGTATGCTGTCTATTTCTTTCTTTGCAGGTGTGTTACTAAGTCCCTCATTAGCAAGATAAAGGCTCATTATTTTGTATTAGATTGATAGTGAGGCATGGAGCTGAAAAGTTGGCAGCAAAAATGGAGGAATACCGATTAAAGGAGTGTCAAGTATCTCGATTCAGGGTGCGTGAGCAACTTAATTTCTTGCCTGTGATGATATCTTTTTTTATCCTTGTCGATTTTGATGATTATAATGAACTAATAATCTGAAAATAAACCTTTTTAGTTGCATACCATCCTCTCTGTCGTTATTATAGAATTGAATTGCTTTATTGAAATGCCAATGACTTCTGAAAGCTAGCTCTCCTTCAGCGTTTCAAGTTGACTATCGAAGGTCCATACAACCAGTAGGAGATACTGTTTGTTGACTATATTAAAGGATTGAAGTTTAGAGACCCTCCGCCCAATCAACATCTTGTATACTTGCTAGGGGTATCATGGAATGGATTGGTTCCAGCACAAGCAACTTGTCACTGTTTGTATTCAGATTTTTTGGGTGGACAGGGTGGGCTGGTTTACAAACTGGTGGATGTGGAGGGAAGATTGCAGTATGAAACACCAAAGTCCTTCCAATGGACATCAACTAAGACATGAGCTTCATTCCTTCAAAACTTTGCTAAGAATGTACCGTTGCCCAATCCCAAAAGGAACCAAATAGTGACCACACACAATGTAGTTAGCAGACTTCTATTTATTTTAGATTAACAGACACTGCATTTATATAATGATAGTCTGAGTTTTTGCTTAAAATCATTCATACAGTAAACGTGAATTCCTCTGACCGTTTGCACACCTGTAAATTCTCACTGCATACCAACTACTGTGCGGACACTGCTAATTAGATGTGTTTGTCACAAAAGGAATTTAGACTGTTTGGAGATTTTGTTTCTTGAATCGAACTACCATTAAAATATTTCACTGCTTAAGTTGTCTTGGAAAGAGGGAGCAATCGAAAATAAAAAAAATTAAAGTGCAAAAAGTTAAACAGTTGTCCCCCTCTAAAATCACATCTGACAGGAGAGGAGCCAAGCACATATAATTTCATGTGTTGTTCCAACTTGATCTAAAGTGCTCCAAAGATATAAAGGCAGTACTCCCACACATGAAAAAGGCAGCATTTTATCCCAGTCTGACAACTTTTATGGAAAACCATACTCATCGCTTCACGAGAGACACTTTGGAGATTGAAGCTATATGTGAACTCTGGGACCATTTTACTGCATGATCTGACATTGTGGTCTGATTTCAGCCTCAATCTTCACCTCTTGCCATCCTCAAGTGTATGAGTGTGTGTGTGTCTGTGCACATGCACCCTTGCTAAATTATAACCTTCAAATTTAAAGGGTCTAAGCACAAGAGGAGGGAAGGAATACAAGAGCCGTATGCAAGTGAACCTTGCTTACTAGTGGCATAGTCATTTTCACATAACATCTGTGTTGGTGTCCGGTGGCTGGATTTACGTATGAATGAGGTGTTCCTTGTAGACATGTCTCTCTCCTTTGGAAAATAGAGGCGAGATAGTGTCACCAATTTATTTTAGATAACATTCTATATCATAAGCCCGTGGTAGGGGAACGCTTGGCTCCTGGTCTTCACAATATTCCAGTTCTTTGTTTCCAACTTTGCTGTTGATGTGTAGATTTGTCTTCCAGAGATCATGAACTTGTCAGTCTGGTAAGGCACCATGTTGGACTTCACTTACTTGAAAACTGCATAGTTGACCTTGAAAGTTTTATGGCTTGACCATGGAAGCAATGTGACATCCTGAAGTGTATTTGGTGATCTGTTCATACTGTTTCAGTTTCTTGAACAATCATATGTTGCATACAGGATGCTCCTCAAATGTACCAGTTGAGTATTTGGGACACCAGTGAGCATGGCCTCTAACCCCCCAAGTGGGATATGACCTATGAATGGTTGTTCTGAAGTTGTGTTCAAGGAGGTAAGCTTTGAGTCTATAAAGATCCAGTGTTCTTTCCGCATAAGGAGAGCTCCAACCAGTACCATGTAGAGTCTGAATATGAAGGGTGGCAGGCTGGAGTGGTGAGTATCTCACAGGACACTAGAATATACTCTTATCAGTCATGTAAGGAGTGAATCAGTTCAAGGCAATTGCGTTAAAGTCCAATTGTGCAGTGATGGTCTTGATTAGGGATTGGTGGTTGATGTTGTCAAATGCTGCAAAGGTCAAAAGGAAGGGGTTGCTGTTTTAAAATACATGCAGGCCACATTAACCATCTCGATTATTCTTGTTACTTCAGGGCACTGTGGTTTTATTCCTCAGTTTCATTCCCCTTCATCCAGCTTGGTAGCAGTTGCCTTCCTGATGATCTTGCACAGAGATGTGGGTGATCAGATTGTAGTTGAAGAGGGTATCAAGATCAAAGTTTGACTTCATCAGCAATGGAAGACTGTCTAATTTTGAGGATGTTTAGGAAGATGTCTTGGTGAAGGAAGCAATGATTGTGTTCAGCACAGGCATAAGTGCTACACCAGATATACACTTTATTATTGCTAGTGGGATAATATATTTGTATGAGGTGGCCCTGAGGCAGTTGAGCAGTTTTGAGAAACTATCAACTTGACTAAATAGAAGTGCAGCCACTTTGGTGCATAGCTGGTGACAGTTGACAATAGGTGTCAGACCGTCCTTGGGAGCCACAGAGCGAGCAGGGCCCACTGGGCCTCAACTGTGGAGTTCGGTTGTTTGCCTCTGATGTCCGATTTCGATCTACTATGTCTCTGCAAACTACAACAATGTACAACTCCTTCTGCACTTGACTCTCAGTGGTAGTGATGGAGAGTAGCCACGGGCTTCTCATGGAAGTAGTGTGGGAGTGTTTGAGCTCAGAACTCAACACTCACTCTGCAGTGCAATAACTGATTGTTCAACCCAGTGATTTAGTTTTGAAAAGAAAAGTGCTTAATTACACATTCAAATCAAATACTACACATCGAATAATTGCCAGGTACAATTTAGTGAACTCGGCGCTGGACTGGATGTGCCTTGATGGACGATGGATATTCTTCACCCCTGGCTTCCACTCCTTTCAGGTATAGGCGGTTCGGCTCCTTGAAGGAATAGTGGTAGTAGCATGAATTTAGGTTCCAGTGCAGATTACCCTCTTTGTGAATTGTCAGTGCACTCGGTCTTTCACAGTCCAGCTCGAACAGCCAGGCCAGGTCCTCTCGGAACCAGAACACAAGCAACCCAGGACCAATTTTGCCCTTTTTATGGGCTCTTCAGCTGGGTATAGCTTGGTTCCAGTGGCACAGTTTGCCCAGGGCCCACGTCTGGGCATACAAGGCGCACTTAGGGAGTCAAAAGCAAAAACAAAAAGGTGATGGATGGAATGCTTGAATTAATCTCAGCCACTGGCAATCTCTCGGGCCGCATCCCAATCCATTGTTTTTCGCCCGCAGAGACAGTCTGTACTCAAGCCTTGATTTGTGCTGCGTAGTCACTCTATCCCTAGATGGAACCTGCCTCCTGCCTAATCTTGCCAAAGGAGGGACACCTGGCTAAAGGGAAGGGGCAACCAGTATCCGAAGGCACAGTGGCCCTTGCACCAGTTACTTTAGTTGTGCCTATTAGTATTTCTTGTGTAGTATTCTCTTTTAGGTTTGTGTAATAAAGTACATTTCTTTTCTAAAGTAAAGGACTGGGATAGACAATTATTTATTGCACTGCTGGGTGATTGTTAAGTTCTGAGTTTACACTCTTTCAATCTACATCGCTGAGAAGCCTGTGACTGATTGTAATAACTGCCATTGAGAGTGAATTGCTGAAGTAATTACTTGTGCAGTTTGCAGAGCTATAGTACGACAGACCCTGTGGCACAAGGGCCAAATGACCCACCACACAAGCCGGAGGCCCAGTAGCCCCTGCTTTCCCCAAGGTCCACAAACAGGCCCTGATATTGTAATGAATGACTGAACTGGCAACCATAAAATATACCCAGCTGCTATTTTCTTCACATGTTGAATGTTATGGATGAGATCGTTAGGAAGGCCAAAATACCATAAATTATCATAATCAATACAAGACAAAAGTATGGCTTTGATCATCAGGTTTCTGCAGTTTATAGGGAGCAGGGGTAGAAGCATGAGGATGACACTTTGTTGATCTGTTCGGCAATAGACACATTGATATCAAAGTGTATACCTAGATTTTTGTCTTAACAGATATCATATTTTCGTTTTATATAATGAACAAGATGAATGGTGTTGATCCAGTGGAAGCGTTGTAAAATTGGGAGCATTTACACATGTTATCCACAAACAACAAACATACATCTGAAAATAATTCACTATAATCTAGTGTTTGGGCCCATAGAAACTCTATAACCACTTACAAACATGAGGTCCTCCGATAGATCTTTGTAAGAGCAAATAGGGACTCAGATAATTAGAGACTGAAGCCATTCCTTCTTGAGGACCTGTAATGAAGAAATGCCTGTCTAAGAACAATAATCAATAACCATACAATGTCAATAAATTCATCAATAACAAAGGACAAAACTCAGAATACTTATCAAGGTATCTTTATCTAAACTTCAGATTGAATGGTCAATGCACAAAAATACATTAGAATAATTAATACTTGGTTATTTCAATTGAATAAAGGTAAAATCACAATACAATCACATTTCAAAGCAAAATACATCATAAATCAATGTCTGGTGTGAGGGGAGAGAGAAAGAGAAATAAATAAATACACATTACAATTTCAGTATGCAATTCGAGATTCATACGAACCTAAGTTCAGTGAGCTAAAGCACAGCGTGCAATAGTCTGAATAGATAACCCTTCTGCCGAAAGGTATAGCCTGTGCAGCTTCACCAGCCGGTAAAGTGCAAGGAAAGATCAGGAGAGTTCGATTCAGGGAAAGTCAGAGTTCGGACTGACAGCATGTTGCGCCAAAGACTTGCAAGGAAAATAGCCTCCAGCAAAACGAAACACAACGCCACACATCCTTTTCCCACGGGGTAATTATACCTTCTCACATTATCAGTTCCTTCTCACAAAATAACTTTTTCACAGTTTGCACGATTTCCATTGGTCAAAATCTGTGGTGCCACCGTTGTGTGACCATTCTCCTGTCCAAATCATCCGGAACTTGCAGGTAATACTTTTGTTCTCTGTCCGCAGTTTTCTAAGAATGTACAATATCTAGTCACCTCGAAAATACGAAGCACACTTGCAACCTTAATATGTCCACGTGCTCGCTTCCGAGTTAGCTTGCAACAAAGTTGACACAATTATTTCATAGAGAGAGAATATTCTAACTGAAGGAAGGAAACTTTAGTGATAATACTCGCAGCTAATGCAATCAAGTCAGCATTTTAGAAATAATGAAGGACAAAATACATTTTCTGAGGCCTACAATAGAAAAACATCACACACTGAGGCCTACATGGAAAACCACAAAATCAGCATTTTCTAATGAATAAACACACTATTATTGAAAACTTTTAGGAAAATAGAGACACATTAAGAAATAAATAGGAAGCATTATTTCATTAAACTTATAAGCATAGTCTGATTACGATTCATTAAAATATAAGCAAGCACTTTCTTTTCAGATTCTCATGTCAAGGAAACTATAAGCTGGAATCATTTGACTTAAACATTTTTCATAATTATATTTCACTATCTTACGATTTGCATTATTACTTTTCACATTAATATCACAGAACATTAATAGGTTTCTCTCTCTGTCATGTATGACTCAGTTTCTCCAATTTTCAACCCTTCTGCATGCTTTTACGATGCAGCTTTATGTATTCATTTTATTTCATTTATTGAATTTGTAAAGCGCAGGAATCATCCCCGAAGGGGTATCTCCGCACTAAAGGAGTTGTAATGCAGAGCCAGGTTGGTCAGTTACTGAACAATTCTGTCTTTAGGAGTTTCCTGAGGTTGAGGAGATTTGTGCACTTTCGTAGTTGAATGGGCAATGAGTTCCAGTACACGGGCCAGATACGCAAAAGCTTTGCCCCCTGCCCGAAGTTTTCTGTAACGAGGGAGAGCTAGCAGAGCTTTATCCCCCAAGCAAAGAGATCTGCCAGGCAGATAGTACTTAAGTTTTTCGGCGAGGTAGCTAGGGCCTCTGCCATGTAATGTCTTGTGGACTAGATTGCAAATTTTAAACTTGATCTCTCTGACGGATGGAAAGCCAGTGAAGCTGCCATAACAGTGGCCGGGAATGGGTTCTAGGGGGCATGTTGAGAGCCAAGCGGGCTGCTGTGTTCTGAACCACCTGCAGTCTGTTCAGCAGGGATTCGTTAGCGGACATAAGAAGGGCGTTGCAGTAATCAAGATGGCTGATAACTAAGGCTTGAATTAGGGTCCTGCGGACAGTTAAGGGAAGGAGATGGAACACTCTACGGAGAAGACTCAATGTGTGGAAACAGGTACCTGAGGTGGCCATAACTTGGTCTCTCATAGTTAGAGAGTGGTCCAGTCAGACACCCAGGTTTTTAGCCACAAGTTTGGGGGTAGGGGCTGAGCCCAGCTTTGCGGGCAACCAGTCGTGAGACCACATGGTTTGAGAGTTACCGAACAGCAAGATTTCAGTTTTGACTGCATTAAGCTCCAGGAAGTTTTGCGTCATCCATCCGGAGATTGCTCGCACACCTTCCGCGAAGAGAGTTTTGGTTGGGACCTTGTCGTTATCGAAAGATAAGAGGAGTTGGGTATCGTCCGCATAGGAATAAGGGGTGAACCCATGGTCTCTGATGATCTTGGAAGAGGGGTAGGGCTAAGATAGGAGCCCTGTGGTACCCCCTTAGTGAGCTCCAGGGTGCATGACCGGAAAGGGCCTAAGTTGACAGTTTGGGTACGCTGGTCCAGGAAACTAGCAAGCCATTTGAGTACCAGTCCCTGTACACCTATCTCATTCAGTCTATAGAGTAGCATCTGGTGAGCCCTGGTATCAAAAGCCGCAGACAAGTCCAGTAGCACTAGCAGCACTGCCTTATTGTTGTCCAGGGTAAGTTTGATGTAATCTGTGACGCCTATGAGGGTGGTTTCAGTGTAATAGTTGGGTCTGAAACCAGATTGAGAGGGGTCAAGGTTACCATGAGTACCCCATGAGCTGAGTATTAATATGTCTTTCCAGGAGTTTACTCATGAGTGGAAGGAGTGAAATGGGGCGGTAGTTTGTCAACTCAGTTGAGGGTACATGTACCTTTTTCCAGATTGGGAGCACTTGTGCCACCTTCCATTCGCCTGGGAGTCCCCCTTCACTCAGTGAGGCATTTAATATAGTGCAGATAGTGGGGGCTAGTTGCGTGGCTAGTGAGGCAAACTGGTTGGCTGGCAAAATGTCGAGGGGTGAACCAGATTTAGCTGTTCTCAGCATCTCTTCTACTTGAGGTACCTGCAAGGCATGAAAACTCTCAAGGCAGCCCTCGTTCTCTCTCTGAGATGTAGACAGTAGGACAGAGATATCAGGGAGTTTAGAGTCACTGGGAAATTGATCATATATTATATACATTTTTTCCTCAAAATGGTTGGCAATATTATCACATAATGTCTGAGAGGGGGGATCTGATTAGTACAGGCTGTGGGGTTGGTAAAAGAATTGAGAACTTTGTAGAGTTCTTTAGTAGAATTGCCAGCTTGGTTTAGCCTAGAGGTAATATGGACTTTTCGTGCCTTTTTAATATTCCTATGTTAGGGTGCGAGAGCCGTTTTATAGATTGTTTTCTCTTTCTCTGTTTGTGTTTTACGCCACGTTTTTTCCAATTAGATTTTTCCCTTCGAAGTTCGTAGGTATACCAGGCTGCATGTGTTCTATGGGAATTAGCGTGTTGCTATTTTAACGGTGCCAGAGTTTCTGTGATTGATTTTACGGCCTCATGGAATGTCTTAAGTCTAGTGTAGATGTCGACAGGTTCTACATATGTAGGGGGTATAAAACCTTTCCCAAAGAAATCCTGCATAATCTTATGCCATTTTCTTCTAAAATTACGAAGGGGAACGGAAGGAGGGTCGCTAGACTGAATGCCTTTTATCTGAAAATTAATCAGAGAATGATCCGACCAGATCACTGGACAAGGTGGTTCTGCAAATATACAAGGAGAGTTGGTGAGGATAATGTCCAGAGTGTGGCCGGCCGAATGAGTCGGGCCAGCGTTGATCATTACTAATCCTAAGGAGGCCATATCTGCAAGGAAGTTAGCGGACTCAATGTTCCCACTATCTTCAGCGTGAATGTTAAAATCCCCTAGCACCAAAAATTGCTTGGAGGAAATAGTGTGAGGGGCAATACTTTCCATCATTTTAATAGTAAAATCCTTGGGAGGTCGGTATAAAAGGGCGCCCTTCCAGCAATCCTGGGGCATGAGTTCTATCTTAAAAATACAGATTTCTATGCCATTGTCTGAGGTAGAGTCAATGATGGACACTTTCAGTGCTTCATTATATACAATGGCAATGCCTCCACCCACTTTAGTCTCCCTATCCAGTCTGAAAATACGGTAATTTTTAGGAAGGGCTAAGGGGATGGCTGGAGTCGAGGAGGGTTTAAGCCAGGTCTCCGTGAGAAAACCTAGCTTGGGAGACTCAGAATTCATTAAGTCCCATAGTTCAGTGGAGTGCTTGGGCAGGGATCTGACACTGGCTAAAAAACACCTCAAATAAGGAGTAGAGCTAAGGGCTACTGGACGGGTTGTGGGCCGGGGAGTGGAAGCTACCGACTCCAACTTGTCCGGGCTGTTATGTCGGGCCCGCTGCTCTGAAGGTGTCTAAATCTCATTAAGGCTCTGATAATGGCAAAATTTTCAAGTAAATGGACCCTCGAGGTTGTTAAAAGGAATAGTCATATGACATGAGTCAGGGGTATAAGACGTCTAACCTGTTTGGGGTGTCTGGAGCCCGAGAGACAGGGGTCCTGGCTCCTGGCAATGGCTGGGCGTGGATGGGCGCAGATGGGCTTGCCTTTGGCGCGCCAGCGGCGCACCTGCTGCACGTCTGCGGAGTCATCCAATTACGTAGTGGATACTCCGGGACGACTAGACCGTCAACACTGCAGCTTCCGCCGCAAGCGGAAGCAGCAGGGACTTCGGGTGGCACGCTCGCTCTCTCCACTCAATGGGGAAAGAAAGCCGTGCTGGACCGGAGAGCGAGCAGGATGAGGGCGTGGGCTACATTTGACCCAGGTGGGTCTGTGCAAAGAGGCAGCAAGTATTCTTTTAAAAATCAGTAAAAACAAGGTAAAATCAAATATAAATACCGGCAAATTCCGATATAGTTTTAAACTTACTTCTATTCACAAGACACAATATTAGTCATGTTTTTAAAATACGTATTAGTATTTTCACTCCATGAGCAGGATTGACCAATCAAAATCATTCTTAAATAATCATGCTCCATCAATCCCTCCTCTAATGGCGAATCAATCGATTAATGGCGAATCCATTAATCTGATTACAATCTGATTATCTTAGAATGCACTTGTTTTCATCTGTTTTAGTCTAACACCTTCTACATCCCTTAGAACTTCGTAATAAGCACCCTTTCCATCTTCTCACTCTATTTCGTCCGTTTTTCTTTTTCTAGCCCTTTGTTTTGTCTCTTCTAGTCTGCACTTACAACATCTATATATCAGTATTATAATTATTATGCCAACAGCAACAGCAATTATTGGAGTTAGTATTTGCCCTACTAAGCTGTTACCCAGTGCTGCAAACCAATTACCAACCGTGGAAAAATCCTTACCAAGTTTCTCCCATGCACCATCATTTTTAGTTCTGTTAAATCACTACGCAAATGAGTAATGTTACTAATATATCCCCTCAAGTCTCTGCTTTTGTCAGGGATATAAGTGCAACATTGTTTAATTTTCAGCATATTACAGACTCCGCCCTCTTTCGCCAATAATACGTCAAGGGCAAGATGGTTTTGTAAAACCACCGATCTAATAGCAACCTTTTCAGTATCAATCATTAAGAGCCCATCAGCAGTATCCGTTGATAAATGATCAACCACTGTAGACAATTTTCTAATTTTATGTGAGTTCAAAATCACCCCCACTGAAGGTATTGATGCACCAAAAATATCACCCATAATTTTCGCAGCACTTATTCCCCTTTTACTCTTTTCATTGGTTCCATTACCATCCACATGATAAATTTTGGGGAAAACAATTCCAACATAACAACACCCATACCAATGTTGAGGCAATCTATAATAAGTGTTTTTACCACACACAAAGTATACTCCAGGGAAAACTGGATCAGTGCCACCTCTTAATCTCCAACCCCCTGTAATTAGGAAGGTGTGTTCACATTCACTGGAATCGATGAAGTAATTATTTATTTTGTCTTAATAAGCAAAGCTTTCCCTTGTGATGCCAATCCAGAGTCATTGCAGCATATGTCTCACCTTTCTTATAATCACCCTCCCTATGAGCGCATTAAGGTATTCTAGTTTTTTGCTCTACATATGTTTTCTTAAATTCTTGCTGTCTATCCTGTACAGTATTTATAAACTCTATTTCTACACTGCGTAAACTACATGTCAGGTTATTTCTATGCGAGTATACAGTATCAATAGGCTTAGTGGTATGAAAAAAATCTTTCATATATTCAGCATTCTTCGTGCTTGTCACTATATTCATGTTCTTTTTAACCGGAACTTCTGAAAAAACGAAATCATAGTTGGAGTAAAAATATTGAAACTGCTCCTTGCCATAAAACAAACTTGTTAGTGCACTACATGAAATTCCATATGTTAAATGAAGGTGATGATAAGTCACCCCTTCCGACATAGACGAGGGTAATTGCATGCACACATAACAATCTCGTGCATCCATAGTATCGACATCCACATACAAAAGTTTAGTAAAAGCATTTAACGAAAGTCATTAATAGATTTATGTTGGTGTAAGTCTTTTCCTGTCAGTTTCTTAATATCCATTTTGGCATCCTCTTTAAGGACTCTTGCTACCTCAGTTATTGTACTCACATATTCATTAGTAGATTTGACGGGAAACATGGAATAAGGCACAATTAGTACTAACACCAACCAGACAATTAATAATACAAGAACACATATAAAGCAAGCATTTAGACACTTTCGTCTATTAGAACTTCGATTTTGAATTCCAGTCTCAGAACTATCCATTTTAAAGAGGAAAAAGGAAAAATTCAAAACAAAAATTCAAAAATGTAAAGTAATATTCCATCAGCTTGAATTAGCAAGGTTCAAAAATATTCAAAAATGTAAAGTAATATTCAATCAGCTTAGATTAGCAAGGTTTGGATATCACACACTTTCCAAGCTTCACGTCATGGCCTTATTTTCAAATCTCCTCTCTTTTTTTTTTTCAGCACCCTCTTTCCTCAGTCATTGTTCATTTAGGGTGGCTCATATGATGAGTTGTCTTTGGAACAAAACACAATGAATTCTATTTCCCAATCATTTGTGGCAGCAAAATATGTCCATTCAGGTGCTGCGTATCTTCGACTTCGAATTCATGCTCTTTTTGTTCTGCGTACTGTGTTTTCTTCTTCGTCTGTATCACTTTGTTTAGATTGGCTAGAAACTCCAACTACAGTTGTTGGGATCTTTCTGCTTAAAGTTCTTTACAACTGCTTAGCTCTTCCAGGCCATTTATCACCTTTTTGCACTTGTTTTTCATGTACACTGTCTATTTCACTTGTCTCAAAACTGCTTAGCTGATTCCCTTTTCTTTTTTTGTCCGTCACTTTTAGGGACCAACTCTCTTTCAGTTTCGACAGTGACAGTGTTACGAGACCCAGTAGCTTCTGCCCACTCTACTTGATGCTCAGTCTGTTCAGGCTCTGTTTGTTCTCTTTGTTTACCTTCAACTGACTCTGTACTTTCAAGTGGACATGGGACTCAACGAGTATGTGCAGCATGAACCCAGTTAGGAAAACCACCACATTTAACTGATGTTGTTGTCACAAGAATCACTTGATATGGCCCATGCCAACGGGGTTCCAAACAAGACTTCCTCACATGTTTTATCATGAATACCCAGTCGCCAGGGCACAAGTCGTGGGCTTGTTCTTGTTGGACAGTGGTTGCGACTTCTCCAACCTGGTGAGACACAGAACGCACTATGCCAGCCAATCCTTTACAATAATCGAGCACTAAATCATCAGATATGTTCACAAGCTGTCTGGGATACTTCTCAAACTCATCAATACCAGCGGTAATGCATCAGGCCATTTCAGTGTTGTAGATGCACAAACCTTAGCCAATCGCAATTTTATTGTGCCGTTTACTTGCTCGACCACACCAGACGCTTCAGGTTGATAAGCACAATCTTATTTTTGCTCAATTTTTAAGGCAGCACAAAGCATACGCACTACTTCATTATTAAAGTGCGTTCCTCTATCTGATTCCAACGAGACTGGAAATCCAAATCTCGGCATTAACTCTCTAAGCAGCAATTTAGCAACAGTTAGGCTGTCATTACATCTTGTTGGGTATGCCTCAACCCAACGTAAAAACAGATACACAATCACCAAGACCTATCTTAGTCCATTGCAAGGAGGCATATCAATGAAGTCCAACTGCATACGCGTAAATGGACCTCCTGCCCTTTCAATTTGACCGAAACTGACAACTGTTTTCTCCCTACATTTTGTTGCTGTCATGTTATACATCTTTGGCACAGATTCTCTGCAATGACTCAGAATTGTGTATTATACCATGACTGTTTGATTAGCCTTATCGTAGCATCTCTGCCTACATGAGTCGGACCATGGCAAACTCTCGCCATTTGTGACAACAGACTATCTGGCAACACAGGTTTTCCATCCGTGTAAACCCACACTTCATCTTCTGGCCTGCGTGTGCATCCTGCTTTGATCCACCCTTCTCTTTCTGCTTCAGTGACCGCATCTTGTTACTATCTAATTTCTTCCCATGTTTCAACAGTTGAAAACATTAGTCTGCATTCCGTTTCATCAGATTGTTCTTTCAAATGTTCCCCATTGATTGTATGTGAATTTTGAGCACAAAAGCACACAATTTCATCAGCATATCTATTGCCAACAGTGACATAGTCCCAGACAGATTTATGTGCTGAACATTTCACCACCGCAATTTGGGCTGGCAATTGTAGTGCCATCAGTAGGTTTTTTACACACTCTCCGTTTCATATTGGTGAACCCGAAGAGGTCATAAACCCACTTTGAGACCACAACTGCCCAAAATCATGCACCACCCCAAAACCATATTGACTATCTGTGGTGACTCGCGATTGCTTTGCGATACAGCATGCTCTAGTGAGCGCAATCAACTCTGCCACTTGCACTCACTCCTTTCAACCATGATGCTTCAATGACACTCATCACTGTACAAATCACATATGCAGCTTGCAAGGTACTCTCAGACTCCTTCAAGCATGATCCATCCACAAACAAAACATGATCATATTCAGGTAGTGGAGTATCCTGTATATCAGGTCTCGGTTTTGTACACAATTCAGTCACATCCAAACAATCATGATCTGATTCATCCACCACCAATTCACAACTAGGAATCGGTAACAAGGTAGCTGAATCAAAACTCGTGCATCATGTCACAGACACATTATCCACACCCAAAATCACCTGTTCATATTTTATTAAGTGACTGCTTGTAAGATGCTATGTGCGAGTTCGCGTTAACAAAATATCAACCGAATGTGGCACATACACTTTCAACGGATGTCCCATCACAATCATCTCACTCTGTTCCAAATTCATAAAAGTAGCTGCAACTGCTTTCAAACAACCAGGTAAGGCAGCAGCCACGGGATCCAAAGTAGCAGAAAAATATGCCACTGGACTGCGTGCCGTTCCGTGCATTTGGTCAAAACTGAAAGTGCACAATCATCGCGTTCACTGCAAAACAGTGCAAAATCCTTATTGAAGTCTGGCATCCCCAATGCTGGTGCCCGACACAAACTGTCTTGCAGTTCAAGAAATGCTTTTATGCAGTCATCATCAAGATGTACCAGATCTGACACGTCTTTGTGTGTCAACTTCTGTAATGGCTTGGCTATCAGTGAAAAACTTGGTATCCACTGCCTGCAATGTCCAACCATTCCCAGAAACATTTGAACCTCCTTTTGTGTACTCGGCGGATTCATTTGCAAAATGGCATTGATCCGATCTTGAGACACTTTCCTGACTCCTTTCTCAATGTTATGTCCCAAATAAAGAACTTCTGTTTGACAAAATTGTAATTTCGCTAGTGACACTTTATACCCACCTACTGCCAAATGTTTCAGTAGAGCAATCGTATCAGCAACACAAGCTTCTTTTGATCCCGACGCAACCAACAAGCCATCTATGTATTGCACTAAAACTGAGTTATTAGGCATTACCAGTGACTCCAAACATTTCTTCAATATCTGATTGAAGATTGAGGCGCTCTCTGTATACCCTTGAGGAACTCTGCACCAGGCCAAAACACGGTTTCCGAACCGAAACGCAAATAAATATTGACTATACGCATGCAATGGTATCGAGAAAAAAGGCTTGACAAAAGTCAATCACTGAAAACCATTATGTTTCACATGGAATTTGGTACAGAATTACAGCTGGGTTTGGCACTATTGGACAACAAGGTATTACTATCTGATTGATTTTCCAAAGGTCCTGACTTATTCAGTACTTACCGTTAGGCTTGAGAATTCCCATGATAGGTGAATTGCATGGACTCTCTAATATATCTTTTAAAATACCTTGTTCAATCAACAGTTCAATCACAGGTGTTACTCCTGCAATTGTTTCAGGACTCATGTTGTATGCGGGTGCTCTAAGGAACTCTGCATTTGATTTTACCGTAATCTGAATTAGAGCTACTCCTTTCATCAAACCAATGTCTTTACCTGAAAAATCCCACACATCAGACAGCACTGTATCTCTCAACTCAACTGGCAAATCACTTGCTGTAAATAGAGGATATAAGTCATTCACTTCAGTTCCCTGTCGTGCCATTTTAAATACTACATCCTCATCTTTTGTCTGAAATGCTATTCCATCTGGGGTACAGTAAATGGAACAATTCATTTTACATAACAAGTCCCTTCCAAATAGATTAACTGGACTTGTGTCACACACCACAAATTTGTGTAAATCCTGAAATCCTCCAATCTCTATTTTCATGGGTTTGGTCACTGGGGTCTTAATCAATTGATTTGAAACTCCTACAACTTGGATACTTTCTCCCGAGAGGGGTAGGTTGGAAATGTCCACAGTTCTCACAGTGGAACGGGTAGCACCAGTATCTACGAGGAACGTAACAGTGTTTCCGTCAACCTCGCCATCCATATAGGGACCACTCTGATCTACCTCTAAGGATGTGCCAAGCACGCACTCCTCCTCCCCCCTCATGCACCGTTATTCAGATGTATCTGAATCACTTCCATCCAACTGCATCAAATACTGCGAAGCCACTTGCACATTTGAATTCAAATAATCATTTGTATGGAAACCCATATTTGCATTGTATCTTTGCACTAGACCATTCATATTTTGCATAGGAGCTTGAGGAATTTGCTGACCCTGTCCTCTGCCAATCTACATCTGCTGATTCTGATTCTGTTGATTCAATTGCATCTGACTCATTCCATCTACTCCTGTATCTATTAACTGTGCATCACCCGTATTTGCCTGAATACTTTTACACTTGCGCTTTCAATGCCCGAACCTGCCGCATGTATGAGATGGAAACTTCTTTTTCATTTCTTCTATATTACCACTTCGACCTCTCCCTTACGGTAATAGTATCATATTCGTCACAGTATTTCCATTTGCCACTTCCATTTGCCACTGCACTGCCAATACCAATAAAAGTCTGACCATTTCCCTGATAAACTCCCGTAAAATCTGTATTCATATCCATAAATCCTCCTTTCTTTGCTGCTTTCATCTGAGCCAGCATCAATTTCTCTTTTAACTTTTTATGACGCGAATCAATATCATCACCAAAATATTTCGCATAACGAAGAATCTCATCAATCGATTTGCTTTGCCAACAAATCAAATGCTGCTGAATCATGGTGCTTATGTCTGGCCTCAATCCATACACAAACCGATATGCAAAATGTCCCATATCTTTCTCAGAGATATTCTCGATTCCAATGTACTGTTTAAACACCTGTAAAAACCTCTCATAATATGTATGCACTGACTCTTTCAATTCCTGAGTTGTCCTGTCTATTCTCACCCAATCTGTTTCTTTCGGTGAAATTTTCCCTTTCAAATTCGTAATTACCTGATTATACTTTTTCATGACTTCTTCTGATGGGGCTCCTGTCTTTGGATCTCTTGGATATTCGTCTTTTGGCCAATCCACAGCAATTTTACACACCACCCACAAATCAGTTGGAACTACAATATCAAACAAGCCATCCAAATCCTTCCACAAAACTCACGAAACCTTAACAAACCTCTCCACTTGTTTATACCATTCCACTGGCTTCTCTCTCAACCTAGGAAAATATTTTGTAAATGATAATATATCCTGCCTTGACTAAGGGACGTGAACAAACCCACCTCCTGGTACCTCTCTCATAGGATATACCATTGCATTAGCTGCTTCAGTTCCTGTTTCCCTCACAGGATACAGTGGTAAAGCCACTGAAGTTACTGTTGTATCCTCCTTCTTTTTTGCCCATCTGCCTTCCCATCGGTCTAATTCACCCCAACGCTTTAGAGTGTTTATTAACTCTTTAATCTGCAAACGCTTTCCTGAAACATTCAAACTCTCACAATCTTTATCACTGAAATCCAATCGATATGTCTTTTGTAAAGATTTAGACTTCTCTATATCAACTCCATATGTTTGTGCAAATTTCCTCAAATTTCTCATGTATGTTTCTCGCTTTCCATGTAATATTCTTACACATGAAAAGCAATTCTTCATCCCGATATTTACCTAACCTCTCTGGACTAATCGTTCCCAAAATCATTTCTTCCAAATCCGCTTTCAACATGCTCACATCTATGCTCGAACTATTATTCTGTAAGCTACAACCAGGCGCTATTTCTTTTATCCACTCATCAAGTTCTTCTGGAGAAGGACCTAAGAATCTCCAATTATCTTCACTGACTCCACCTGTCTTTGACCCTCCTGATGTTGCTGTCACACATTTCTCCATCTGCAACATCCTTCTCGAATCTAAAGATGCACCTCTTTTTGGGGTTTCAACTGATTTTTCTGAAATACAAATTAATGGCTCTAACCCTTCTCCTGTGACTGCACTTGCATTTACTCCACTATTCTCATTTGAGCCTTGGTTCACCACACTCATCTTTTCCATAACTGTATGAACTCCACTCATATTTCTATTAGGTATTGTTAAAGCATGTACTTGTGAAACTCCTTGTTCATCATTGTATAATGGAACAATAGGACTAATAGTCACTAGGACTGACAAAGCATCTGGGTTTATTGGTGTTATTATTCTCGACAACTCCTCTCTAACTGGAATCTGATTCTGTCTTAATGGCGTTTTTTCATGTGCCGATTCTACATGTATTATTGGGGCACTTGGGAAGGAACCTGACTCCACATGATTCTGTTCCTCATGATAAGGTGGAGGTCTATTCATCAATAACTCATTTTAAAAATCATCATCTATATCATCTGCTCCCTCAACAATGAATTCAGTATTTTCAGACTTTAATTCCTCAACATTCCTCTTTTTCTCCTTACACTTCTCTCCTTCGCCAGTCTCAGCTACTATAACTGGAAACACTTGTGTTACTTCAGCTATATCTCTTCTCCAGATTTTCTTCTGGGCATCCCACTTTGCCTCTGAATATCTACTCACACTATTCTTGAATCTAGTCTAATACATTTCCCTTTATCTTTTGTATGCCTCATGTTCCCATTCTTCAAGAACTTCATACTGCATAGGTCTAGGATTTGATCTCAAGCTATTCATTTGATTCCTTAAATTCTCTAAAATTCTAGTATTAAAAATCCCATTTTCTGGAAATGCAAAATCACCATCTTGTTCAGTATATTTCATCCAATTTTCTAGCCATGTGCACGTGTGATAACCCCTTTCTAATGACATAAATAAAGCAGGGGTCCCTTCAGGAGCCACAGGAATTCCTCCCCTAATTGGTATCGACTCATCTTTACTAAACAAGGTTTTCAACAGTTTGAAAAACTTCATGATCTTCTACGCTAAAAGTCAAATCTATACAAGAAAAATCTTCAACAATTCTTTTTCCATGTTATGGTTCTCTGCTACCAATCAAAACTATTCATGCTGTCCAATACCAGCGCGACTCACACCAACCAACCAACCAACCAATACCAGCGGACACCTTGTGACGAATTCTCACTAATCGCCCAATACCAGCGCGGCACCTAGTGACGTCAGCTTAACTCCTGCGACTGACCCTCCCTTTACAAAATCAACGTCGGCGTCTTTTACAAAGTCTTTAACAAAACAAACAACATGAAAACAACTTGTCTGCGCAACTAAAAGAAAAACGATAGAACCATACACTTTGAGAATTTCTTTTGCTTCCAGCAAAATCTCGACCAGCGTGATTTCACCCTCACTTGAATGAAAATTCTCACGATTTCTCCAGATGCACTTTCTGAAACAAACCTCAAAAATCCTCACTTGTCAGACTTCAAGATTCCCTATGCTAGCACCGGCAAGGCCATTGCTCAGCACTGCATCCACAGCAGACAACACACTTAGGGGCCGATTCCGATCTCGGCCGGTTGGGCTCCGAATCGGATTCGGCTTAACCGGATCCGATTCGGAGCCCTATTTCCCGACCGATTCGTACGCGCGTCCGGGCGAGCGAGTACGATGCGAATTCGCCAACTGACTCGTCCGGGCATCCCGACCGCTCCGACCGACTCGTTCCCGGGTCTAACAGCACCGACCGACTCGCTCGGACTCGACTCGCACCGCGCAATGGAGACGTTCCCCGGCCGGGTAAGTACGATGCGCGCCGCGAGCAGTCCGTCCGAGCCACGCACTCCGGCTCGAAAGAGCAGTCGGAGCCGTACTTTGGGGGTCCGTGTCGGACCCCCCTGTACGTGTAGCCGCGCGAGTCGCACACAGGGGGGACCCATGGGTCCCCCTACCTGTGCGTGTACGGCGCGAGTTGCTTCGCCGCGTACACGCTGTAGGGGGCGCCCTTGTCCGCCTCGCACCCATTGAGTCAATGGGAGCCCGCGTACGCGTTGTACGACAGGCTCCCATTGACTTCAATGGGAGTCCGACCGAATCGAGTCCGATGGCATACGTGCGCATCGTACTCGTTCGGTCGGGCTGCACGGGTCCGATTCGGTCGGAAATCTCTCCGGGTCCGGCTCGGTCGGAGAGATTTCCGGCCCGAATCGGAATCGGCCCCTTAGTGTATGCCACACTAAGACTGCCCTCAGGCTTTATCCTGGGATCTTCGGCCAACGACGGACCCTTTACTTCCATTAAGGTCAACGACGGACCACAACATAGAACAAAAAGGTACGAATTTCTGTAGTATGTCAATGTCTTTAACTCCGTCTCTTCATTACCTAGTATATTTAATCAAAATACCCATCCTCTGCTACCAGAAAACTGATCCAGCGAAAGAGTTGTAAAATTGTGAGCATTTACACAAGTTATCCAAAACCACAAACATACATCTGAAAATAATTCACTATAATCTAGTGTTTGGGCCCTTAGAAACTCTATAAGCACTTCCAAACATGAGGTCCTCCGATAGATCTTAGTAAGAGCTAACAGGGACTCAGATAATTAGAGACGGAAGCCATTCCTTCATGAGGACCTGTAATGAAGAAATGCCTGTCTAACAACAATAATCAATAACCATACAAAGTCAATAAATTCATCAATAACAAAGGACAAAACTCAGAATACTTATCAAGGTATCTTTATCTAAACTTCAAATTGAATGGTCAATGAACAAAAATACATTAGAACCATAAATACTTGTTTTTTTCAATTGAATATAGGTAAAATCACAATACAATCACAGTTCAAAGCAAAATACATCATAAATCAATGTCTGGCGTGAGGGAAGAGAGAAAGAGAAAGAAAGAAATGCGCATTGCAATGTCAGTATGCAATTCGAGATTCATACGAACCTAAGTTCAGTGAGCTAAAGCACAGCGTGCAATAGTCTGAATAGATAACCCTTCAGCCGAAAGGTATAGCCGGTGCAACTTCACCAGCCGATAAAGTGCAAGGAAAGATCAGGAGAGTTCGATTCAGGGAAAGTCAGAGTTCGGACTGACAGCATGTCACGCCCAAGACTTGCAAGGAAAATAGCCGCCAGCAAAACGAAACGCAATGCCACACGTCCTTTTCCCACGGGGTAATTATACCTTCTCACATTATCAGTTCCTTCTCACAAAATAACTTTTTCACAGTTTGCAAGATTTCCATTGATCAAAATCTGTGATGCCACCGTGGTGCGACCATTCTCCAGTCCAAATCATCCAGAACTTGCACGTAATACCTTTGTTCTCGGTCCGCAGTTTTCTAAGATTGTACAATATCTAGTCACCTCGGAAATAGGAAGCACACTTGCAACCTTAATATGTCCACGTGCTCGCTTCCGAGTTAGCTTGCAACAAAGTTGACACAATTATTTCATAGAGAGAGAATATTCTAACTGAAGGAAGGAAACTTTAGTGATAATACTCGTAGCTAAAGCAATCAAGTCAGCGTTTTAGAAATAATGAAGGAAAAAATACATTTTCTGATGCCTACAATAGTAAAACATTACACACTTTGAGGCCTACATGGAAAACCACAAAACCAGCATTTTCTAATGAATAAACAAACTATTATTGAAAACGTTTTAGGAAAATTTAGACACATTAAGAAACAAATAGGAAGCATCATTTCATTAAACTTATAAGCATAGTCTGATTATGATTCATTAAAATATAAGCAAGCACTTTCTTTTCAGACTCTCATTTCAAGGAAACTATAAGCAGGAATCATTTTCCTTAATCATTTTTCATAATGATATTTTACTAAGTTACGATTTGCATTATTACTTTTCACATTAATATCACAGAACCTTAGTAGGTTTCTCTCTCTGTCATGTATGACTCAGTTTCTCCAATTTGCAACCCTTCTGCGTGCTTTTACAATGCAGTTTTAAACTAACTTCTATTCACGAGACACAATATTAGTCATGTTTTAAAATACGTATTAGTATTTTCACTCCATGAGCAGGATTTGACTAGGCAAAATCATTCTTAAATAATCATGCTCCATCAGTGTCCAACTTTATCTTTGGTAAGTTGTCTCACTGTTTTAGAGAGAAGGTACCATACACTCGCCCCCTTCCCATCAGCTCTACAATGAGTTTCCGCAGGCTGTACCTGAAAATGCTAAGGCAGGCTCCTGTGAGAAGAGTCAAAAGACACCGTATTCACTCCTCTCTCCTTAATCTTTCTCCCTCCCATAGGAAAGTTAGTGCTTGCTAAATTGATGTACTGATCCTTGGATTGCCGTATGTTCACTCCTTTCCCCAGCCTCTCCCCAAAATAGCAGACAAGCAAAATGCCTTTCTCTTGGTATCGCAGTAAAAGTCCGAGATTATGTGAAAAGAGAACTGGAAACGTAAGGTATGCATAAGTACTATTTGTCTTTCTTTTTCCACTTGATGTATCAATAACATGCCTTGTAGCTTTGCAGACCAGGGCACAGCCAATCAAGCACTTGAACTGTTCTGCTGTTACATGCTGCCTGCTAGTGAAATAACCTCTCACTCTTCCTTGGTGTTAGCTTCTAGTCTGTGGTATTCTGGCTATCGACATTCCATTGAATCAGAGGTTCAGTTAGTAGTTTCTTTCTCTTTCTCATACTCTTCATTGAGAAGGGAGTGTTAGCCATCTTCCTTAAGAAGCGAGTAGCATTGCCTGTAGCTGCTTTAGGGGGCGCAAACGACAGTCCCCATTGGTGTTAGAATGTGGTGTCTAAGGTTTCCAGTGGCTGGGTTCACTGTGTAAAGGAGATCACAATACAGCCATGAAAGAGCGATCCGAGTAATTTAGCCACATACAAAGAATAAAAAAATAGGTAAAACAAGTATTTTGAATATATCTGTTTAAAGTGATGATTTGAATGGTCTCATAACTTTTGGAGATGGGTTTCAAATACAGCCATATAGATCTGTTTCCTTTTGACTTTAGACATGCTAATCATCCTCCTGCTTAACAATTCAATGAGTGGAGTGCAGGGGTCAAACATTTTCCCTTGTATTCCTGAGCTGTCCCATCTGATGTCTCCCCAACTTTTACTCACAAAACAATGCAGCACCAGTCTGTTTCCTCATCAGTCATGGACAAGTGTACCATGTTTTTCCAAGGTTGATACATGTAAACCACTGTAACTTGGTGTCTATACCTACTCATTGTGATAAAAAGTGGGCAGGGAACACACTGGTGCCTTTCCTTGAGTTTGTTGGATGTACGTATCTCATGATTTTTTTCCTATTAGCCTTGCATCTCTGTGCATGTGTGGCCCACCACCCTTTCAGTTGCCTGTGGTAGGATGATTTCACCACAGTTTTTCTACAGTGGTGGCTATTTAGAACACAGATTAAGGGCCTGAATTAAAATTTAGTGGACAGATTATTCCGCCACAAACGTCACGGATAACCCACCTGCTGTATTACAAGGGCATTATATCCTATGGGACTTGTAATATGGCAGACCGGATATCCGTCACATTTGTGACGGAGTGACCCATCGGCCAAATTCTAAATCACACTCAGAATCAGGCCACAGGTACTGCTTATCTGTTACCATCACTTTTTTTCAGTAGCAGTTAAATAGCCAAGATTATGCACTCTTTGGTTGGCCAGTCAAACATCCGACATATTATTGTTTTAGCAGGATGATTAATAAATGGTAGAGATTTTGTACTATTAGCTAGTCACTAGGGCACTGATTTATGAAAGAGTTGCGTTGCCCTTGCATCAAGCAGGGTGATGCAATGGAATACTTAAGTCAGGTTTACCAAGCATGAAAGCCACCCTGTGTGGTTCTGCATGCTTGGTAAATCTGGAGTAACGAAAGGCAACGCTGCCTTGTGCTACTCTGAGCCAGCAAGGCCTTACATGAGTGGAGAGTGGGTGCGTCCACCCATGTATTTTGGCACAGTCTCAGATTTACCAAGACATGTAAACCTGGGAATGCATCAAAATGCTATCCGAAAGAGGAGAATTTTTTTTCATTTCTCCTCCATTTTTTCTCTGATATTTGCCAAACCACTGCAAAACTTCTGCTGTATAACCAGTGGCCTGGTAAACAGTCAATCTTCTTTGCTCTTTGCCTTTCTCTCAGCTAAGTAGTAAATAATATTTGCTATTTTGCCGGCAACTGGGACACAGTTAAGTTTCTACGCCATTTGCCCTCCATTGGCCACATATTTCACAGTCAGTGAAGTCCCCAACTCCTGCAGTTTATATTTCCTGCCATAAGTGTTTTGGTGGATAGTTATTGTTCAAAATATGATTTGTTTATACTGTTTTCTTTCATAAAGTCTATGTTTGTGAGATTTGTATGTCCCTCTTTCCTTCCTGTAGATGTGTAAACCATGGCTTGCCATGGGCCCTCCTACAAACAAGGAAAATGGTCTCTACAAACTGGTTGGGTAGTAAAAACAGTCAGTTCAGTTCATTAATCTATTTTCTATTTTTCTTAAAATCATAAAAGTGTACATTTCATTCAGCAGCAATAACCCATAAAAGAGTACATCTATTTGAGCAACAGCAATAAGTCACAGTAGCATAGAGTTATTTAAAAATTGATAAAAGCGAAGAATACCATCAATGTCCTAACAAAGGCTACATCCTAAAATCCCAGTAATTAATAGCATACAGATAGGACACCAGAGAGAAAACGAGAAACATAAAAACACAATTTGGGTTTCTCTGGCAGCTGTAAGAAAAAATATACAGGTTTAATTTGTCCACAACGTTCAGGAATCAGTCAGTCAGTCACAAAACTTTATTCAGCCAACCATGGCCATAAAAGTACAGATGATAAAAACATTTCATAAATATACAGCATTACAGAGTTCAAGACACATCAGAGGAGAGGGGATAAAATACAGTTAGTTTCATGAAACAAACTACATAGAAGACATGCCAATGATTAGATACCAAACAAACAGATATAAAAAGGCCAGATGGGTATCAGATTAATGAATAAAAAATGTTAAAGTTAAAATAGGGGTCACATCCTAAAATACAGATATAAAAAGGGTGGAGATGATACATTGAGCCATATTTGTTTCTGAACCCCACTGAAAGGTGGACAAGGTTTCCCATTGTCAGGAATCAAAAGAGGCATGAATTTCGAACACACAAGTACTATATGCATAGTGTCGCAAATCGAGGTGTTATCACAGCTACAGACAGACAAATTGGACAATTTATACGAGGTACCTTTTGGAAACAAAAGCCAATGGAAGATACCTAACCTCAAAAGTGTTCAGAAGTGAGGTTGCCTAATAGACATATTCAAAATCTATATCTCACTTACTGATTTAACCAGGACATACTTGCCCTTGGCCTGCTTTGTTAATGCTGAATTCTCCTGTTCTGCGAATAGTGGTGGCTGACACAATGAAGAGGTGGTGAAGGGGATGGAGGGGGTGAAGGGGAGCATGGGGGGGGGCAGCGGGGCAATAATTTTAAAAAACAACACTTACCTGAAGCTGCCACCCACATCGCTCCTCGTGCCTCGATGTTCTGCTGCTTTCTGGTCCCAGCAGACACTGAGACAGCAGCAGAGACTCCCTGTCCAATCCCCACATTGCTCTCATGCTATGAGAGCAGCACAGGGATTGGCCTGAGCGGGCTGGTTTGACGCTCTGTTCAGGACTGGGAGTCTGCGCTGTTTCTCCAACACAGCTGTTCAATACAGCCAGGTTGGAGAAACCTCAGTGCGCATGTGTGTTTGGCCTGCCATAAGACAGCCGGCCAAACACACATGCGCACTTAGAAGTGCAGGAACCAGTCCTCCTCCCCTTTTCCGTGGCCCTGGCCCCACCACTCCCTAAGCACGCTGGCTCAGCCAGCAGGTGAAAAATAAAACGATATTAGAATATCGTTTTATTTTTCAGCTGCTGGCTGTGAGCCAGTGGAGCGATGCTCCTCCTCCATTGCGGAGGAGCTGCCCCTATCTGCGACCACCCTTTGGGTGATGGCCTGTTTAACCCAAGCAAGGTCACTTTCCTCTATGTCTCTGGGGTTGGTATATAAACCTGGTCACCCTAATTCATGAAAAGATTTTTTAATGTATTGCGGAAGTAGACAAAAACAGTCATAACTGGAGTGCACTGGGTCCCGAAGTCTCCCAGGCCCTAGAGCCATTGCACCTGTTGCAGGCTTTATAAGTATGTCTCTATTACAAAAGCAAGTAAAGTTCACATGGTTGAGATATAAAAAATACCACAAAGTTATTAAAAAGAAACGTCTTGCTGTTTTGCACAACCCTGTTAGTTTCTCACTTTGAAGATGGTGGCTCTGTACTGGGGATTGACTGGCAATATTCCTCTTTATCATCATGTCGCCCAGTATCTACACCGAGACTAAAGTTCCTTCGGAGTGTGTTTTGAAATGTCATCAAACCAGTTCTTCTGCCGGCTGGGCGAATTTTGCCTCCCAGTAAAAATACCAAGCAGAACATTTGCACTTTCACTTTCAATGTTGACCGTTTACTCAGCAGTTGCAGTGCCAGGTCGATTCAATAACAGTAATTTAGGAAAGTACCTGAATGTTTTTATTTCAAAATGAATTTTCCACATATTTGTACCTTTTAATTAATGTTAATCCTAGTGTTGTCACGATTTATGGGAGAAGCAAGAACACCTTATCATATTGTCACAATCATTTGAAATATTCCGATATGCTCCACTGACAAAATTTTTTTAAAACTTTTTCCCGTTTGCCAATAGTGTCGCGGAGGCAGCCTGTGAGGGTCTAAAATCCACTCAACAATAAATGAACCTGCCATAACACATTTCACAATCAGACTTCATTCCAGTGCCATATTTATGCACTGAAGCAGTAAATGTGATAACAATGTCACTGAGCAAAAGGAGAGGGACACATTTCTTGGAATGCAGGTCTGAAGGAATTCACAAAAGCATTTTTTGAAACAACAAAAAAATAGGTATTAATTGGCACATTTAATTTTTCATATTGTTTAGAGGCCAAAGCTGCAAGGAATCCACCTGAGAGGCTGAGGAAGAACACTGGCCTAAGATACTGATATGGGGTTTTCAGTCCAAAAGCTTAGTACATCGTCTAAACGTCTAAACTGCATAACAAGATGCAAAACACAATTATAAAGAATCAATAAATACAATAATTCCAATGACCCTTCTGCAAAGGCAGGCCAGCTCTACTGTTGATTGAAAATAGAAAAAAGTATGACATACAAAGTGCAAAAGCAGATTCTCTGAATACAAATCTAATGCTAGCGCGAATGTATGATATTTAATTCCCTATAATTGACTGGCAAATCTAAATTAATAAAGTAAATTTTTTTTTTTTCTCACAACATGGGAGTAGCACTATAACTATCCCAAAAATATTGAACAACATATTTCCTTATTCACTTAGTTTCTGACCACCGGCAGTATAATTATAGATACGTTTTCTTGGCAGTCCATTTTTATGGTGTCACATAGTAATTGATATGTATTGGTCCTTATTACCCCCTTTTTCAAAGTGTACTTGGGAATGGTAAACCCCCACCACCCGTTGGGAGGGAAGGCTGTACTTGCACTCTATCATAAAAGGATTATATTACTCATCAGTGTTCCTTCAGAACCTTTGTTACCAGTTTATGAGGAAAATTTACCACAAAATGCACCGTTTGGCCCCATGCATGTATGTATACTGTTCATCTTTGAAAGTTCGCCTTAAGACACCGGTGGCTAATGAAATTCCTCTCAAAAGCATATTTTGAATCGGGGCTAGTGGGCAGTTCATATTTACTCATGAATCTTCAGCAGCACCTTGGAGTGCAGCCGCGGTCCGTGCAGGTAACAGCGGTGGGGCGGTGGGCTGCATGGTGGGGGGATTTTGAGGAACGATGCCGAGGTAAAATTAATTATTTATTTAATTTTCCCTCTGCATCGTCCCTCAAAATCCCCCCCCCCACGCGGCCCCACTGCCCCACCGCTGTTACCTGCATGGACCGCGGCTGTTGGAGTGTTATTTCTGTGCAGTAGCAAAACCAGCTCACATTGTATCACTTCTCCAGGATATTTCCCACCTATCCTGTGGCCCAGTGCAGACCTGTTGCCCCTCACATTACGCAAACATTACAAGTTTGGTTAATGAGAATAGGTCTACTGAAAGGCTGCTGAAGTGACAAACCTATACATAATTAAGTGTAGAGGCCCAATATTTTTCCTAAAACCCCACCTCTGCTCATGGTGAATACACTGGTTTATGAATAACAAGGTTGACTATTTTGAATTCTCCTCCACATGCCTCTTTCTTCCACCACCTTACAATTTCTGCCACATGTTTTCACCATTGCAGGTTCTTCCATGCTTTCTCTACTAGTCACTGTTTTCCCATCTATATCATCCTTCTTCATTCTCCCTTTCTTTCACTTGCTAAACATTAAGGTCTGATGATGAAAAATATTTCCTGGTCTCCAAAACTAATTGCCAGTGCCACTCACCTCCACAAATTAAGCACTGGGCCACAGATATCTTAAGACTTCAGTCATCTGGAAGTAAAACTGTTTCTTAGGTTGCAAAGAACATCCAGACTGCAGCCTCAAACAGCGGAGATGTTCCTTAGGTGATAGAGAGTGTACATGGCTAAGCCTAAGGTATCATCGCTATTACTCAGGTGCAGAGATCTTCTAGCCTCATGCTTTGAGAGCCTTCCAGGAGGTTACCATTTTCTGGTCATTATAGATGGTCAGACCAAGTACCCTGAAGTAGAAATAGAACATTCCACTGATGAGGAAGTGATTCTAGTTTCATGCTTCTTACAACGCAGCTATCCCTTTAGTGTACAATAAGCGTACATGCTATTAGCTCAACCAGAAGAATTATCTATCATGTTTCTATTTTTAGTTTAATATATTTATTGAAGTAAAGGCCAAACATACAAAAAGCAAACATACTCTTCTAGAAGTACATTATTGATACCAAGATAAAAGTAACAATATATCCTAAGTAGATACATTCAGCAAATCAAAATACATTTTTTATTGAAGGGTAGCTATAAGACAGTTTATAAGGAAAAGAAAAAGAGAGAAGGAAAGAGAGCAATAAAGATGATAGGAGGAAGGAAAAGAACATCCTACATTAAATTATCTTATAACACTTTCACAAACTTAAAATGATCGATTAGTACAAGCAAAAACACAGCAAATAAAGTGTATAATAAGAACATTATACTAGGAAACTAGAAACTATGTCTTAAAGAGCCTTAATGAAGTGCAATAGTAGGCAAGTACTTGGTAAAAGGTGACCATAACATATCCCGTTTAAGCAAAATATGACGAGAATGCAATTGTATGTATCCAGTCTATGATCATGAAACACTAAATTCCACCAGTATTGAATGGTAATATTGTCTTCGGATTTCCAGTTGGAGGTGTTCACCTGCAAACCAAGTGTGATTAGGAGGTCCACTAATCTTCCCATCATTTTATTGTGAGTCCATAAATAGTGTAACCCACCAGTCTAATGAATATTGTGTAGAAATGCGCAGAAGAGACCCAATTCTAGCCCACAACTGTACCCAGAAATCAGAAAGTGTTGGGCATAAGAAAAACATATGAAGATAAGAACCAGGATAAGTTTTGCAAAGGCAACAGGTATCTTGTTTAAGAAGTTTGCATTTAAATAGGCGAGTGGAAGTGTGGTACAATCTGCTGGAGAAACATTATGAAGAGTAGTTTTGGCCAGACAATCTGTGGAACAAATCTTCACCCATATTTTATCCTATAAGGAAACAGCATCCATAGGGCAGTACGAGATCTACGACCGCCGTCCAGATTACGATGTGGGTTTCCGACGACCCAACTGTGGTGGTCCCACTGGCTGCCTCGAGTCGTTGGAAACAAAGGATTTGGGGTGCATACTCACCGAAATCTGCCTCTCTCCAGCAGTCTCCGCCGTGGATCCATTCCTCTAGGCCCCCCTCCTACACCTGGGCCCCCTAACCCCGATGACTACTATCCTGTGGGTGATGGAATCCTGGTATGTCCTTCTGTGGTATGTATCCTCATTGACTGGTCTGTGCACATTCCGCCATACAACAATGGGGTACATGGGGCACAAGGCATATCCCCACATATGTCATGCATGTGAGTACAATTCACATGTTTTATGTGAGTCTTGTATGCATTTGCAGCAACATATTCGGGGATATGTGCTCTGCCGTAGCTAAGACCGCGGCGGTAGCAGCTGTTTCATTGCAATCCGGCAGGATGAAGCTTCCCGGCCTTGGCTGTCGTAAAGGGCTCGCGAGGACAGCAGTTGGACGGTCGGTCTGACCGGCATAGTAATGAGACCCAATGAGTTAATCAAGTGTTGAGTCTGATTTTTACTTAAAAAGATATAATCGATTTAGGTTTGGGAATTATGTGGGGAAGAATAAAAGGAATATCCCATGAGTGAAGGATGGGTTAATCTCCAGGAGTCTGAGAGGGAGTGTTGTGTTATAGTGAGTGAATGCTTTGTGAGCTTTGGGTAGGGCAAACCGTGCAGTGGAATGCCGATCTAGAAAAAGGTCAAAAACCTGGTTACAATCACCGCCTACAACAAAGTCAGTTGAGTGTTGTTTAATCTTGTGCGAAATCATGTTCCACAAATTTGTGTCTGGATGCATGGCATCATAAACATTCATTATTGTAAAAATAGTATCATCTATTTGAAGTTGAACTAAGACCACATACCCTCTTCATCATTCTCTATGAGTAATATATTAAGGGGCTTAATGCAAAGTATGACCACACCATTCTTATGAAGTACAGAAGTGGAAAAATATAGTTTTCCCACCCATTATTTGGTGTGTTTAACAATATCTACTTCTGTGAGGTGCATTTCCTGAAGTAAGGCTAACTGACATTTCAAGCGTGAGACGTGGGATAGAACTCGTTTGATGGGATTGGCTTTGACAGCAAAACCGTTCCTTAGATTAACCCACGTCGTACAGGCTAAGGCATCTGACAACAAAGCTATTGTTTTTTAGGTTATACAGCACTATTAAACTTAGGACTCTGCCAGCACAGTGATTGCTTGTGTTACACAGCTCTGCAGTAATAGACATGGGCCTGTCAGATCTATTATTGTGCTAAGCAGACCATATCGATTCCGAGATATAAATATGGTAAGGAAGTACCATGTATTAAACAGATCTAATAGGATTATGAGCATGAGAGCAAAGCTATACCTTAGGTGTCTAAATTGGCAAAGTGTCTTGCATCCTGTTAGATAGATGTCCTTTGTTACAGCCAACTGCGCCTAAACCTTTGTTTTGTGCCACCATTCTGACTTGCAAGCCCTGAAAGCTCTTTCTTTACGGAAGAAGCAGCCAAATACTCACTAAACAATAGTGTGTATTAATTGGTTTACCTCATTACGTTTGTGAGTAGCTAAAGGCAGCTAGCTCAGTTTTGAAATTTGTCATTTTAACAATTAGTGTATAAAACGTGTACAGTAATATAAATATCATAACTTTTAGCACAAAGGGTGGTAAAATTTTTGGTTCTACAAAAAAACGTGGTTTGGGACCATGGGAGTTAGTCTTACTGTCCAGACCACCTCAATAATATTATAAGGTAGCAGTCTTTTTGGCTTTTAATACATATATATGGTCCAAATACAGTGTCTTGAAGCTCACAAAGAAAACAATTGTCACAATGCAACTGATCATGAGTCAGAGACCTCTAAAAACCATTAAAAAAACAAAATAGCTGTACAATATGGTTAATACGGCCAATTTCTAACCTTACATTTCTTAGCAAAACAATGGATAGCGACGTGACAAGACTACTTTAAGGGGGATATTCTCAAGAACGTGCGATAAACATCGCCAAAATAGGCTAACGCAATTTTTCATATCGCCGTCTATCGCGGGAAAATAACTCTGTGTCAACGTCGTATTCTCAACACGGCGGTAACATGCGATAGTCTTCCGATAACGCCTCAAATGTCTGCGATACAACTACCGTGACGGCGATAAAAAAGGAAACCCGAACGTGAAAAAAGTTGCGATGGGCCCAACCGCGTTAGAAAAATCGGTGACAAGCAGCGCCGGGCTTGCAATTCCCACGTCAGGCGGGAAAAATCACCATAAAAGATGCAAAAAAAAATAAAAACAACAGCTGCGAAGCACAATGGAGGTAGCCGGAGCAAGTACAGAGGACAACCCGAACCCCACAAGCCCCACGGAGGACCAGCCTGGGACCTCGGGGTCGGAAGTCGGTGCAGGCGTCGTCGGGGCCCTCGAAGTCACACGTGTTGCAGATCGAACTCCTCTCTGTTGAAGTCAGGAGCGCTGGCGTCGGCAGGCATCGGGTGCTGCGGTGCGAAGTTCAGCGGTGCGGCGTGCGGTGCCCTCAGGTCGCGGTGCGAGCAGCGGCTCGGTGGCGGCGTCAGATGGCGTCGTCGGTGAGACCAGGGTCGCAGTGTGAGATGAAGGCGGTGCTCGTCACGGTGCTGGCAGGTCACGGTGCAGCAGCAGCGTCGTAGTTGCTGAAGCGCTGTCGTCGGCTGACGAACTGGAGTCGATGGCACCGGCGTCGGTAGGCCAAGGCTGCGGTGCAGGATGAGGGCGGTGCGTCGTGTAACTGTACGAGCGGTTCCCTCGAACCACGGTGCAAGCAGCGGCATCGAGTCCGGCGTGGAGCGGCGTCGTCGGGGTACCAAGGCGTCGTCGTGAAGCGAGGCGGTGCGGAGTGCGGTGCCCACAGGTCGCGGTGCGAGCAGCGGCTCGATGGCGGTGTCAGCAGGCGTCGTCGGTGAGACCAAGGTTGCGGTGCGGCGGTGCCCTCTGCGGTGCCTTCAGGACACGGAGTCAGCAGCGGCGTCGTAGACGGCGTCGGGCTTGAAGTCTTTGCTGTTCCTGAAACTTCTTGAACAGGGGGCAAGCTCTACCTCAAGCCCTTGGAGAAACTCACAAAGTAGATTGCAGAAAGTTCAGTCCAGTCCTTTCACTGCCCAAGACAGAAGCAGCCACTGCAGGCCAACACAGCAAAGCACACAGCAAAGTGGTAGTTCCTCCTCACAGCTTCTCCAGCTCTTCTTCTTGGCAGTCTTCTTGATCCAAAAGAGTTCTAAAGTTCTGGGGTTTGGGTCCCCCTTTTTATCCTCAATTTCTCTTTGTTCTCTGAAGGCAGAGAGGCCTTTGCCTAGTCCAAACCAGTTCTGGTCAGTCCTGGAGCACTTTGTTGACAAGTCTCCTTCTTTCCTTTTGCAGTGTAGGCCAGGGACATCAGACACACCACAGGAGGTGGAGCCAGCATTGTGGAGGGAAGGCACAGCCCTATTCAGGTCCCAGGTGCAACTCCTCCCACCCATCTACATGTAGATCTTGCTATTCAGCCCTGTGCTGACTCACCCTGTCTCCTGGAATCCCCCAGCCCCTGTCACTCACACTCCAGACAAGGAATACACAACCTAGCAGAGGCAGGCTTGGATGGTTAGACAAGAAAATACCTACTTTCTAAAAGTGGTATTTTCAAACACAGAATGTTAAAACCAACTTCACTAAAGATGCATTTTATCATTCTGAGTTCAGGCATACTAAACTCGAATTTCTACCATGTTCCCTGGGTCAGTTAGGATCATAGGATGTAATAATCAAAACTGCCCATTCTGGCCTATGGGGAACAGGTAGCCTTGCCATAGTGAAAAACGAAGTAGGCTGTAATTCACTATCAGGACATGCCACACACACCAGGGCATGTCCTACCTTTCACATACAATGCACCCTGCCCACAGGGGTACCTTGGGCCTACCTTAGCGGTGACTAACACGTAGAAAAGGGAAGGTTTAGGGACTTGCAAGTGTGTGCACTTGCCAAGTCGACACAGGCTCTGCAATGGTAGGCCAGAGTTACACTTTACGGGCTGTTTGCGTGGGTGGCACAATCCAGTGCTGCAGCCCACCAACAGCATTTGATTTATAGGCCCTGGCACTCGCAGTGCACTTTACTAGGGACTGACACATAAATCAAATAGGCCAATCATGGAAACTCCAATCCATAACACATTTTCTACAGGAGCACTTGCACTTTCCCACTGGACAGCAGTGATGAAAGTGCGCAGAATCATTACACCAGAAAAACAGAGTCAAAACCAGGAGGTCAGAAAGCAAAAAGTCAGGGGAAACACGCCAAAAGATGCCAAGTCTAACACATGTCCTCCCAGCTGAAAGTAGGGAGAACTACCCAACCCCCTGGGAGTTCTCTTCACTAAGGCGGAAGAACCTGGACAGACCATCTGCGTTGGCGTGTTCTGTGCCAGGGCGGTGTTCCACAGTAAAGTCCATTCCCTGTAGGGAGATGGACCACCTCAGCAGTTTTAGATTCTCACCCCTCATTTGCATCAACCATCTGAGGGGCCTGTGGTCTGTCTGAACCCGGAAGTGAGTCCCAAACAGGTATGGTCTCAGCTTCTTCAGTGCCCAGACCACAGCAAAAGCTTCCCTTTCTATGGCACTCCACCTCTGTTCCCTGGGGAGTAGTCTCCTGCTAATAAAGACTACAGGCTGATCCAGGCCCTCTTCGTTCAGTTGTGAGAGCACCGCTCCCACACCATCCTCTGAAGCGTCAGTCTGCACGACGAATTCTTTGGAGAAGTCAGGTGCCTTGAGCACGGGCGCCGTGCACATGGCGGCCTTCAGGGCATCAAAAGCTTTCTGGCAGGACTCAGTCCAGATCACCTTCCTGGGCTGCTTCTTCGAAGTCAGCTCTGTTAAGGGGGCAACGATAGTGCCATAGCCCTTAACAAATCTCCTATAGTAGCCGGTGAGACCTAAGAAGGCTCTCACCTCTGTCTGGGTCTTGGGGGGCTCCCAAGCCAGAATGGTGTCAATCTTGGGTTGTAGGGGCGCCACCTGGCCGCTTCCTACCTGGTGTCCCAAGTACACCACAGAACCCTGCCCGATCTGGCACTTACTGGCCTTGATCGTGAGGCCTGCACCTTGCAGAGCCCTCAACACTTTCTCAAGGTGCTGTAAATGTTCTTCCCAGCTGGAACTGAACACAGCAATGTCATCCAGGTAGGCGGCACTGAAATCCTCCAGTCCAGCCAACACCTGATTGACCAACCTCTGAAAGGTGGCAGGGACATTCTTCAACCCAAAGGGCATCACCCAAAATTGGTAATGACCTTCTGGGGTTGAGAATGCTGACCTCTCCTTGGCCCCATCGGTTAAGGCAATCTGCCAGTACCCAGACGTTAAATCAAACGTGCTGAGGAACCGGGCAGCTCCCAACCGATCAATGAGCTCATCAGCTCTGGGGATGGGGTGCGAGTCAGTCCTGGTGACGGCATTGAGCCCACGGTAGTCCACACAAAACCAGAGTTCTGGAGTGGCACCGGGTGCAGCAGCCTTTGGGACCAAGACCACCGGGCTGGCCCAAGGACTGTTGGAGGGCTCAATCACCCCTAACGCCAACATCTTAGAGACCTCCTCCTTGATGCTGGCCCTGACCCGGTCAGTCAACCTGTAAATCTTGTGCTTCACAGGAGGGCTGTCACCAGTGTCCATGTCATGGGTACACCAGTGAGTAACACCGGGGGTCAGAGAGAACAGTGGGACGAACTGTCCCAACAACTGGTGACAGTCCCCCTGCTGCTCCTGAGTCAGTGTAGGGGAGAGGATCACACCCTCCACTGACCCATCATGCTCCTTGGTAGACAGGAGGTCAGGGAGAGGCTCACTCTCCTCTTCTACCCTATCATCTGTCGCCAAGAGCATACTCACTTCGGACCTCTCGAAGTGGGGCTTGAGGCGGTTCACGTGAAGGACCCTCAAAGGGTTCCTTGGAGCCTGCAAATCCACCAGGTAGGTGACGTCACTTTTGCGCTCCACCCCCTCATATGGCCCAGTCCACTTGTCCTGCAAGGCACAAGGTTCCACTGGGGCCATGACCCACACTTTTTGCCCAGGTTGAAATTCGACCAGAGTGGCATTCTGGTCATACCACCTCTTCATTTCTTCCTGGCTTGCTTCTAGGTTCGCCTGAGTGAGTTTCCTGAAGCGGGCAGTTTGGTTTCTAAAGGCCAGCATGTAACTAAACACATCCTGGGGAGTTTTCCTGGGAGGCCTCCCAGCCTTCCTTTACCAAACTCAGAGGTCCTCTGACAGGGTGGCCATACAGGAGCTCAAAGGGGCTGTACCCAAGAGACTTCTGAGGCACCTCCCTGTATGCAAAGAGTAGGCATGGCAAGAGGACGTCCCACTTACGCCTCATGTGTTCTGTTAGACCCTTGATCATGCCTTTCAAGGTCTGGTTGAATCTCTCCACCAGACCGTTTCCTTGTGGGTGGTAAGGCGTGGTGAACTTGTAGGTTACACCACACTCCTTCCACAGGGATGTCATATACTTGGATATGAAATTGGTCCCCCTGTCAGAAACCACCTCTCTGGGCAAGCCCACACGGGAAAATATCCCCATTAACGCCCGGCCCACCACTGGCGCCGTCGTTGTCCTGTGAGGGATTGCCTCCAGGTACCGGGTGGCATGGTCCACCAAGACAAGGCTGTCTTGGGATCCAGTGGCCCCACAATATCCATCCCTACCCTTTCAAAGGGTGTTCCAACAACAGGAAAAGGTTGGAGAGGAGCTTTGACCTTCCTCCCACTCTTACCACTTGCCTGGCAAGTTTGGCAAGACCTACAGTGTGCATCTGACTGCCTTCGCATTTGGGGCCAAAAGAAGTGGGTGACAAGCCTGTCAAAGGTCTTGTCCTGCCCCAAATGTCCTGCCAAAGGCACGTCATGAGCCAGACCCAGTAGGAAGGTCCTGAAGCACTGGGGTACCACCAGCACACGGGCTGGCCCAGGCTCAGCAACCTTAGGCTCACTGTATAGGAGACCATTCTCCCAGTAGATCAGATGTGACCCGGACTGATTACCAGCTGCTTGGTCTGCAGCCTGCCGCCGCAGACCCTCCAGAGTAGGGCACTCGTTCTGCTCCCTGCAGAACTCCTCCCTGGTGGGACCCCCTTCTTGCTGCCAATGGGTCAGCTCAGAGAGGTCTCCCAGTTCGGCTACCTGCTCCCCTGTAGGCACCGGGGCGTCCCCCTTGAGGTCCGCCTCCTCCCAGTCCGTGGGAACTTCAGGGGCTGGTTTCCCGCGCCCCCTGCCCTTCCTCTTGGCAGGGACTTGGGCCATTGTTCCAGGCTCCAAGTCCTCTTGATCACCCTTTCTGGCTGCCATTGACCGAGTAGACACGCATGCCCACTCTGGCAACCCAAGCATCTCCAAGTGAGACCTGAGCTCAACATCCTTCCATAAGGACTGCTCCAGGTCGTTACCTAGCAGACAATCTACAGGCATGGTAGGGCTCACAACCACCCTCAAGGGACCTGAGACCCCCCCCCCCATTCAAAGGGAACCTGCGCCACCATACACTGGTGCTCAGAGTTGTCTACAGCAACTACTTGGTGGAATGCCCCTGGGACTACCTGCTTCTCAGAGACCAGGTGACACCGGACTGAGGTCACACTGGCTCCAGTATCTCTGAGAGCCTCTACCCTGTTCCCATTGATGGTCACCCAGGTGCTATATTTCTTTGTGTTAGGGGGCACCTGGTTTCCTGGGACCTTCTCACTGTCCCCTAGTGAGACGAGGGTCATTTCTGCGGGATCCCCACCCTCCTGTGGGCACCCCTCCTCCCCAAGCGCTACACTAGCCAACACTTTGGACTGTCCACAGGTGGGTGGCTGTGTCCCCTTTGGGCACTTGGGGTCCCCCTTCAAGTGACCCACCTGGTCACATGCATAACACTTGCGGGGGCCGGTCTCAACAGGCTTCCCTGTAGAGACCCCTTTCTTCTTATCACCTGGGGGATGGGAACCTTTACCCTGGGTACTAGTTTGGGGCCCTTTAGAGAACTCCTGTGCTTTACCCTTGTCCCCCCACTTTTCTGCTGGGGACCCTGCCCACCTTTGGCTGAGTCTCCCCCAAACGCTTTCTTGTGGACCCTGGTACTCACCCAGCGGTCCGCCTCCATAGCAAGCTTCCTGGGGTCAGTTAGCTTACTATCAACTAGGTGCTGGCGCAGATCTGCAAAACATAGACTAGACAAGTGCTCCCATGCAATCAAATTGTAGAGCCCCTGAAAATCTGTTACATTACTGCCCTTCACCCAACCATCCAGCGACCTACAGAACATATCCACACATTCCAACCAAGTGTTGGCCTCAGACTTTTACTGGACCTAAACTGATCCCTGTACTTCTCAGGAGTGAGCCCATACCTAGTGAGGAGAGCGTCTTTCATGTCAGCATAGGTGAGGTCCTGCCCCTTACCCAAAGCTATCAGGGTATCCCTAGCTTCTTCTGGAAAGAGAGGCCACAACCCTGCCCCCAGTTCCTTTCAGGGACCCCATTCATATGAATAGACGACTCGTACCCTTGAAACCACCTTTGTATGTCATCACCCTTTTTGTACTCTTTACCTACATTCTTGGGGATGTGTACAATCCTGTCTGTGTGTGCTGAAGCGTTGCTGCCACCATTTGAGCCGGTTCTACTCTTTAGCTCCAGCTCCTTGATAATTCTCTCATGATCTAACATCATCTTCCTTTCCTCCATGGCTATTCTCTTGTCTTCCCTCTCACTTTCTATTCTGAGTTTCTCCAATTCAAACCTCCTTACTTCCCGCCTGTTCTCCAGCTCCTCTGGGGACAAGCTACTGCTGCCTGGCCTGGAGGGCTCCCCCCCTCCCAAAAGCACATCTACCCTAGGAACAGGCTCCTCCACCTCTCCACTGAGAACACCAGATTGCTCACTGGCATGTCTGGCTGCTACCCAGACCCTCAGCGCATTTTGTAGCTCATCCTTCCTGGTGAGGCCTCTGACCTGGACTTTCAGGTTCTTGCAAATCGATTTTAACTCCTTGACATTGTAGGCTTCCAATCGATCCTCCTCAAAGGCAATTTCTACTGATGCAATTGATGATACTATAGATTCAGGCATGTTGAAGTAGCAAGTTCAAACTGGCAAGATCAAAAATAGGCCAAAAAGAAAAAGAACCTGTAAGTGGTACGTAATGGTCTGCGATATGGTAGTAGTGCACACCACTCACTGTAAGTCAAGTGCAAACACAAGTCCTATCCTCACCGCTGACAACCAATGTTAGAAATGGGGGTCTCTAGTTGGCAAGGGCTTGCACCTTTGTCCAAGTAGGGACCCTTCTTCCTAGTCAGGATAAGGGAGTTACACTCCTAAAATAACCCCTGCTCACCCCTTGGTAGCTTGGCACGAGCAGTCAGGCTTATCTTAGAGGCAGTGTGTAAAGCATTTGCACATAACCAACAGTAACACAGTGTAAGCACTACAAACGGACACCACACCAGTTTAGAAAAATATCCAATATTTTTATATACTTAAAACAAGACCAAATACGATAAAAATCCACAGTACAGTACTTTAAAAATCTTCAGTCATCACGGTGTCCTTAAAAACAGTTCCTTGATGTCAATAGCTCCGTCCGGGGCTATCACGGCGTCGTGAACAAACAAATCCAAACAGTTCTGTCTGACCGCGGCGTGGCGGGTCAGCTACGGTGTCGGGAAGACCCGCAAACAGTACCTTTCAGAAATGCAGGGCGTCGATGACCTCACAGTGAGCTTCCAAAAACACGGCGTCCGCAGGCGTCGGTTCCGGAGGTCGGTGCAGGCGTCGTCGGGGCCCTCGAAGTCACACGTGTTGCAGATCGAACTCCTCTCTGTTGAAGTCAGGAGCGCTGGCGTCGGCAGGCGTCGGGTGCTGCGGTGCGAAGTGCAGCGGTGCGGCGTGCGGTGCCCTCAGGTTGCGGTGCGAGCAGCGGCTCGGTGGCGGCGTCAGATGGCGTCGTCGGTGAGACCAGGGTCGTGGTGTGAGATGAAGGCAGTGCTCGTCACGGTGCTGGCAGGTCATGGTGCACCAGCGGCGTCGTCGTTGCTGAAGCGCTGTCGTCGGCTGACGAACTGGAGTCGATGGCACCGGCGTCGGTAGGCCAAGGCTGCGGTGCGGGATGAGGGCGGTGCGTCATGTAACTGTACGAGCGGTGCCCTCAAACCATGGTGCAAGCAGCGGCGTCGAGTCCGGCGTGGAGCGGCGTCGTCGGGGATACCAAGGCATCGTCGTGAAGCGAGGCGGTGCGGAGTGCGGTGCCCACAGGTCGCGGTGCGATTAGCGGCTCGGTGGCGGCATCAGCAGGCGTCGTCGGTGAGACCAAGGTTGCGGTGCGGCGTTGCGGCGGTGCCCTCTGCGGTGCCTTCAGGACACGGAGTCGGCAGCGGCGTCGTAGACGGCGTTGGGCTTGAAGTCTTTGCTGTTCCTGAGACTTCTTGAACAGGGGGCAAGCTCTACCTCAAGCCCTTGGAGAAACTCACAAAGTAGATTGCAGAAAGTTCAGTCCAATCCTTTCACTGCCCAAGACAGAAGCAGCCACTGCAGGCCAACACAGCAAAGCGCACAGCAAAGTGGTAGTTCCTCCTCACAGCTTCTCCAGCTCTTCTTCTTGGCAGTCTTCTTGATCCAAAAGAGTTCTAAAGTTCTGGGGTTTGGGTCCCCCTTTTTATCGTCAATTTCTCCTTGTTCTCTGAAGGCAGAGAGGCCTTTGCCTAGTCCAAACCAGTTCTGGTCAGTCCTGGAGCACTTTGTTGACAAGTCTCCTTCTTTCCTTTTGCAGTGTAGGCCAGGGACATCAGAGACACCACAGGAGGTGGAGCCAGCATTGTGGAGGGAAGGCACAGCCCTATTCAGGTCCCAGGTGCAACTCCTCCCACCCATCTACATGTAGATCTTGCTATTCAGCCCTGTGCTGACTCACCCTGTCTCCTGGAATCCCCCAGCCCCTGTCACTCACACTCCAGACAAGGAATACACAACCTAGCAGAGGCAGGCTTGGATGGTTAGACAAGACAATACCTACTTTCTAAAAGTGGTATTTTCAAACACAGAATGTTAAAACCAACTTCACTAAAAGATGCATTTTATCATTCTGAGTTCAGGCATACTAAACTCGAATTTCTACCATGTTCCCTGGGTCAGTTAGGATCATAGGAAGCAATAATCAAAACTGCCCATTCTGGCCTATGGGGAACAGGTAGCCTTGCCATAGTGAAAAACGAAGTAGGCTGTAATTCACTATCAGGACATGCCATACACACCAGGGCATGTCCTACCTTTCACATACAATGCACCCTGCCCACAGGGGTACCTTGGGCCTACCTTAGCGGTGACTAACACGTAGAAAAGGGAAGGTTTAGGGACTTGCAAGTGTGTGCACTTGCCAAGTCGACATGGCAGCCCCAGGCTGCACACAGGCTCTGCAATGGCAGGCCAGAGTTACACTTTACGGGCTGTTTGCGTGGGTGGCACAATCCAGTGCTGCAGCCCACCAACAGCATTTGATTTATAGGCCCTGGCACTCGCAGTGCACTTTACTAGGGACGACACATAAATCAAATAGGACAATCATGGAAACTCCAATCCATAACACATTTTCTACAGGAGCACTTGCACTTTCCCACTGGACAGCAGTGAGGAAAGTGCGCAGAATCATTACACCAGAAAAAACAGAGTCAAAACCAGGAGGTCAGAAAGCAAAAAGTCAGGGGAAACACGCCAAAAGATGCCAAGTCTAACAGGGGTTGAGATAGAGATGATGTAGAAGCATATGTGAGGCTGGGAGATAAGTAAAGTAAAGAGAGCAATGTGAGACAATTAGAAGGAAGGATAAAGAGATGTAGAAATTGGAATATGTAGGCAAGGGGCGTGGCTTGATGCCCGTGGAAGATGGTGGCGCCCGAGTGAGACTCCTCAGAGCGGCACGGACAGACTGCGTTGTATTGCCGTTTCTTCCTCCATGATAGGACGCTCCTGATTGCGGATGCTGTCCTGCCTTGGGGGATAACTTTGGCGGCCACTTTCATGGCCCTGCGACCTAATTTGCAACAACAGGAGTTTTTGCCTCAACACGGCGCCGACCGCCGCCGCCATTTTTGGTGAGACGGCTCTCTGAGGCATCGAAGCCTCACAATGAACAACACAGCGGTTGCTCCTCCCTTCTTATTCTCTTCACCACAAGACATCTTTTGGTAATACTGTGTGTTCATTGAAGATAGCCTTTACTTGCTCAGCTGTGTGGCCCCTCTCTTTCTGATAGTTACACTTGCCTCAGGACGGCAATGAATGCGACCGCCATTTTGAATGCGCTGATTCCACGAGATATTGCTGCCATGTAAAGGGAGTTGAGATGGTAGCTCTTGTAGCATGATATTCTCTACTATGTGGCATGTTTCATCATCATACTCTGTTGATACTTTAGCTGCTTCTGTGAACTGATGGGATATTTTTTCTATCATTTTTTTTTTCCCTGGAGAAGAGCTCATATTTTTCTGTTACTCAGCTGGCCCTGTTTCCATTGTGGCTTCCCTTTTTGATGTTCCATACTTCTTGGCATAGCTGAGTTCTAAGTGCTCATTTCTCACTCTCTCCTATGGGAAGATTGAAAAACTGTGGTCCTCCAGCTTCACTCTCTACGCAGTCCTTCATTAAAAAATTCTAAGATTTTTACAGAACTTTCAAAAATGGAGGACTATTTGGTATCTTTGTCTAAAGGCTCTTCTTCCCCAAATCCTATTCCTCTGGCTACAGGAAAAGCAACTACAAAACGCCTGAAGAAAGATCCACTTTCTCTACCAAAGTCTTCTTCTCCCATCTCCTTAGACTTGGTGCTGGAGGAGATTCGTGCTCTTCGTCCCTTCATGGAAGAAACAAACACCAAGCTGCAGTTTCTCACAGACAACTGGTCTCAGATGGACGTATGGCTTACAGCAGTCGAACATAATGTATCCTTGTTTGGGCTCACTGATGCTAAAGTCAACGTACTTCAATCTCAGGCCTCCTCACTTCAAAGACAAGTCGAAGACCTTGAAAACCAGAACAGAAGGAATAACCTCTGCATTTATGGTCTGCCAGAAGGCTCAGAAGGTTCTGAGCCCCTCTCCTTCTTCAAATCATTCCTTCCTAAGCTGCTGCATTTACCGGAGGGAACATTGCTTAATATTCAGCGGGCACACAGATTAGGGCATCAGCCGACCGGTGTGTCTAATTCGCGGAGACCAAGGGGAGTCATTATTTTCTTTACTTTCTTTAGTACACAGATCTGCTTAAGGTCCTCGCAGTGGTCAAGTCAATTCAGCGTGTCTTATGGTCAGGCTTCACTTTGTATTTCGTCCAAGATTACGCCAAAGCCACAGCAAGGAGACGCAAGGAATTTCTCAACATGAGACCACCTGACATACATTCTTTAGGGGCCCGTTATGGACTTTTTCATCCATGCCTCTTTAAGGTCACTTATAAAAACAAAACCACAACGTATGAAGATCCAGTCAAGTTGCAGAGCTTCATCAATTCTTGCAAATCAGAATCTATGGACTTCTCTGGAGCCTCAACATCTCAGACCATATAATGTTAACAAATTTCCGTAGTAGTTTCTTTTCTTCTTCTCATGTTTCAGAATTTTATTGAGTGGTTGACTAGCTTACGTTGTCAGTTATATTTTATTCTAACATCTTATTGCGATTTTTTTATATATATATATAACAATTGCCTTTTCTCCTTCTGTGCAGGATTGTGGATGTTTCTGCCCGCCTTGTATCCTAGTCCTATGTGATGCGGTCCCTCCTCGCCCTCAGTTCCATTGAGTTTGGGCGTGTCAGCTGTTCCATGTGGTTTCACCCCCCCCACCCTTATATGGTACTTTTAGGTATGTTTTGCCTTTCTTACCCTCGCATCTGTTTCTTCTTCTCTTTTTTCTTTGTCTGTCACCTTTTCCTCCCATTCTTTCGTTCTACTTCTTTATCTTTTCTATATTCAATGTTGCATTTTTGCATCTGCATTCACTTTTCTTATCTCTTAGGTACTGTTTTCTCATTTTCTCGTATGGTTGGGTTGATATAAGGTTTGTCTTTTGCTTCTTGATGGTTTGCCTGGTCCATTGTCTTCTTTTCTTATCTGTGCTATTGTCATGTCTGTGAAGATTGTCTCTTGGAATGTCAGAGGTTTGAATTCTCCCATAAAAAGACAACAGGTTTTATCACATTTGTCTAAGTTGGAGGCTGATATAGCTTTTATACAGGAGTCTCATCTTACGACAAATTAATCCTTAAAATTGAAAAGGGGTTGGGTAGGGGAGGTCTTTTTCTCACCAGGGGATAGCAAGCAAAATGGGGTCTTGACCTTTTGTCATAAATCATCTTCTGTCAAAATGTTTTCTCAGACTTCCGATGATGATGGAAGATGGTTATATACTAAATTACTGATTGGGAGTGCTTTGATTTCTTTGCTTAACATTTACATGGCCACGGTTGGGGCCCCTTCTTTTTGGACGTCCCTTGCTCAATAAATTGCACATTGCATTGATGATAATTTTATCCTTGCAGGCGATTGCAACCAAGTTCTTGATCTGTTCATAGATCGCAGCTCATTGGTCTCCTTTACCTCACATAAAGCACATAAACTTTTTGTTCAAACTTTTCAACAATATAAGCTTATTGATGCATGGAGACTTTGCAATCCCACTATGAAAGAATAAACCTACTATTCTTCCGGCCCACCAGACCCAATCACTAATAGATTACTTTTTCATATCTCATAATGTTTCCCAGTCCTTAAGAGCTGCGGATATTGGCTCCATTCTAATATCCAATCATGCTCCCATCTCTATTCAATTGAATATTTGACAAAAACTAAATGCACCTAGAAGATGGCATTTTAACAATGCACTCCTCCTAGATCCGAAGTTTACCCCTTCTTTTGTCTCCTTTTTTAATGAATATTTTTCTTTTAATCAAACGGATACCCTACCTTTCTATGTTGTTTGGGATGCATTTAAAGCAGCTGCTCGGGATTTCATTATTGGCTGTATTTCTAAAAACGTAATACCTCACGCAGACAAACTAAAGACCTCCTAGCCAAGATAAAGAATTTGGAGCATTCCTATTATTACTCTAACTCGAAAGATTGTTTATCTGAACTTATTAATGCCAAATTTTAATTTAATAAGGAATCGACTGATAATGCCTCACTTTATTTATTAAAGTCTAGCACAAAGTTCTACGGAGGCCAAAACAAATCTGGTAATATATTAGCAAATTACCTGAAAGTTAAACATAATAAGCTTAATATCGAGTCTATTATGGATGAGTAACAAACATTGAAGTTTAAAGATTCTGAAATTTTGAATGAATTTCTTCTTTTTAACAAGTCATTATACACACCAGAGAATTAGCCCCCAGAACTTCACATCTCTCAGACACTCTGCGCTCTTTTGACATTCAATTAGATATACACCCTTAGAATCTGATATATCACAAAAGGAACTTCTCACTGCTTTACAGACACTATAAAAGGATTAAGCTCCAGGTCCAGACGGTTTCACTGTTGAGTTTTTTATACATTTTGCACAATTACTCCTCCCCAAATTACACAATCTCTTAGATTTTATTTCACACTCGGGGGAATCCTCTGGTTCTTTTTTGAATGCCCTAATCTGTCTTATTCCTAAAGAAGGGAAGAATTTAAAGTACTGCAAAAATTACAGGCCCATTTCGCTAGTCAATATTGACTATAAGATCTTTTCTAAGGGGGGCATGGCCAGCCATGGAAGATGGCGGACGCCTGATTACAGAGCTCCGGGACTGGGGCCGATAATTCTCCTCCATCCCCCGGATACTAGCCAATTCGTGGTGCTTCAGCACGCAGCTGTCCAGAGACCAACAGACGCCGCGCAGGGACACGATTCCGGCTGAGCACTGTCGCTGCTGCGACCACCAGAGATGACCTGCCCTGCGGCCGGGCAGGTGAACTACGCAAGGCCGGTGGCTTGGGCCTGGTGTGACTAGCGGGAACGGCCTGCGCTACTCAACGGTATGGAACATCCGGCGGACAGAGCCGACTGCTGCGTGGATCATGTGGCATAAACACTAAGGCTGCACTGGCAAGAGTGCGAAACTCGGAGAGTGGTGCGAAGTGGCGATTAGCCCTGTGACGCACTTGCAACTTCTACGGTAGGCGGTCGAGTGTGACGGCGGAATCCTGCTATGTGGCGCTGATGAGGCGTGCTGTGTGGCATTGGGTGGCGAGAAGTTAAACAGTAGGCACTTGCGCTCTTGTCAGAGGCAGGTGACTGTGCGGGGCTGCTGTGGTGTGTGCTGCTGACGCCCTACGGAGCTTCATTGGGACGTGACACTCCGACTCCCCCCCGGAGCTAAGATAGGATAGGAAGACTGCTACGAGCAGCGGAGCGCTGGGCCGACCCGGTTGTGTTGCACCGTAAATCATTGCCAGTCGAGTGTGGTGGGGTCCCGGCTGGGATTTCCCCCCCCCCTGTGTTGTAATTGGATCTCGGTGGGCTGTATGACATCCAGCAAATAAAACGAGTGATGCCAGTGCGGCGAATGTAACTGCAAGTCTGGGGCATTCTTTTTTCCTGTAACATAGCAAGCTGGGGCCTGTTTCTAATGCGCAGTGCTGGATTCTGTGGGGCCCAAACACGGAAGGCGCAAGCACATTAGCATACTACTCTAAAAGTAACAGTACGTGTTGGAATGTGAGACGCTACCGATGATATTGCAACTGAATGTATTGCATAGACTGCCCCCCCTCCCTCTGGTATCAATCATGTGACTGCGCAGCGAGACGTGTGCGCTGCACTCCTTTACTGCTCGTGGAGACAGTGTCAGAATTGACCATCTTATATACCCAGGTGAGTGAAGATGGGTAGACCGAAAGGAAAGCAAGCTGAGCAGGGACCGTCTGGCGACTCTAGCACAAACACTACTAATGACTCACCTCAGTCATCTGGAGTGATTCCGGACACCCCTGTTGATGAACATCCGCCTACGGACAAACTGGTCATTATTCTTAAGGAAATACGGGAATCTAGAGCTGTGATGGAGCAACAACTAGGTACACTCACAACCAATGTGAGCCTTTTGAGAGCCAATCACAAAAATCTTTCAGAAAAAGTCCAGAAGCATGCACTAACCCTGTCAGAGATAACTCCATGGCACAAAGCACAGACAGAAGCAGTCACACAATTACAGCTGCAAGTTAAGGATCTACAAGACAGGGTGGATGACGCATAGGGCCGCGTGCGTAGAAATAACATATGCATAGTGGGTATGCCAGAAAAAAGCGAAGGTTGTGACCCAACACAATTTATAGAGCATAGGCTCCGTACTGCTGCGGCGCCGGAGGGCCTGTCGGACATGTTCAGTGTAGAAATGGCCCATAGAGTGCCCACTGGGAATCGTCCTCCTGGGACGCCACCAAGACCAATGGTAGTGAAAATCCTGAACTATAAAGATCGGGACACGCTCCTTAGAAAGGCGTGAGAGTGCGCCCCACTGCTGTATGAAAATACTAGCATTTTCCTATTTCCAGATTACACTGTGCAAGTCCAGAGGCAAAGAGAAACCTTCTTCAGGGTAAAGAAACATCTCCAGCAGCTCAACCTGCGGTATGCTCTAATATTCCCCGCCAAACTCAAAATTTTGCACAAGAACACTGGTAACTTTTTTGATGACGCAGAGGCTACGTGGTCGTGGATAGAGACTAATTTCCCAGATTTGGAGATTCTAAAGGAGCATAGTCAACCCCGGGGGATGAGCCAGAGAAGACGACGCAATAGGCAGAAGAATACTGAAAGGCCGCCAGGGGCACAGAGAAGGCACCTACGCTGGAAGAAAAGGTAGCAAGTAAGAGGGCGGCGCTGCAGACGGCAGCAGCAATGGGGGCGTCGGTGGTGCCAGCAGGCATGACACATCCTCGGATGGAATGCCATTGACTGACTCTGAGAACAGTCAACCGCTATTCCCATCTATTAACCCTCAGATAGCACGAGACACGCTGGAATGAGACGTACAGAGGGCAGCATACTTTGCCCACAACTCACTGAAAAGCCAGGGGTTTACAGATTTCCCGTGTGCAACTATCCCGCGGACAAGATCGTAACATAGACAGACATAACATCGGTAACGTGGAATTTGTTAGTAAATCGACTATTTTAAATACCGCAGTATCCTAAATTATTGACACCTATGAACCGTCTCGGACGCCTAGTGACGCATACTGGAATAATACTGACTACGTGAATTGTATCACTAATACATTGTATCGCCTTTGCCGTTTTTTAATAATAAAAATCATCGTGAATCATTGTGCACACCGCCAGCAGATAAAGACTATGATGAAGCCCTGAAGAAGTCCTGTGAGGGATGAAATGCGTTGGCAAGCAATTGTGTGGTGCTTTTTAAAGAATTAACTGCTTTTCAATAAAAGAAACTGACTTCAATCAAGTAACACGACCATCTGTCTCATTTTCATCTGGGAAGCTATTTATTCAATATATTGTTCTAATTTTCTTAAATATGATGTACTAGGACATTTATACTAGAAAATACATGTTGTTCGGGTGTGTAGGGTCAACTTTGTTTGCTCTGGACTGCTTCGTTTTGCCTAAATATGTTATATTAGGACATCAATACTAGAGAGTACTGGCTTATCTCGGGTGCAGGGTCATTTTTGTTTGCTTTGGATAGTGGTGGTTTGTAACCACTCTGTAGGATGTATGTGGGTCACATCCTAGACCAGATGCACCGAGGCATAGTGTAGTTTTAACAGGCTCCCACAAGTAGTGACGTTTGGTGCTGGACAGTTAAAAGCTCTGACCCGTTTCTTTGTTTAGAATGAGACGTAAGCCTGCATGAACTATGTCCAAGTAGCAGAATTGTATGCACTGTATAGTGGATCAAACCTGGTTGTAACCATTGCCAGGCTGCAGCAGCTGTAGACAGCGATTGTGCCAAGATGCTGCACTATGTCAAGTACTGTGTAACGTTATTGTAACACTGATAGCCACAGATGTCATTTTATATGGACACAATGTGCACTCTGTGGGATGGGGAGGTTGTGGGCCCCGGGAACGAGTGGAAATGCAAATTTCGTCTCACTCTTTCCTTCCCTTTCTACTTTTTTTCTATTTTTTCTGTTTTATTATCTTTTTTCTATCCTAAGGTTCCTTACATGGGACAGTTCTTTAGCACAACAGATCAGAACCGTGCAGGAATGAGACGTCACACGACTGGAATGCTTCCCCCATTGCGATTGCAAGTAACATGTATCAAATGTTGCCGCTGTTGGCCTATGTTTGGTCGAGCATATGTTTATGGCTGGACCTGGGTATTGGTATTTTTTTGTGGTATGTATATTGTGGGATAGCAAGGGCACACACTTGGATACTGCATTGTACCTGCATAGTAACTGCGCGCTACACCAGAAGATGTCAATAATGCTAGTACGCCAGAAACATGACGACTCAGGCATCATATAATTTTCTCACCTGGAATGTACGGGGAATGGGTTCTGTCCCTAAAAGATATTGTATCCACGCACAGCTAATTAGACAAAAGGCGCAAATAGTATTTATACAGGAAACGCACCTGAATGCTGCTGAAGCAGGCAAACTCCAAAAAAATGGAGAGGCCCACTGTACAGTACCACATATTCTGCATTTGTTAGGGGTGCTGCGATATGGATAAGGGCGGGAGTTCCTTTTAAGCTCTCTGAACAACATATTGTCATGTAGTTCCTATAGTACCCCTGCAGGACCTGCGCGTTTGGATAACATAAACTGTGGGATTGGTGGTAGACTGGCTCTGTGCACCCCCACCGCGTATGTTAGCCGGATTTGCATTAGCTAGCTCACAGTGCCACTAGAATCTCCCCTTATCGGGGAGAGATTCGTTTCTGGCAACCTTAGATCATGACAACCCTGATCCCTCAGAATCGTGGAAACAATGTACTACTTTTCGCTCAGTCACTCGTGCTTACTTGTTCGGTTTGTCTCAGAGAGTTACCCAGAATAAACAGTCTGGGCGTTTCAATAAGTATTTATTGAACAGTTGTTATTCTAGTGTAGAATATATGTGCTGCAGCAACCAGCAGACAATAGCAAAGATATATTATCAGCATTACGATAAAAGTGAAAGGGTAGTACAGTTCTACCATATTGCAATAATCATGAATACATACATGAATATGAAATGCATTATAAAAGTGCGCGTACTCCTACGATGCCTAACTAGATGTACCTAAGTGCACCTAGCTTATGTGTAGGTCTAAAAGCCTAAGAGTCAAGAATCCTTCTAGGATTTAGTCGAACCCCATTACCTGAATAGAGAGAGTGTGGGACCCCGTCCTGGTCTCGAGTTGGACACCCCGCAAGGGCTGTGTTAGACCACTGTGAGCTGTAGCGACTGCATGCAGGAGCCTCAGCGTCTCTGGTTAGTGTGTCAGCATGGAAGTCTCGGTTCCCTCTATCTTACCGTGGCAAGATGTGGTGTATTTATACCCTAAAGCAGGGGTCTTCAAACTGTGGGGCGCGACCCCCAGGGGGGCCGTGGAGCGATGCAAAGGGGGTTGCGCCTTCCCAGTCACACTTCTGCCGAGGCCCAAGGGCTTCAGCCCCCCCTCTTCCCCGTCCTGCGTCTCAGCTGGGGCTGCTGCAGTGCAACTCGAGCTGCTGGGGGCTCAGCTGGGCAGTGTCTGGAGTCTTATCTCCGGCACGCCCGAGTTTTTCACAGGTCTTTAAAGACCATTTGCATATTTACATGCCTTTGTAAACTGGTTACAGAGGCTTAGTTTTTTGCTGGTTCCAGTACCCCTGGGCCCCCACTCTGCCTATTCCTTACATTTGTATTTTACATTTACTGCTGCAGTGTGAGAATGCATTTCATGAAAAGGAATATAAAGTAGGGTTGCCAAAAGAAAAATGCCTGCCGTGTTTTGTTTAAAGAGCCTGCAAAGACCTCCTCTTGACACTAAATAGACTTATAAATAAAAAAGTATGTATGCATTCGTTATGTGACTTTTCTGTCTTTGTTCTCTTTAATTATCAGTCATGGATCATTGAGGCAGCCCTAGAACACAATTAAAAGTGCTTTCTATTTATATTTGCTGTTCGAAGTATGCACAGATAAGTGCTTAAAATACAGCTTTAGGTGACTGCTTATTTTTGTACCGACTGGGCCATCAAAATAATCTGCTGGCAACCCTAACCATAGGACTGGAAGTTTGTTGCAGGATCAGCACATTATTTATTTCCTTGATCCCCGATTAATGCCATAATAGCAATAGTTTAACTTAGATCTTAAACCCTACGCCGCCGTCCATAACATGCTGAGTTACTTCAAGTGTCTGGGAATGCACTCTGCATTCAGACAACTCACTCGTCATTCTCGCCCTTCACTTTCACGCTCACCCTGCATTCACAGCGATCACAATGCACTCACACCATTCACCCGCTCACCCTGCACTCACAGTGATCACTCTGCACTCACAATGCACTTGCGCTGTTCATCCTATACCTCACCCTGCAGTCACACGCAGTACACTACTCATCCTGCACTCATGTGACACTTCACTCACCTGTCCCCCTCACTGCTCAATATGCAACTCACTCAAAAAAGCCCATCAGTAATCATACACTCATTCGTCCCATTCTGAACTTGCATCCGTACCTAAATTCATAAGCCACCTCACTCACCCTGCAGTCACTCCTCTTACCCTACTCTCACACTGTTGCATCGCTCACCGTGCACTCACATGGGCACTTTTGTCACCCACACAGTGCAGAGGGTTAACGTTCCTGCTACAAAAAATATGTACCATGCAGATCCCAGAAATGAGTGTGAGTAAACTATGAGTAGCGCTATAAAAAAATGAAATGTTTGTCAGAAAGGTGCTATAGAGAGATGAGGTGAATTGTTGGTGAGTGGCAGTGAAGGAATTCATGGAGAAGGAGGAAACGGGGGTGGGGCACCAAAAAGACTGTTGCACCGTGTGCGACCAGTGTTAGGACCAGCCCTGGCTGGGAGTGTTAAAGGTGAAGTGAGAGGTTGAATGGGGAGAGTTCACAAGTTGTAAAAGGGGTGAAAGAAAATGGCCTGCAAAGTGAGAGAGGGATCCGGGGTTAGGAGAGGACAGAGGGATGGAAGGGAGGGGTGAGAGGAAAGCTGCATGGGTAAACTGCTTAACTCTGCACAAAACCACCAGGGTTTTAAGGGACCCCTGCTTCTCCCGGCCAGGGCCAAGTGAGCTTCTAATGTGGCAGCACGTATTCCTGCGGAGTGGAAGGCCCTTCACAAAGGTTGACTAGAAATCTTTCTGATGTTAATTGCTGTATTTTGGTTATACACTGGTACTGATGGGGTGAAATCTTTCCTCAGTGTTACTGTGTACGCTGCATCACATAACATCATTTACCTTTTCTTCCCACACAATTTAGTCAAGCCTGTCACGTAATTTGGTCCTCACCTGCCTCATAATTCCAGTAGCCCTGCCTACAGGTTTAGAAATTTTTGTCAGGAGGGGGTCCTTACGCCTCAAAATGTTGACAGGGGGGTCTCGGCATCCAAAAGTTTGAAGACCTCTGCCCTAAAGTATCTCGATCCCTCAGTATGGTTTGTATTGGTCTTTGTTAGACATGAGGAAGACGTCAGGGGTGAACTTTGTACATACATATTATGCGGGAGATGTAGCTGGTGAATGCTCATGCATAATTTATAAGTACATTGTAGGCCTGTTTTCAGGAAAAACCCTGCAGTGTTCTAACCACAGACTAGATAACGTTCAACCCTCAGAGCTCGTTGTGTACTGTAGGGAACTAATATAGGTGAAAGATCATGCCTATATTAGGGCATAGGAGATCATGACTATAATTGGGCATAGACGATTATGACCGAAATAGGGCATATACGATTATGACCATAATAGGGCATATGCGAATATGAATATATACTGCATATATGAACGCGTCTATATTAGGGCCTCTATATGAAACATAACACCCACTCCACTTTTGAATTGGATGACAATGACCATGCTTAAAATCTGGACAGTTTAAAAATTTTCTTAAAAACAGCTAAAACATTGTTTCAAAAAGACATTTAAAAATGATTAAAAATGTTAAAAGTCAGCTATTCTTTTTGTTGCCACTTGAAAAAGTCAATTCTGTCTCACTCATAAAAGTTGCATTACTACAAGCAGAAGAAGGCCATTCTTTCTCAAGTGAAAGTGTCAATTTAGGAAATGTTCCAAATTTAGTTCGTTTATTTATGAAACAAAGTGTAGAAGCCGAATTCTTTCCCAGGACGCGATGAGCCAATTCCAGATTAAGTGTCCTGGCTGGGAGATACAGCATTATCGGCGTTAGCTACTGCAGACAACAAATCCAACGCCTCACAGAGAACGTCAATTGCACATAGATGGAATTCAGCACTGACAACAGTAGGTGCTGGGGCAGCTTGTGCAGCAGTTGTTACCTGCGTGCCTGTGGAGGAGCCACCTAACCCAGCAGGAGCAAATGGCACCTGTGGATTCTCAAGGAATGCGTTAATCAGAATTGGAAGACGCTGGGGACAACGCAGAGCATGGGCATTTAGGGGGTCCAGCATAGCATCCATGTCCGGAGGCGTATCTGATGAAAACGTTAGACAGAGATCCAACGTGCATTCTTCTCCGCAAAACAGGCATCGAAGAACAGGTAAGATGCAGTCCACCCAGACTGGTCTAAACGATAGAAACCAAGAGACGTTCAGTTCTCTTAGGCAAGGTATACCCAGAAGCTGCACCATGCGTTCATGGTATTTCCGCTCCATGAGTACGTTAGCCATTTCCTCGGAAATCGGGCCGTCCATTGCGTAGCAGTAAGATTACAATCAGGACTCCTGCAATTAGGAACAGGATAAGCGGGAGACCTCCAAACAGGCTTCTCAATACGGAGTGTATAAAATTTGGGATTACTCCGAGGACTGTCTGAAAAGTGCTTAATAGTCCTGACCCTATGGTCTTAAATAGGTGTACAATACCGCTCGTATCAGACATGTTAAAGATACGACCCACCATTTCTGCAGAATGAGAGGGGCAGTTCGTACGTATAAGCGCCTGTATCTCAGTCGAGGTCCTTGCAACTTGAAGTTCAAAGGTTTCTCGAGCGGAGGTTAAGGGCACGGGTTGCTGTAAAAGCATGGCTTTCAGTCTGCTCAAAGTATCAAATTGTATGAAGGAAACATTCAACGAAGGCCATAACGGCACCTCCCTGACTATGTTCAGTGGCGGAAACAATACTTGAATACAGCAAGTAACCCTGGAGTTAACAGTGACCAGATAGGCGACGCCCGGAAGCATCCCACAGCAACCTTGATCATTGAGCATCAAGTAACTCCCATTCGAGAGCAGCTGGAAAACCGGCGTGATCATGGCCGCTGGGGTCCCTGACATGTGACAAGATAGATTCGCTACCGAACCACTACATGCTCCGTGCAGAGAAATATCCTGACACATGAGAGAACCGCTTAAAGCGTTCTTGCAGTTTGTACCACTCAGAAACACTTCTCGATCCCCGCTCTGGCATCGATATCTATATGGTAACTCCCAAGATTCCTTAATGTAACCCTTACCCATTTTTTCATATTTGCCTGCCTGCCTTTGCTCAAGGCAATATTGAAACTGAAACGTAGTGACCGGCTGAGTGATTTGGCCATGAATTAGCCAATCAGTTTATGGTGATTCGGCTACAGTGAATGGTAACCTTTCCAGCTTCTCAATACGCAGCATTGTATATTTGGCTCCCCTTTGTGCCATTTCTTTCTGTTTATCAGTTAGATTGTATTCTGAAAACAGAGACGTGGTGTTTATAAAACGCCAGGGCACATAGCCTGCACGCAAAGATTGCAGCGTCCAGCTTAACATCATAATAGAACGTAACTGAGATTGCCCGTGTTGTATCAAGGCCAGATCTTGTTCTAATATGTTGATTGCCGAAGATACAATGTTGCCTAAGGAGTTAATCCTGGAGGTCAAAGTTGTTAACCCATTATCCACTACAGCTAATGCCATCTCTAGGTTAATACGGTCTATTTCCCGTATTCTTTCTGCGGCCTCCTGTTGGGATATTTTCCAGTTTTCATTATAATAGGCATAAATGCCAGCATATATGAAACGTTTCTGATGTGTTTTCCTTGGGCCTAGCAAGAAATCCCTAAGGTCTACATCAGGTGTGAGTAAGGTCAAGTGATGTTTTACTTCTGTGAGTGTTGAGGTTTCTAGCCAATCAAGGCACAACTTCCCAACACTATAGGATGTCACTACCCCTGGGTGTTGTCTCTGTACATAGCGTGTATCTGGCCTACTGATACTAAACCCCTCGGTTATACCTAGGAATCTCTGTTGACATGTGTTTGTGTCAATGGGCCAAATCAGCCATTCTGTCCAATTGGGATCTGACCTGTTGTACTGGAGAATGTCATCTAATCCTACCCCATGTGTAGTTGAATTCTGCCCCCCACCCATCTGTGATGGTGCTGGAAACCCCGGCGTGTTCATTTCCTTGTTCTTGGCTAGTCTAAGACAGGATGTCTGTTGCACAGTTTCATTTAGAAATATCATCTACTGTGGAATGAGGCATGCTCTTAAAAGCACTTCTATTCCCTGGACCTGCCAGTCCCTAGAACGCCAGATCGATTTTAAATCTATAGTGTCCTTCCATAGGTCGAAACCCTGTGTAGACAACTGGGCCATAAAGGAAGCAGAGTAAATCTGTTTGGTGTTAGTCAACATCATTTTCTGTGCTGATGTCGTTGCCACTTTGTAATAAAATGACTTCGGGTCAGATGTATTAAACCCTGAAAAGTATGTGAATTTCTGTGCAAACGTTTGCGAACTACCTTTTGGAGGTTTTGGGCAGTGTTCCCACTGGTGGTATTCAAATACATTTCTAGGTGTTATAGATTTGTGCAAGAAATGATAACCATAATGTTGGTAACAGTACAATGTATCATAGTCTGAAGTACCTTCTAACATTTCATTGTTTGGAAATGCTGCAGTTTTTCCAAATCAGACATCATATTATTTACAGTTTCAGTGTCCCAATCATCAGACAATGTACTGGAGGTAATGATATCACTTAAAGAAATTTTAAATACATGTTTAAGCTTTAAAGTTCAGTCGGACCGAACATATCGAAATCAATCTTGTCCCATACTATACCGTCCGGTATAGGAACTGTTGTGATGTTCACTGAAGACAAGTCTCTTGGTTCACGATGGGAAGACTGGTGTGGTTTTAAAATCAAATTGACTCTTTGGGCTGTAGAGCTCTGCTGAAGATATCGTCCATTAATAAGCATACTAAAAGTTATTGTTAAACCTAGCCAGGAAAGAAAAATTCAATCCCAGTGATATACCATAGTTCTATCCAAGGTGACACCAGGTAAGTCTTTCTAAAAAAGTGCAAAAAGTCAATGAGTTTCTGTTTGTGTGATTTTTTGGCTGGCGTCGTTTCCGGCTCGCTTGGATCCAGTGAAAACGTATCAAAGTTCATGAAGTAGCCAGAAGCAGTTCGATCAATTGTTGGAATTGCATCAGGATTTGTTGAAATTGGATTTTGCTCTTGATGAGGGATGTTGACGTAGATGTCTGTAGTCAGTCTTATTGCAACTTGGTTGTTAAGTTGATTTTCTTCTTGAAGTTGAACTTCTTGTTGAAGTGGAACAGAGTTCCATAGCATTGTTGCTTAGTCCTTCATTCCGTACAGGTGGCTCTTCAAACGTGATGAGTCTTTCTGTTTGGACTTCTTGGATTGTAGCGAGAGGAGGGCGTCTGCTACTGTGGAGTCCACGAGGCCTACTGTTTAGTATCGGCCACATAGTGTGGTTTGATTAAGTCGATTGAGACAAATCTTTTCTCCTTTTTCCCGGCAAGAGGCGGCAGAAGTACAGTTGTTGTGCCTTGGATTGCTAGGACCGGTACAGCTGTTCTGTAGGATGGTCCGAATTCTTTCTTGTCTGCAATCTTTTCTCTGACCAGATCCCCGACTTTTGGGATCCAGACAGGTCTTGCAGTTACTGCCTTGACTTCCTCAGTGGCGGTCTGTTTTAAGTGGACATTGCTTTGTTGTGTCCTGGATTCATTTAGATCCTGTAAAACAGCCAAACGATCATGGATATCAAATGGTTTTTCATCCACCACTGTGCCTCCACAATCAAGATCAGGTACCCACATTCTTGTCCCAAATAGGACCTCGTAAGGAGTGACACCCCCTAGAGAGCTTCTTGGCTGGTTGTTAACTGCTCTTTGGACCCCATAAAGGTGACTGAACCAACTATCGCCCTTGCCTAATACCCTAGCTGTTGAAGATTGCTTTAAGTCACGGTTTTTCCTCTCCACAAGCGAATTACCCTCAGGATGGTACGGAGAGGAGTACCGCAATGCTACGCCCATTCCTTCCATGGCCTCTTTGTAAGCCTGAGAGCTAAACGCCGGGCCACGGTCAGAATGTAACATGCCAACTGCGTATGTGCTGATAAAGACTCGCAAATCTTTTATAACAGTTCGAGCGTCAGCCGAGCGCTGAGGCCAGACCCATAGGAATCTAGAGCAGGAATCCACTGCAACCATGATATATTTCTTGGCCCCATCCGATTGTAGGGGTCCGCAGTGGTCCAAATACACACATGCGAGAGGCTTGTCTGATTTTAGTAATGGTGTCTGCGCTGGGCGTGCTACGGTGGAGCCTTTCATCTGCTGCCAGATGTCGCACTTTAAGACATAGTGTTTGGTCTGCTTTGTTAACCCTGGCCACCAGTAGCGCTGTTTCAGTAAAGAAATAGTCGCTGTGACACCTGTATGCGCAGAACCCAAACCCTCATGTGCTGCTAGAATTAAGCCTTGCCTACGATCCATATTTGGTATTACTCTATCCCCCACTCCAGGAATCTGAGCATATGGAATGTTTTGTGCATCTAACTTGTAGGAGTATTTGAGTGGAAATTTTTTAGGTACTGCTGTGCTGCCTTTGTGTGAAGCATTGACAGCTACCAAAATCTATTCTCGTTTTTGAACGAGTGATTGCAGCTACAGAAGGCGTGCGAACAGCCCCCTTTGCGGCTTCATCAGCCAATGAATTGCCTTCAACGTGAACGACATCACGCTGATGACTCAGTGTATGTATCACGTGAGCCCATGGTAGTTCGTATCTCAACTCCACTACCTGTTCCCATAGCATTCTATGCTTAATTGTGCCACCTTTTGCGTCTTTAAACCCGTTTTGTTCCCAATGATGTAAGTATTCATTGTATGATTGTACACAGTAAAACGAATCACACACAATTAGTGTGGGGAATTCGTGTTCCGTATTTACCAGTGCCAGTATTAGTGCTTTTAATTCTGCCAACTGAGCCGTGCAGTCTCCTAGAGATTGCGTTTTAGTGCAACTTGGATGGAACTTTCCATTGCGCATGCGACCTTTAACGATTGCACACGCTGCGCTGTAAGCTTGCTTACTCCCTATGGCCGGTTGAGCAGATCCGTCAGTGTAAATAATATATTCATACTGATCTAGAGGCAAAATCTCATTTGGTAGAGGATATTCTTGTTCGTATTGCAGAAATGCTTCTGTTTTTAAACTTGGATCGAATCTGTATTCAACATCCGTTGCAGTAAGAGAATTAGCCAATTGTATCCATCTGGGATGTAAGGCTTTCGCATTTGAATGCTAGCCTTTGTAACAGCCTCTAAGGCTGGTACTGGGGTCACAACTATTATGCATTTTCCCTGAGCCAGAGCTCTTTCTCTTGCTACAGCGGTCTGCACTGCTGTCAGGATTTTTTCTGTTGAAGTGAAACGCATCTCTGCGTTTGTGTACAGGTGTGATTTGTATGCGATTGGTACTGTTTCCCCTTCATTGAAGGTCAAGTAAGTGTACCCGCATTGACCCGCTATTACTCGGATCACTAAGTTGCATACGTTTACGCGTGTCTGTAAGTGTTTTGAAGCTATCAAGTCATCCTGTAGTGAACGTAGGATATTTGTATGTTCCTGTGTCCATTGTCTGACTGAAAAATCAGGTTTTATTAAGTCGTAGAAAGGGTTACTCTTTCTGCGTAATCCAAAATGTATGTTCGACCAAAATTTAGGAATCCCAGAATTGATTGTAAATTCTTTAATGATTTTGGAGGTTGGAGCAGCGCACACTTTTCTAAAAAGTTAGCTGCTAGGCTTTTTACTTCACTTGACAGCTCATACCCTAAGAACAGGACATTGAGAGGGGCAATTTTTGATTTTTTTAAATTAAACTTATAGCCCTCAGAGGCGAATCCCATAATAATGGTGCTCACCCTGGTCAAGTGCCTCGGTAAGTCATCGTCCGTCAGATAAATATCATCCACTTAGGACAATGCTTCTTCATCCAAATTTTGGAGTAACTCTGTTACCCTTGCTGAAAACAACCCTGGGGTATTCTTATACCCTTGGGCGAGTCGACAAAATTGCAGTTGGGACCCTAGCGCTGAGAATGCGGTCAAATACCTGCTTTCAGGCGCTATATTTTGGCAGAAAAATCCATTTGAGATATCAAATGTTGTTTTGTATTTTTTCCGCACAATGTTATTCATTAATGCGGCACTGTGTTCATTTTGAACTGCAAATGTCTTTGTGCAAGTGTTTAAATGTCTGTAATCCAAAACTAAACGATATGTGTTGTCAGGTTCAGGGACATCTTAAGGATTTTGGGGGCCCTGGGCCAAACATATTTTGGGGGCCCCTGTTCAGAACAGCTTTGAATTTATGCTCCAATTTGAGCCCCTGTTTCCCACGCAGTTTCCGCTTCCTCAGCTGCGTTAGCGATCCAGTTTGCATCATAGGCATTAGCCTATATATTCCCGATGCAAACGGACGCGCCTAGCCTGACAGCGGTAGGATTTAGTGTTTCCTGCCCTGCTACTAGGTTTTAATACTTTTTAAATTGTATATGTGTGGCTGAATTACTCTGTGCTTTTTAACAATTTCTCCTACCTACGCGCACTTGCACTTTACTTGATTCTGCTTGCCTACACCTCCTTAGCTGCTCCGATTCGCATCTCGCTTTTCCTCCAGTCCAGGTCCGCCACGGCTGATACGCCGATTGTGTGGAGGGCTGGGGCTACTATCGGGCTCCTCACTTCCGCCTATGCAGTTTCTGCTTCCTCAGCTGCGTTAGCATCAGTTTGCATCATAGGCATTAGCCTATATATTCCCGATGCAAACAGAGCCGCGTGCAGTGGGCACGCCAAGGCGCGCCAAAACAAGCCAGTCTGCGCCCGTCAGCGTCCGCGCGCCGGCCATGCTGCCCAGTTCCCCTCCCTTGAGTTTCTTCCACTATATTACAATAGGGAAAAACTGCTTAGCCTTAGGCGTCTACCATTATGTCAGTGTACAGCGGCTGATCCGAGCCTGGAGGTAGATTTTCGATGCAATAAGTGCAACTGGTCTCTCCTCCAGCCCAGGAAACTCGCACCCAAGATCCTCCCACGCAACAATAAGTGTAAAAACAATAAGAAAACAGAGGACTTAAAGGCCACCCTTTGAATTGTCGCTCTATGCAAAAGCAAGAACCACACATTTATGACCTACTTTTAGATGAACAGCCTGATCTTTTATCTCTCACTGAGACCTGGCTGTCTGAAGCCTCCAACCCTACTATCACCTCGGCCATCCCTACGGGTTATAAAATCCTTAGGAGGGACCGACCGAGTGGGAAGGGGGCGGTTTCGCCATAATTTACAATCAAAAACTAGACTGCTCTCCCATCCGGATGGAAAACATTGAGAGCGCAGAGTCTTTAGGCTTCCGCTGTACCTTATCCCCCCATCATAGCATAGCTGGTTTTCTGATTTATAGACCTCCCGGTGCAATTGGAAATTTTATTACTACGCTAAATACAGCCACCACCTCCCTGGCCTTAAACTACAACATCTGCCTTATTCTGGGAGATTTCAATATACATACGGACATTGGAAAAGACCCTCAAAACAATTTCCTTGCTGGAGACGCTGCAGGACTGCAACATGTTTCCATCTATTTCTTCGACCACCCATGAGAAGGGCCATACCCTAGACCAAATCTTTCACAACTTTGACATATCAGTAAGCCTACCTCTTCCCATTACCTGGTCTGACCACCTCCTATTAAAATTCCCAACTCTGCCACAGCCCCTCGGGCTAACGCAGAGCAGAGAGGTCCCTAATTACAGGACGTTCCATAAAATATCCATCCCGATGTAAGCAGATGTCCTCGGTCGTTCCTCACCGGAGCCGTCTAGCTGCCCCGACTCGGATGCCCTCTCCGAACCAACATTGGTGCAGCGGTACCGGTTGTTTCCGCTTCTCAAAGAGGTCGGCCCTAACAGCTCCATGGTTTAATGATTCCCTCAGATCTAGCAAAAGAAATTATAGAAAAATGGAACGGAAATGGCGTAAATCCTATCTACCTGAGGACAGAAAGGTGTATAAAGACACCTTAAAAGCTCATTACATTCTCATGAAGGCGTCCAAGAAAAACTTCTTTCAAACCAAGATAGAAAATGCCCAAAATAAGAGTAAGGAATTCTTTAGCATAGTTACATCCTTTATCGCCCGAAAGCGGGCACAAAGGAAGGGCCATGCACGGAAGAATGGTCTAAGCAAATAGCTCAATTCTTCCATAAAAAGATCTCTGTGATCCAACAAGCCTTCACTGACATCTCAGAGGAAGAACTGACCTTCTCCCTTAGTTCTAATAACAAATTTCACCTCTTGCATCCTCCATCTTTACTAGCTTTCCCTGAGTTTCAGCTTGAAGAGTCACTGACCCTTCTCCAAAGCATTAAGTCTGGCTCTCCTACCGACCCATGTCCAGCGAATATCCTGAACCTATTAGCTTCCACCATAAACCCCACGGTAAACCAGCTCATTAATGTTTCCCTCTCCTCAGGCAACATGCCGAAATTATGGAAGAATGCTAAGATTCTTCCACTGATAAAAAAGGCTAACGCCAAACCGACGGGCCCTGCCAACTACAGCCCAATTTCCCTTCTTCCGGCCCTCTCTAAAGTATTAGAGAAGCATGTAAACAAGGCCCTCCAAAAACACATTGAAGATGGGAAGCTCCTTCATGAGTCCCAATCCGGTTTTAGGGCTAACTACAGTACGAGTCCGATCTGCTGGAAGTGACTGAATTTCTCAAGGGTAAGCTGGACCAGGGAGGCAAGACTGTTCTGATACTGCTCGATCTGTCGGCGGCCTTCGATACGGTCCCACATGAGAGGCTCCTGGAGAGACTTGCTAACATCGGCTTGGGGGGACCGCCTTAACGTGGATGTCATCCTTCTTGGCAAATAGATCTCAGGACATCTGGCTCCCCTTTCTCATCCCCGGTTCCGGCCATGAAGGTAGGTGTCCCTCAGGGCTCCATTCTCAGTCCTACCCTTTTTAATATATATCTATCCCCCCTTGCATTTCTGGTAGAGGAAGAGGGCGCCAAAATAGTTTCCTATGCTGATGACACTCAGCTGATTTTTACATGTGAAAAAGGAACCGACTTTGATGAGGCAATGATTAGGTCTTGCCTCACAAAGGTTTTAACTGGCTTAAGACCAATCAGCTGAAGTACAATCCTGACAAAACTGAAGTTATTTTCTTTGGTAATCCAGAAACGCCTGACTGGAGCTCTTGGTGGCCAAAAGATCTGCCGCCCCCGCCAGCGGAGAAAGGAGAAAGTAAAAAACTTAGGAATTGTCATAGACAAGACACTCTCCATGCACTTTCAAATCCAAAATCTAACTGGCGCTTTCTTGGGCATACTCCGGATGCTAAAAAATTCCTGCCACTGTTACCTCTTGAGAGCAGAAAGATCGTGGTGCAGGCTCTGGTGACATCAAAGCTTGACTATGTCAACAGCTTGTACCTCGGTCTTCCCAAATCCCTTATCCAGCACCTACAAGTGGTACAAAACGCGGCGGCCAGAGCCATCCTGAGACATAAACCCAGATCTAGTATGACCCCTATTGTTAAGTCTCTCACTGGCTCCGCATAAAAGAACGGATCGACTTCAAAGCGATGACCATCTTCTTTAAAGCTTTCCACGGTTTAGGAGCCGGCTACCTAAATAAGTGCGTTAATCGCTACACAACATCTAGACCCCCAAGATCTTCCAATGCCAACCTGGCCATCGTGCCTAAAATATGCCGTGCCCGCACTGGAGGCAGATCCCTCGGCTTTCTAGGCGCAAAATTGTGGAATAGACTCCTGAGTCTCTGAGACTAACCACAGACCTACTCTCTTTCAGGAAGAACTTAAAAACCTGGCTTTTTAATAACTGATGGGTCTTTTACGCACGTTTTCCTCCCCCTGTCATGCGCCAGGACACTCTAGTCTGAGTAGCTGCGCGCTTTATTAAATACACTATTTCATTTCATTAGGTCCCTGACAGTGCAAAGGAACACTCGTCCAAATTCTAAGGGCCTTATTTATGAGGCCTTGCTTCACTTTTATGCCGCTGGTGCGTTACTTTTTGTGACGCACTGGCAGTGTAAAATATGTGCCATGTTGAGCCCTATTTACAAAGTGACGCATCTAGGCAGATGCGTCACTTTGTAAATCCCTGCACCACATTATACCGGCGCCAGGTATAATGTATGCAGAGAGTGGAGTGTTCCCACAAAAAGCCTCGTAGAAGTGGCGCATTGAAATCTATGAGAACCCAGTGCACCACTTCTGGGACGCCATTGCGTCAATATCGTACACCTGCCTCACAGCAGGCGTAAGACTGATGCAGGCCCTTTCACATGGGGCTTGCCCCATGTGTAAGGACACATTGCTGGAGTTGCGTCTATTTTAAGACACACCCCAGCAATGCATCACTCTAGCGCCTACAGATACGTCAGAAATACTGACGTATCTGTAACTCCCTGCGACATGATGCGTCATACAGTAAATATGACGCATCCATCGTGTCGCAAGGAGGGCGCACTAAAGTGACGCATCCCTGTTTTCACACAGCAATGCATCACTTCTCATAAATAAGGCCCTAAATGTGTTTACATCTAATATTCAGGGATAGTTATGTGTGTTTTCAATATTGTAACACAGCAGCAGCTCACCAATATTACTGCAAATAATCTCTGTGACGCCCTCCCATTTCTTATATGTTAGGCCTTGTTTTGATCTGAAAGAAACTTTTTATGTATATTGCATGAAACAAACACAACATTTTCTCTGCAAAATGGCTGTACTAGACTCTCACACATCAGGGACATAAAAAATAAATTAAAGGAAAACAGTATTTAAAACAATCTGTTTAAGAAATATTCAAGGTCATTAGGGCAAAACTCTGGAGAACGGAGCTGACTCTGTCAGGGGCCCCTGAAAGGCTGGGGCCCTGGGCCAGAGCCCACTTTGCCCATGCATTAAAACGTCTCTGGTCAGGTTTCATTACGGGAAACAAAGGATTGTTCATAGGTGAAGTGCCATTTTCAATCACCCCCTGGTATTCTAGTTGATCTAGGATCTCCCTGACTTGTTTTTTAGCTTCCTGCTTTATAGGGTATTGCCTTTGAGCATTTGGGGAAACTTTTAACGGGATCACATGGTGGGTGAATCCTCATCCCACCCAACATGATTTTTGTACAATGCTGGAGCTAGGGCAACCGCCCACTCCTGCGCATATGCATGTTTTAAATGTATGGGAACGAGGTCGGAAAAGGCTGGAAAAATTATCGTTTCTCCTTTAGGGCACTCCATGATGAATGCTGGCGGCCAGTCTTGTTCTGCTAATAGAATGTCATAACCTGATGACAGATTTTTCCAAAAGAGACCTTTAATTTTTCTGGGTTTGTCCCCCTCCACCCGGAGTGTTATCTCATGTAACTTATGTGGGACACTTACCCGAGTATCAGGTGTTTCCACCGTGATATACTCACTCAACTCCGCTGTCACCAGAAATTCCTTCAGGTTCTGGCGAGCTATTGTTACTTCTGCCGCGCTGTCTAGCATCGTCAGAGCCCATTGCCCATTCAGAAGCTGTGTCCTCAGAATTCTGGGCATGTCGAATCTTGAGACCTGCTACCTTCTTCTTTTTGAACTGAGGTTTTTGTTTTTGTTTATCTTCTTTTTTATGTGCGTAGTCCGCAGCGCACTGCGTGTCTCTGGACTTTGTACGCTCCTCTTGTCTGTGTTCTGACCGTCCTTCCCTCTCGGAGTTTTTTGATGAACCCTGAAAGGAACGAGAGGAACGTGTATCAGTACCTGATACCTGTCAGGTTTTTTAATATTATCCCTATTCCGGAGGTTGTACCTCCTTTCAGAGGGCTCCTGTTGAGGAGACCTACCTCTGGATTGAGATCTGCTGTCTTTAGACTTTTGTTGTTTTTTATTCTCCCACTTCTTTTTAGAAGAAGTAGGTGTCTGCTTTGTAATGTCCTTTTCAGAACTGTCCACCAGTTGTGGCTTTAATGCTTTCCCACCTAGACTGTCTCTGCCTAGTTATGCATATGCAGTTTCAATTATTTTGGGTAGTTCGTGTGGTTGATCTACTGGACTGAACTCCCTTAAGGCTTCGGCGGATCACCACTGAAGCTGCTTCCCCCTTAATGTTAGCTAGTATTATGGCTGATACCTGTTCGTAGTTACCTAGTAACTTCACCCCTAAGTTAAGGGCAGGCTCTGCTCCGTACTCATTTTGTATCTGTCTCAATACATCAGGTACTACTGCTAAGGACGGGATACCATGCGTTCTGGTATATATGGCAGCAAAGACTGTACCCCAAGAGGTGCAGTCCGCTACTTGTGGTGTGATCCCCATGGGCAAGCAGATTGTTAGTATTCTGTGTTTATCACAGGTGGTAGTATTCGGGAATACCGCCTCAAGCTGAGTTATTTTCTGAGCTATCCAGAATGGTATTTGTTCGCGTTTTGCGGGCATTTTGCCCATTACCGCGTGTAATGTTTGAGGAGTAATTTTATTTCCTGTACCCTGAGCTGGAGTACTATTTGCTGCACCTGGTGCAGGTTGGATTGTTAAAGTCCTCATGACAAATTGTGTCAGGTTTCTGTAGATTTCAATTAAATCTGTGTGTTGTACTAGTAAGTCTGGCTGTGGCAGTGTATTAATGTCAGGATGCGGTGTGTAAGCCACTAATATTGGCCATGTGGCCCCTTCTCCTCCGAGTGGGCCTAACCTTACTCTTCTTCGTACGTGGGGTAGGGCGCCATTAAACCAGTAATGATGTTCCTGGTAAGTGAGTGGAATCTCTATGTCCTCAAATTTACAATATTCCCGTGGTGCATCTCCTTCTATATAGTAGTGAAATGTATTTGTTATTGCATTTGCTGCTGGGAGTGTAACCCATGAATAGAACACCTCTGTTTTGTTTGATTCGTGTGCCTCAATAACGAAAACAACCACGCCACCCCTGGCTTGTAAACCATTTTCTAATAGTCTTATGGTGATTGTCCTTCTGAATTTTGGTGCAATCTGTATTGCATCCGCAGGATCTTCCTCGTCGTCTGACGGGGGCAGTGGCATTTGAAGTGGATCTAAGACCACGGTAGTCATTGTGTATAGAACACAGACTAGAGTTTCAAAGAAACTATGATAAGGTTTTTAGGCACAATTTTAGGAACACTATGTCCTTTCAAGCTTGAATAACCAACAGCCAATAAATAGTATTTTTGTACTACTCAGCTGCGGCGGATTTTGTGCCCACCCACTCCAGACATCTCTGGGGTTTTGTGAGTAGGTTCTCTGAGAATAGCACAACTAAACTACTCAGATTCTACTGTTAAATAAGTACCCAACCAACGTTGGTGGCGCCATGTCGTGTAGTTCCTATAGTACCCCTGCAGGACCTGCGCGTTTGGATAACATAAACTGTGGGATTGGTGGTAGACTGGCTCTGTGCACCCCCACCACGTATGTTAGCCGGATTTGCATTAGATAGCTCACAGTGCCACTAGAATCTCCTCTTATCGGGGAAAGATTAGTTTCTGGCAACCTTAGATCATGACAACCCTGATCCCTCAGAATCGTGGAAACAATGTACTACTTTTCGCTCAGTCACTCGTGCTTACTTGTTCGGTTTGTCTCAGAGAGTTACACCGAATAAACAGTCTGGGCGTTCCAATAAGTATTTATTGAACAGTTGTTATTCTAGTGTAGAATATATGTGCTGCAGCAACCAGCAGACAATAGCGGAGATATATTATCAGCAGTACGATAAAAGTGAAAGGGTAGTACAGTTCTACCATATTGCAATAATCATGAATACATACATGAATATAAAATGCATTATAAAAGTGCGCGTACTCCTAGGATGCCTAACTAGATGTACCTAAGTGCACCTAGCTTATGTGTAGGTCTAAAAGCCTAAGAGCCAAGAATCCTTCTAGGATTTAGTCGAACCCCATTACCTGAATAGAGAGAGTGTGGGACCCCGTCCTGGTCTCGAGTTGGACACCCCGCAAGGGCTGTGTTAGACCGCTGTCAGCTGGAGCGACTGCATGCAGGAGCCTCAGCGTCTCTGGTCAGTGTGTCAGCATGGAAGTCTTGGTTCCCTCTATCTTACCGTGGCAAGATGTGGTGTATTTATACCCTAAAGTATCTCGTCCCTCAGTATGGTTTGTATTGGTCTTTTTAGACATGAGGAAGACGTCAGGGGTGAACTTTGTACATACATATTATGCGGGAGATGTAGCTGGTGAATGCTCATGCATAATTTATGAGTACATTGTAGGCCTGTGTTCAGGAAAAACCCTGCAGTGTTCTAACCACAGACTAGATAACGTTCAACCCTCAGAGCTCATTGTGTACTGTAGGGAACTAATATAGGTGAAAGATCATGCCTATATTAGGGCATAGGAGATTATGACTATAATTGGGCATAGACGATTATGACCAAAATAGGGCATATACGATTATGACCATAATAGGGCATATGCGAATATGACCATATACGGCATATATGAACGCGTCTATATTAGGGCCTCTATATGAAACATAACAATATTGATGGTGAAGGCAGATATGTGCTGTTGCGGGGAGAGCTGGATGTAGTGTCAGTAGTACTGGGCAGTATATACGCTCCCAACTCAGAGCAAGACACTTTTTTGCAGAAAGTAAGTGCCGCCCTAGCGGACTGGGTCAATTACCCATGGATCCTGGGGGGGATTACAACGCAGTCTTAAATGTTAAAGTGGATAGATCACACCTTCCACTCAATGGGCAATATCCACACGACAGGCTAAAGCACTGAAAACCTGGGCGGAAGGGTGGGCTCTGGTAGATGTCTGTGCAATAAAAACGCGGCAGTACGGGAATACTCCTTTTATTCCCTGATGCATGCATTATACACACTAATAGACCGCATCTTCTGTTCGCCCGCATTATTAGCTCAAGTCGTGGAAATTACATACCTGGGAAAAACATTATCAGATCACAGCTCACTGATACTTACTCTACGTGGAGATTTAACCCACAATACCTAGAGGATAGCATCTTTAAAACGCAGATATTGGGCGTCATAAATGATTTCTTCGCTACTAACACTAATACAGCGTCATCATTCCTCGTGGAATGGGAGGCATTCAAGGTGGTGCTGCGGGCCACAGCAATTGGGGCACTGGTGGGAGCGCGTAAGCCGATGGTATGTAACATAACAGAAATAGAGTCCCAGCTTAGTACACTAGAGAAGGAAGCTGCAACATCAACAGATAGTGCTGGTAAATTGCAGAAAGCGCGTGTGGACTATGCAGACCTGCTTGAAAGGCTGCGCATGATAGATCATCAGACATATATTCAGAGAGTGCACACAGAGGCAGACAGAGCTGGCACACTATTAGCTTGGATAATACGAGAACCCCTCCAGCAGTCCCAATAACAATGATTCGATCTCCCTTGCGGGCTATAGTGACTACGCAGTTTGCAATAAACGAGACATTTAGGGAATACTACAAACATCTATACAGAGCCCCATCACGAATGCCCACACAGGAAATTCATTGTCACGATTTGCTCCCTGTGCTCTCGTACCCACCACCAGGGGGCCGCATAGTGGGACTTTCCAGTCTTCTAATAAGCTTCCAGACCCTCCCCTGCATCCATATCCTGACTTCCAGCCATTTGGACACTTATTGGGAATTGACATCCATTCCCAATCCATGCCGGGTTTTGTGAAAGCCAGCCTGCTTATATTTGAAGCCAGCCTACTCATGCCTGAAACTCCATTACCCAGAATTCCCTGCTCACTGCTTTGTCTCCACCCCTGCAGGCCAAGGATGGGTGGAGGAATTCAGCTCACCTGTGGCTGGCTGCTGCTAGCCTGCTCACACCTGATGCATGTGATTACTGAGAGATCTTTTAAGCCCCAGCTCCCTTCAGCCCAGTGTTGGTCATTGTAGCTGTTTACCGGTGAGACCGATCCTTGTTTCCAGTGCTCCCTGAGCTTTTGCTATTGTTTCCAGTGTTTCCTGAGCTTTAGTTATGCCTTGTTCCTGACCTGCTGCTGTTTTCCTTGTTCCTGAATTTAGCACTGCCTGCAGTGCTACCCTGACCCCTGAGCCTTAGTATTCCTTGTTCCTGAACTGCAGCAGTTTCCCTTCTCCTGAATTAGCACTGCTTGCAGTGCTACCTTGTTTCCTGAGTTCCTGAGCTATAGCTATTCCTTGTACCTGAATTAGCACTGCCTGCAGTGCTCTTGTTTCCTGAGTTCCTAAGCTAGTTATTCTTTGCTCCTGTTCCTGGGCTTCAGCTATTTCTTGTTCCTGATTTGCATTACTTGCAGTGCTCTCTTGACTCCTTGTTTCCTGAGCTGTAGCTAATTCCCTGCTCCTGAACCAGCACTGCCTGCAGGGCTACCTAGACTCCTGAGCTTTAGCTCAGTTCTTGTTCCTGCCCCAGCTCTGCCTTCTATGCTACTTTGTTTTCTTGATTTCTTAACCTGCACTATTCTAGTATACCCTTGTAGCTTCCCCTTCTGTATATCCCTTTCCAGTCCCTGCCTTTCTTCCCAATTCATTGGCTTCAGTTCCTAGTTTGCTATCTTTCTATTTCTGCTGTCTTGCTTCTGTTACCTTGTATGTTTGTTACCTGCTTTCTGCCAAGTGTGCCCAGTGATTTCCTTCCTTTCCTGTTAAGCACTCCTCCTTGCTAGCTCCTTGTCTATTGTGCTTGTGTTTAGTTCTACCCCCTTGCTGTTACTGCCTTGCGTGTTCCTGTTTGATCGCCAGGATCCGTGGGCACAGCTGACTACCTAGGTGGTGTTTCTTGTTCACTGTGAGTATTGTCTTTGAGTTACATTTATAACATCACCATAGGTATAAGCTCCACAGACCCTGCCTTTGCATGCATATCCTACATGTGGGTATTTGCAGTCAGTATCTGTAACAGTAATTGTGGGTAAGAAACTTACTGAGCTTCAATCTTACCGTGTGGAGCTCCTGAGTGCTTTACCCCACACTCCCCTTTATTGTTAATGTTGTTTCATATATATGTCTTGCACATTCGTCCTGGGTGTAGTTTTTCTGAAAGCTAAATTGCCTCATGCGTGCCCTTCCTTTCTGAGTCTTACCCATCTTGTTCACTTCTACAGGCTTCCCCTTTGGATCCCTTTTTCTCCTCTGACTCCCTGTATGATCCTGGGCAGCGCTGTACTCCTCTATGTGTACGTTTTCTACCCAGTTCCCAGTCCTTGACCAAGTCCCTGACTGTGTTCCCCACATAGTCCCGGACACTCTCTGACATTCATGACTTCCTTCGGGAAGTGCAACTCCCCACTTTAACAAGCACGGAGCAGGAAGCGCTGAAACTACCGATCACGGTGGCTGAAATCCAGGAAGCAATTAGAGACCTCCCACGACATAAAACCCCTGGGCTGGACGGACTACCCATAGAAGTATATGCAGCATACACTAAGGAGTTAGGACCCCAACTGGAGAATCTATACAAGATGGCTCTGGACATAGGCAGATTACCTCCGACTGCTAGCCAAGCGCTTGTGATATCCTTGCCTAAGCCGGGTAGAGACCACACAGACATCTCAGCATATAGACTACTATCACTCCTGAACACTGAATACAAAATACTGAGCAAGATCCTGGTGACCCGATTACTACCGTATCTCAACAAACTCATTCACACTGATCAATGTGGTTTTGTTCCCAGGACAAGCACTGCTCATAATGTGCGTCGACTATAATAAAGTAATGTGGGCCTGCCCGGACCGTTACTCAAATGCGGGGTGCCTATCCCTAGATCTCAGGCAGGCTTTTGACACGTTAAGCTGGGAATATATGCTTGCAGCACTGGGTAAATTTGGAATTCCTATGGAATATGCAAAATGGGTCAAGTTATTTTAAACTGCCCCGACAGCCCATGCGAGAACTGGGGCATATAGCTCTAAGGACTACATGATCCACAGAGGGACAAGACAGGGATGCACGCTCTCCCCCATGCTTTTTATTTTAGCGCTAGAACCCTTGGCTCAGACATTACGTCAGTCGGCCCGGGAATGAGGTATACAAATTGGGCAGACGTTGCACAAAATCTCACTATACGCTGACGATATTATATTGTACGTCAGGGACTTGTGCAGTGGATTCTGCTCTGTGGCACCATTTTTGCCATATTTGGAGACTTGTCTGGACTGTTTATTAATTTTGAGAAGTCTATTGCGTTCCCCTTCAGAGATGTTAGTATACCCCAGGAGATAAGATTCGGGAATAAGACCTTAAAAATGGCTTAGTCCACTTTTAAATATTTGGGATCTCAAATAGCATTCTGGCTCACTCTTCCACTGTCAGTTACAGGCCGTTTAGCGATAGCTAAAATGGTTGTGTTGCCACGTGTACTGTACTGTTTTACTACACTTCCAATATTATTCCCCTCAAAGGTATTTAAATGGTTGGACTCATTACTGATAGAACTAATATGGGGTAATGGTAGACGTAGAATCGGTTTGAAAAAATTGCACCTCCCAACAAATGCTGGGGGTTTGGGGGCCCCAGACTTCAGGGCTTATTGTATGGCAAGCCAACTGCAGTGGCTCTCATACTGGTTGGCCGGCCGCAATCTCCACGAAATTGATTATACGCCCAACATGATAGCTAGTGGGAAACTAAACAATCTGTTGTACGGTGCACGAATGACCGCGAGTGCCTTGTCGGCGCTATTGCGGGTTGCCTTACAATATTGGAAGCAGGCATTGAGATACACGGCCACCAAGCTACCGTACGCACCCAACATTCCATTGCTGGGTCTTCCCATCCACACGGGCATCGCAACTCGTCACCATTTGTCGAAATGGGTGGCGGAGGGTATAGCTACAGTGGGTGCACTATTTAGTGATGGCACCCTGCTGTCGCATGCAGATTTCGTACACGCTCAGGGCCTGACTAGTGCTCTGTTTCTACTACATGTCAGTCTTACCCGCTTGATTCAGAGTACATGGGCCCCGGATGGAATGGAACCTGTGACGAATGAGCTGGTACACATGCTACACCTGATGGGAACAGGGAGGCACTTGACGAGGTGGTTATATACAGGTATACGAGCATTAATGCCCTCCCCCCTAGACCCCCTGCGCGCAAAGTGGAATACAGACCTAGGAGAAGACCTGCAGGATAGCGAAGGATTGTCCCTCATAGCCTACTCAAAAGCCGTCTTGCGCAATGTACGTTTTAAATTTATCCAATACATGATCTCCCAGCGCGAATACCTTACTCCACGCCGATTGCACACGATGTTCCCTGTGGTTACAGCGAACTGTCCTAGATGCACGGTGATAGATGCAAACTTTATCCACATGCTCTGGGCTTGCCCCACACTGGTGGCCTACTGGGCACAAACAGCGCAGACACTAACGGGGGTAGTGGGAGGACAAACATGGTACATAGCTAAAAGCTGTTTGTTGGGAATATATCCACACCCGAAAGGGTCTAAGGTACAGGCACGCTTTGCAGATCTGTCATTGATAATTGCAAAAAGATTGATAACTAGACGTTGAAAAGCGAAGAAACCACCAACAATTGCTGTATGGAGGGAGGAGGTGGTGAGATGGGGATCAGCTGTAAGCTGTGAAATCCGTAGAGAGGAAGTGAGAGGGCTTCGCAAAATCCCAATAGCTATGTCCTGGGATATGCTGTTGGAGGCATTCAAGGCATGGGAAGAGGAGGAGCAATCCGATGAGGCATCTAGGGAGTCTGCCATGGGGTCGGAATTATGACCCACCTACTTCACTAAAAATATGTAGTTGTGGATAATATACATCCCAGTACTAAGCAGACGATGTGGACAGAATTGCAATACACTAGTTGTCAACACTTGTGAATATCAAAACAACTGTGTAAGCGCAACAGATACAATACATAGTCCTTATTGCAGGTAGTAGTCTATAAATGAATATACTGTTTGATCTCTTCCATGTGTTGCCCAGTTAGATGTGGGTGGGGGGGTATAATGTTGCTAGATAATGTTAAATGTACTAAACTAAGAACACCACAAGGGATCTTGAATTATGTTGTAATTGTTGTAACAACATAAAGGTGATGGACAATAATACAATAATAGAGTGCTCCAGCACACTGTCACATACAACTTGGAAACGTTACCATAACTGTACTCTCGATATTATACTGTACATGTATAATTAAGACATTTGTAAAAATGTGTAACTGTAAACAAGAAAGCATTCTTTAAAAAAAAAGAAAAAATCTTTTCTAAAGCTTTGGCCATACGTCTAGAATCCTACCTCCCCTAATTACTAGGCGTGGAACAATCTTGTTTTGTTGAAGGCCGTCTCATTTCGGATAATACTCACTTGTTTTTCGACATCTTGTCTAAATCCTCCCACCTATCTCATTCTTTAGCAGCAGTGGCCCTAGACGCCGAAAAAGCGTTTGACCGAGTTGAATGACCTTATCTTTTTCAAACACTTAAATGGTTCGGTTTTGGTCCAAAAATTATATCTCTGATTTCGGTTCTTTATTCGCATCCACGGGCAGCTGTATGTGTAAATGGCAACACATCTTCGTATTTCAATTTAGGCAGAGGTGTCCTTCAAGGTTGTCCTTTATCCCTGTTTCTTTGTAATTTAGCCTTAGACCTGTGTCTGTCTAGAATTCGTCGAAATCAGGATAATTTTGGATTTCTTTTTAAAACCCAACAAATTAAACTGGCAGCTTATGCTGATGACGTGCTATTATTTATTTCACAGCCTCAATCCTCTCTTCCTGCATTCTTGCAGGAAGTTGATTCATTTGCTTCTGTTTCTGGATACAAATTGAATAAAGTTAAATGTGAAATATTGCCTCTGACTAAGTACACTTTCAAAGACGATTTTGCTACTTCAAACTTTATATGGAACCCTCATCACATAAAATACTTAGGTTTGCATTTTACTCCTTCAATCTTAACAACACTTTCCCTGTGTATGGATAAATGTATACAGAGAATCTCCACATTAACTGCTAAATGGCATCCCTTATACCTATCCTGGTGGGGACGTTTAGACACCATTAAGATGATGCTAACCCCCATAATACTTTACACCATTTCTAATATTCCAGTCCCCATCCTCTTAAAAAAAAATTAAAAGATAATCTCTATATTATCTGCATTTTTATGGAATAATAAGAGATCCCGTATGTCATTACTAAAATTAACACGGCCAAAATCGGAGGGTGGTGTTAATTTCCCAGATTTTTCTATTTACCATAAATCTTTTTACTACGCCAATCCTCGAAGTGGCTCTCTGAGTCTTTTTTGGATGGTCCTCTGTGGGTTGAACTTGAGCGTTCTTATTTATCCCCCTTCTCATTTCAAGAATATTTATCTTTCACCTGCCAACCACAATCCTTATCTACTCCTATCCTTAAACATACATGCTAAATTTTAGGATCCGTAACGTCACCACTGCCCTGTGAATCGCCCTCTTTCTTAACTCCACAATATGGCATAACAAGATGATATTGGTCTGTGGTAAACCTTTGTATTGGAAATCTTGGAGACATAAAGATTTAATTTGGGTACATTGGCTTTTTCTACAAGATGAGGTCATGCCTTTCCCACAAGCTAGTCAACTTTTTGACCTCCCCCCTTCCTTTCAACCTACATATACTCTCCTGACACAGGCCCTGCACACTACGCATGCTCAGTTCCTAACTCCTAATCCTCCTGCATCCTCTTCTGTTAACGGACTACACACTATTCTTCGCACCTGTCCCAGAGTCTCTATCATTTATACTCATATACGTACTTCACATACTGCTAGAGATAAATCTAAAGTAGAGTTATCTTGGGAACAGGACTTAGAGGTTAACTGGGCAGTCCTCTTATGGAACAAAATATGGACTAAAATTAGGAAGTCCTCCAGGGCAGCAAACACCACGCAAACACTCTTTTTTTATTTACAATAGACTTTTGTTATGTCCAGTAGTTTTAAATAAGAGACCTTCCGACCTCCCTGACACTTGTTGGACATGTTCCTCCACACTTGCTGACTTAAATCACTTACTTTTTAAGTGTCCTCTTGTGCATAATTTCTGGAAAAGTGTTTGATCTCTAATCAACTCAATCTTTGGTTCCAAAATTCCCTTTCTCCAATACCAACATATTTTTGGGAAGTTTATCTCCTGCTTGGATTAATTGTAATTCTAATGTAAAGATTGTAGATCTATTGTTAGCAGTTGCCTTCCAGCAAATTACATAAAATTGGAAGGACTTCACTAAATTATCTTTCCAAGCCTAGTGGTATGCAGTTTGTCACAACCATAGATTGGATACAGCTTTCGTACACCCTACTCATATTGCTATGAAGCGTTTGAACTTGTGGTCACCTGTCACTATGTACATAGACGCTAAGGCTAGACGCTCTTTTTCCAAAACCCCGACATAACAAGAAGTTTCTCAACCTCCATGACTTTCCTTATTCTAGTAATGTACTAATTTGCTCATGTTAACATCATTATTGAACTCTTTATATGAAATGTAACGCCTCTTTTATTGTACTAATTTAATTCTCCTTTCTATTTCCCCTTTCAAGCCATTTTAATCCGATATTTACACCCAACTATTTCTTTTTTTTAAGTTTGATTTATTGAGTGAAGAACAAAGAAATAAACAGCAATAAAGTGGATAAAATCAATCCTATTTGACAATAAAGTGAGGAAGTAAAATAAAAAGAAGATATAGGGAATACACTTTGTAACTGTGTAAAAGAAGAAGAAATACAATATGGAGAAAGCAAATAAAGGAAAAAGGGGGGAGCAAGGGGAAGGGAACAAAAGTAATTAATATAGAGCAGCTAAAACATCATACAATTTGTACAAATGATGTAACACTGTAAGCATAACAATAAATGAGAAGTCAGAAAAGTATTGTAATAAACATTTGGTAATGAAGAACCAACTAAATAGCCATGCGAAAAAAGGCAAAGGGAGAAAATTAAGGTGGTTTCCATACATCATCTGATACATTTTTAAAGGCGACAAAGGAAGAGGCGGATTGAGATAGATAAGTTGTTAAAGGGAGCCATAAAATATCCCTCTTGATTGCTAGAGATATGGGAGAAACATAGTTAGGGCCCGATTCTGATGCGGGTTGGAAAAGCTTCCCGACCGAGGGCCTGATTCTGATGCGGTTAGGAAGGCCTCCTAACGGCATTTGCTCCTTCCAAATCGGATCGGGAACGTGTCTTCCCGACCGAGGGCCCAATTCTGATGCGGTTAGGAACAAATGTTCCCATTGAAGTCAATGGGAGTTCAACCAAATCGTATCTGGAAGCATCCGGATGTATCCTACTCCGCCGGTCGGACTTTCCCGATCCGAGTGGGTCGGACACCATTTCCCAACCGATTCGGTCGGGAAGCTTTTTCAACCCGCATCAGAATCGGCCCCTCAGTGTCCAGTCGGTGGTGAAAACAGACAGCATTCCACCATGCCCTGAAGGTGACCTTATCAGCTTGTTTCCAATTTGAAGTTATTAAGTGAAATGCAATAGCTAATAATAAGTCTAAAAGTTTAAAACTCAACGGTGTTTGAGGGTTTGAGGCCAATGGGGAGATAGAGTGCCTAAAAATATATTTGTGATAGAAAAAGGGATTTGGACCTTAAAAATGTTCTTAATTTGGGACCAGACTAATTGCCAGAAATGGTGGATTGGGGGGCACTCAAACAGCATATGCTTTAAGTCTGTGGCAGGGCAGGGACAGGACCAACAAGCAGGGGAAAAATCTGACGAAAAAGAAGCTAAGGACATTGGGGAAAATAATATTCTATGGTAGATGAAAAAAAGGGTTTGTGTGGTATTTGCAGCCCGAGAGGTCTTATGAAGCTTAGACCAAATTTGATCCCATGTAGCAATTGGCCACTCTTGAGAAAAATCCTTTTCCCATGTCCTCTCAGTTTTTGATTTATGCCTTTCTGAAGAGAATAGTAAAGATTTGTAAATGTTAGATGCTGAAGGAGAACCTTCTAGAGTAGAAAGTAAAGAATCATGAGCTACAGGAAGATCAATAGAAGCTGATAGATTCTGAAGAAACTGAGTGAGGGAAAGATGAAGAAGATTATATTGCGATTTGGAGGATGATGGTAAAGACAATTTAGCTTGGAGATCAGGGAAAGTAAGGGGTTTGTCGTCAGATATGAGTTGGGAAAGCCAGCGTAAGCCCCTGGAATGCCATGTTTTCCAGTATATAGGACGATCATGAATTCGTATTGATTTATTATGCCAGATAGGCTGTTTATGAAGGCATTTAATGGAAGGATGTGATGAATGTAGTAGGGGAGATAAGAGTTTACGAGAATGAGAAATGACCGGTGAACGCAAAGAAGCAATATTGGCATTAAAAGTTAAAATCTCTTGAAAGTTAAAAGGGGCAATAAGAGATTCTTCTACTTGTAACCAGAGAGGTGGATGTAAGGGAAGATCTGTAGGGATCCACTTAGCAGCTTGTTTTAGTGAGAAAGCAGAATGATGAGTTTTAAAGTCGGGGAACTTGAGGCCTCCGTTAGGCCTATCCTTCTTGAGAGAAGATAAGGCTATACGCGATGGTTTATCCTTCCACAAGAATTTTATCAAAGTAGAATCCATTTTTTTGAAATAATATTGAGGGATATGAATAGGAATCATAGAAATAATATATAGCACAAGAGGGAAGAGCATCATCTTAATAGAGTCTAACCGACCCCACCAAGAGAGAAAAAGAGGATGCCAACGACTAATAGTATCATTTAATTTTTTAATAATATAATCAAAATTTAATTTTAGTGTGTCAAATAATAAAGGTGCAAACCATAATCCTAGATATTTTATTTTAACGGGTTGCCAAGTGAAACCAGAGGAATCAAAGAGATGTTTTTGACAAAGAAAATTTAAAGGCAAAATTTTGCATTTATCAGCGTTTAGACGATAACCCGAGAGTTTAGAAAACGAGAATACTTGTTGAAGAAAAGGAGTGAGAGAGGCTTCAGGATTGGAGCAATATAAAAGAATATCATCAGCATAAACTGACATCTTAACTTGATGGGGGCCAAATTGAAAGCCTGTAATACGATCATCTAGTCTAATTTTAGTTAGGAAAGGTTCCATGGCTATGATAAATAATAAAGGAGACAAAGGGCATCCTTGTCTTACCCTCTACGCAATGAGAAGTAATCGGAAGCCTTACCGTTAGCAAATATTGAAGCCCGGGGGTCTGAGTATAATAAAGAAATTAAGGCTATTAATTTAGAGGAAAAACCAGCCCATTTCAGAGCTTGAAACATAAAGTCCCAACCAATCCTGTCGAAAGCTTTCTCAGCATCTAGGGTAATCGCTGCAATCGGATGATCCAGGGAAGAGGCTTTGCTTAGGATATTAAAAAGACTCGAGAGTTGTCAGATGCAAGTCGTCCTTTAACAAAACCTGCTTGTTCAGGACCAATGAGATCAGGCAGAATAGGATCAATACGGAGAGCTAGAATTTTTCGCAAAGATCTTATAATCTGTGTTAACTAACGAAATAGGCCGATAGTTCTTGCAAAGAGAATGATCCTTATCATCTTTGGGAATTAAGCAGATCAGTGCTTCTTGAAACGTACCACTGGAAGCACCAGTGTCCCCAAAAGATTGGAATAAAAGTAAAAGTTTAGGTAGAAGAATATTTGCAAAGTGAGAGTAGAATTCAACGGTAAATCCATCTGGTCCAGGCGCCTTCCCATGGCGTAGTACTGAAACCGCATGAGATATATCTGCTAGGGAAATATCAGCTCCCAAAGGTTCGAAATCAATGTGATTAGATATAGGAGAGGGAATGGATCGAAAATAGGAAAGAAGGTCAGACTTATCGGGGAAAGATTCAGGAGTATAAAGATTTTTATAGAAGGAAACAAATTCATTTAAAATATCCTTATCTTTATAGATCGGAGTGCCAGCAGAGCCTTGCAAAGATTCTATTTTTGCTCTATCTTTTCTTACTTTTAACTAGTTAGCCAATAATTTACCCATTTTGTTTTGGCCACCATAATAACGAGAACTGCTTTTTAGTAAGTAATTGGAAGCTGCATCAGTGGATAATTTATTAAAAGTAATTTTGGCGTCAAGGAGATTTTTCAGAGCAGACTCATTATTGGAATGATAATACGTGTATTCCAATTGTTTCATTTTATTAAGTAACTGAGAGGACTGGGATTCTAAAGACTTCTTCTTTTGTGACACAAAATTCATAATAAAACCTCTGGCCGCTGCTTTAAAGGAATCCCATACCATCACAAAAGGAGATTCTGGGGTGTTGTTGATGGTGAAAAATTCCAAAGCAAAGGAGTTAAACTTCTGACAAAAATTGGGGTCAAGTAATAGGGAATTATTAAAACGCCATCTTCCAGGGTGAGGGAAAAAGGGGACTAAGTCAATGTCAACAAAAACAGGAGCGTGATCTGATATGAGGATTGAACCAATTTCAGAGTGAATGGCATGTTGGGACAGGGGTTTACGTAAGAAAAGGTAGTCAATACAGGATTGGGAGTGGTGGGCAGCCGAATAGAAACTGTACTCTCTAAGGTCAGGGTGGCAAAGTCTCCAAATATCAACTAGCGCTTTACGCCGGACCGTGGAGACAAATTGAGCTTGCATTTTAGAAGGGGTGAACTTGACACTAGAGTGTCTGTCAAGAATGGGATCAAGAATTTGATTACAATCACCACCAAATATAACGTAATCATCATCAAATGTAAGTAATTTATCAGATAAATTATACCAGAAGAGTCTATCAATCGAAGTAGGTCCATATACATTAAAAGTAACATAGGAATTTTATCTATAAGAAGCTTAACAATAACCCAACGTCCTTCAACATCAGCTTCCTGATGAGCAGAAACATTTAATTTTTTGACATAAAATCAAAACACCATTTTTCTTACCTAGGGCCGGAGAGTTAAAAACATGCCCCACCCAGCATCTTTTTAGCTTGGAAGCTTCATTTTCAGAAATGTGAGATTCTTGAAGTAAAGCAATGTCAGTTTTCGACTTTGCCAGGTGGGATAACACCCGTTGCCTTTTAATAGGATTATTTAATCCTTTAATATTCCAGGTAGTAACCCAAAATGTAATTTAATGAAAAAAGTATGAACAAACAGTATGCTTACAAAAAACAGAGCTAAATTTACTTTGGATATGTAGAAGGAGATAAAATGAAGGAAAAAGAGCAGTTGTAATAGGAAGAAGAATTTACAAGTATGTAAGTTGTAAGAGAAATAAGAGGGATATATTTTAGAAAAAAGAACAGGGGAAATGGAAGAGGTAGGTAAAAGAGATAAAGAAGAAGAGAAAGAAAAAAGGTCAAGGAAGGTGAGTAGAAAGAAACAAAAAAGAAATATTCCAGGTAGTGACCCGAAATGTAACTTAACAGGAAAAGTATGAACAATCCGTACGCTTACAAAAACAAAAAACAAAATTGATTGAAATGTGCAAAAAAAGAAAAGGTGAGAAAAATAAAGCAGATGAATTAGGAAAAAAGACTTCAGAAAGGAGAGGACAGAAAAGTAAGGATATAAAAGGGAAAAAATAAGTAAAGAGGGCATCATAGAGATAAAAACCGATAAAAAAGAAAGAAGATAAAAAACAAGGAGACAGTACAGGTCAAACGAATGACGACTGAAAGACATACCTACAAATACAAGACGAATTGGGGAGTGACCACACCAGAAGAATGACGACGACAGCACCAGAGCTCCATCGAACTACCAGGGGGACACAATCAGAATTACGACAGAGAAGGGAGACCAAACGAATAATGGAACAGTAGAAACACCTGGATAAGGAGGAAGAAAAGACATTAAATATAAAACAAAATACACCAGAATAAGAGATATAAGTTGAGTGATTTATAACATCTAAAAACTAGCACATTACGAAACTACAATCAAAACAATCTTCAAGATAAACCAAGACAAAGAAATATCAACATAGGAAACAACAATCAAGCAGGTTTAGAAGTGTCCATGACGTCAGCTCCATGACGACGAAGGAAGTCTTGTAGTGCCGCTGGATCCTCAAAAGTGGTAGTCTTTTCTTTATAGGTGACCTTGAAAATGCAAGGATGGAGAAGTCCAAATCTGGCATTTATAGCATACAACTGAGGACATAAGTCAAGAAACTTTTTCCGACGGTCCGCTGTAGTTTTTGCCACATCCTGAGAGAAAAATAGGCGATGACCTTCCCAAGAAATTTGTTTCTTAGACTTGACAGCAGATAGGACTTGGAAAAGGTCAGTGTATTGCAAGAAAAGCATGATGACACCACGTGGTTTCGTAGAAGACTGAGGACCAAGACTATGGGCTCTTTGAATGTTAAGAGGAGGGTTAGCAGGTAAGTCCAATAGCTTAAGTAAAAATGACTGAAAAAAGACGGTTGGGTTGGAGCCTTCAATATTTTCAGAGAGACCGTAAATTCTGAGATTATTCCTGCGGTTTCAATTTTCCAAATCCTCAGCTTGCTTCTTAAGTAAAGATACTTCGGACTCTAAAGAGGAAATACGAGAGCAAGAAGCTTCAAGAGATTCAGTTCGCTGTTCCACAATAAGTACTCGTGAGTCAAAAGAAGAACATTTGTCATTCAAAAATTGAAGAGTTCTATTAGTTTCCTCCATAAACGGTTTTAAAGCACGGATTTCTTCAAGGATTAACTCCATGGAAGATGAGGAAGAATTCACTTGAGAAGGAGGATCCTTTTTTGGCCGTTTAGTGGAAGTCGCAGGCAATTTGCTAGAGAAATGAGACTTGGGAATTGTGCCCGTCGGATGATCATGTTTCTGAGGAGAGGGGTCATCCATTTCGTTGAAATTAGAGTCTGAGTCTGAGCACGCAGGAACCTTAGAAGATGCTGCAAGCTTGAGATTTTTCAGTCTCCCCATAAAAGGACAACGAAGGCACAGAAGAAACAACTTCCAAGCTCTTTAAAGTGAGAGGATATGCAGAATAGGCTCAAAAACAGTCAAAAATATAGAAGACCTCCTTTAAAGGAACGCAGAGTGAATTAAGAAGAGCCCAATATAAGTAACATCCATAGAAGCCATAAACGATGGTCACCAACTGCAAGTAGAAATTGAAATCAGGGAGTGTGACGATTAGAACACAAAATGGTGGCTATGTTAAAGGAGATAAATCATCTTCCCATATGACGTAAAAAGAAAAGGTTGAAGGAGTAGAGTCCAAGCAAGTGCAAAAAGAATTAGTTGCCCATTACAGCAATGCAGATGTTAAATGCAGCAGGAAAGGAAAAATGCAGACAATTGAGCAATGAGAATAGCGATGTGTTTAGCTTGCTGAGGAGAAATTCAAAATGGCAGCCGTTGACATAAGAAACGAGTCACGTCTCTTAAATGAATGAAAAACGACGAAAAACGGCAGCCAAAACACTCCAGAGCTCACTGCAGCGTTTAAAAGCAGACTATTATGTGGACGAGGGAGTGCAAATAAAGTCCAGAAATCAAAGACTCAACAAGAACAGTATAATGCTGTCAGCCAGGAATGACAGAGTATTCACCACATGAAGCAAGATGAGTATTAAAAGATGATTGCTGCTTTCTGAGAGGGCAGGTTGCAGTGCTTACATAACAAAAAAACAAAAAAAGAAAGCAGAAACAGCAAGGCTTCAGCGGCTATAAAGACTCACTTGCCCATCATAAAATGAGATCCTTCAGCTGTAGCTACGTGCAGGAAATAAAGCATTGTAAAGACTTTCGTTTCTCTCACTCTCTCTCGAGCACGGTATTTACGGTGAAAAGAGTAACAAGTCGGCGGCCGCTGACAGAAAATAACGAGTTGCGGCATCAAAATTGCCGAAAATCGCATGAAAACGGCATTTGAAGTACTCCGAGGCTCACCGCTGAGATGTAGAAACAGGTTTCGGCATCGTTAGGCTGATATATTCGGCTGGCCGTCTCGATAAGAAATCCCCTCGGGAAAGAAGTTGCGGAGCTCTGCCGCTACGCAGCCATCCCGGTCGGCGTCGAAGCCACCACACCCAACTATTGCGTTTTAATATTTTATTCCTATTTATGTGATTATTTATTGCTTCATTGTACTATGTATTTCTATTTTAAGCCTTCTTAATAAATTTACTTCTGAAGGAATATGTAGGCGGAGAAAAAGAGGTTTAGAATTAGGTAAGCTTTTAGAGTGCAGTAGAGAGTGATGGAGATATGGGAATGGACATATAGAGAGAGGCAGGTGAGTGAAGTACTGCAAAGGGTGAGGTAGAGAGAAAAGTAAGGTAGATAAAGGCTGCAGAAGGTAGAGGTAGACAGAGAGACTTGAGAAAAAATAAAGAGATGCAAGATAGACAGCAACAAAATGAGTAGAGGTATAGAAAAACGAGGCAAGTGATCCAGCGCTAACAATAAAAATAATTCTCCTATATACTTCGGTCATCCAGGTGCAATTACTCCTTCAACACACACACTATATCCATATGAGGGTGGGGCCCATAACACCGCAAATACATTCACTTACTCATTTGTTCCCTGGATTTCCTCCGTCAATAACCTAGGAGAAAAACGATTCGCTGGAAGGAGACGGGATACCTCTTTAACATGACATAATATTTCTCTTTGCTTTAAGGTATTCCGCTCATTGGTCGATGGACCAACTAGTAGGAATCAGTTGATGGTGATTAAGACCAGCTCAATCACAATAAACTCTTTAATATTTCATTTTAATCATTGAGCTAAAGAATCACTGAGTCATTTTTGTTTAAAGAATAATAAAGTTTATATAAAGTTTTGAATGCAGGAAATGAGGTTAAGCTTATTATTCAGATCATTACATTTGTCATCAATATAAGAATAACTTGAAATTGCAATGCATTTTTATTAGACGGAAAAATAAGGTTTTCATAGTAAGAACTCTTAAAGATCAACCTATCTATCTGGGGGAAATCTAATAGTTCTAAAATAAAAATCTATCTGGAAAATTCTCCTCAAGCAGCATCTTATACTCAACTGGAAAAGGAAAATAGCAGCAGCAGCATCAGCTCGTCAGCATCAGCAACCGCAACTTCTCTCATTTACAGCATCTATCTTCTCCAGTATCTGCTCTCCAGCAACTTCTCCTGCAGCCTCTCCCACAGCATCTAACGCAGCATCTACTCTCCAGCATTCTAACCCCTCCCACCAAGAGTAGGTCTTCTTATACCCTAATTCTAGCTTACAGCATAAAATGTTTCTTCTTCATGGCGTGACTCTTTCTCATTGGTCAAAACTCAGGCCCATATACATTTTAATCAAACTTCCTGGTCTTAACCAGTTCCTTGTGGAATGTCCATGCAAGCATTGTTTCCCACAGTTCATGCAATTGTTCATCTGTTTCGATCAGTCCAAATTGTATCTTTTTCTGTTACATTTTAGGTTTAACAGTTCCGTCTATTGATTCAGTTGGACTTCTCACGCTTCTTGCTGATCATCTTGGCACACATCTGCTCAGAAAGGTCACAACAGCCTTGACCATACTTCCATCTTAGCCTCTCAGCATCAGCACGTGATCATCCCTTTTCCACAGCCTCTCTCCTCTATCACATGGTCCCCGCTCATGCGTACTCTAGCAACTGGCGGCCATTTTATATTGCTGCTCGTCAGGCCTAAGCGCACTATTTTCAAAGATAAACAAAATATTGTTAAAACAAAGAAATATAAACCCTTTCGTTTCCCTCCCGTCTTTCTATGTACCCCAATTAGGTATTACCTAGCAAAAAGCAACATATAAAGCTGTCCCTTACTTACCATCGCTTTATTTTGCAACCATACGTTTTATTTAAAAGCACAGATCATGCGTTTTTTATTGAATTAGTACGCAAATATTATGTTATGTTAGACACGTAAACAATTATAAGTTGATTATTTTGCACACGAAATAGTGTGTTACCTTTAACCCTTAACATGTAACATACATTGTTGGTTATTTACTTAAACGAACATGTTTATTAATTATTTTACTGAAAAATATTAGGAGGTTAAAAAATTTTCATTTACCCTGCTCCATCAACTCCCCCTTTGGTGATTTTTAATATCACCACAAAACCCAAGTTATACAATTTTCTCAGACAGCATATATCTTTTATCCGTTTGCTTTTGTTAGTTTACACAACTGTATCCCTTTCAACTTGTTTCTTCGTTTTCTTGTACATGTTCTCTTTTATTTCTTCTAACTCTATTTCACCCATTTCTCTCTCTCTTTCCTTGTTTATCATGTTTTCTTTTTCTATCTTATTCTGCCTTCTTCTTCTCTTTATACATGTTATTGCAAGCTTCAGTACTAATATTATTATTATTATCACGGTTGCTATTATTATAACTTTCCCTATTATTAATCCACTCATTCTTGTTAACCAATTTATTACTGAAGAAAACCCTTTACCAAGTTTTCCCCATGCACTTTCAACCTCCAGTGGAACAAGTTCTTTATGCAAACTTGTAATATTTGTTATATACTTCTGTATATTTTCGCTTTTATCTGGAATGTAAGTGCAACAATGTTGGACTTTCAGCATTCCACAGACTCCGCCCTCTTTTGCCAAAAGAATGTCAAGGGCAAGTCGATTTTGCATCACCATAGCTCTCATGGCAACCATCTCGGTATTTACCATCAAGAACCCTCCAGCAGTATCTGTAGATAAACGATCTACCACTGTGGATAATTTCCGAATTCTAAATGCATTCAAAGATATTCCCACTGCTGGTATCAATGCACCAAAAATATCACCTACTATTTCTGAAAAACTTTCCCTTTTTCTACGTATAAAGGTATTTATCATTTTGTGTGTTCCTTTTTCTTTTCTATCCACATGAAAAATCTTTGGAAAGACCAGGCCTAAGTAACATGACCCATACCAATGGTCCGGCAACCTATAATAAGCCCTATTTCCGCAAACATAATAAATCCCTGGAAATATTGGATCTTTTCCTCCTTTGAATCCCCATCCACCTAAAATTTGGTAATTGTCATTGCAATTACTGGAACCCACAAAATAATTGTCATATCTTGTCTTATTTCTTCTAATGCACAACCTTCCCTGTTGGGGCCAATCCAGGGTCATAGCTGCATTTGTCTTTTTCTTGTCATGATTTTCTTCCTCAAACGCCCAAAGAGGTGTTTTTGTCTCTTCTATCACTTTTCTTTGAAATTTCACTCTTCTCTCTTCAACCATCTCTAAAAATACTTTTTCTTCCTTCTTTAACTCACAGGTAAGGTTGTTTTTAACTATATTATCTAATGTTAAAATCTTATCTTCTAAAAAATATTCACCAAACGTTTTTCCCTCTTTTATTTTGTTAAGCTCGGGAACTACAGAAACTTTCGCAAAAATCTTATTTATGTCAGTGTAATAATATTCTAATCTACCTGTTTTATAAAATAAACTTGCTAAAACGCTACATGTTATTCCATATGTCAAAGGGAGGTGATGATAAGTCACACCCTCTGCTACAGATGCAGGCAACTGCATACAAACATAGCAATCTCTTACATCCATTGTTTCTACATACTCATATAATAATTTAGTAAAAACATTTTTTGAAAAATCTGTTATTGATTTGTCCTTGTGTAATTCTGCACTACTCTTTAAAATAACTGGTTCTTGAGTGTTAGCTCCTTTTTCTTTCTCAGTGTTATTAGACATTTCTACTACAGCTAAACTAATTGGAATAGTGATTGCTAAAACCACCCATACTGTTATTAATAATCCTGTACAAAAGCAACACATCTTGCACCATCTACTTAAAAACTCACATTTACATTTTCTATCTCTACTATTCTCCATTTTGTTTGATAACCTTATTTATTTGTTTTCCAGAAAATTGTGTCACTACACCTCAGAAATGACTTATTTGCCACTCTGTACTCAAATGTTTTGTCTTTGCTTGGTACTTTCTTTTAATTCTTTCTCAGAATTCTTTCTTTGTCACATCCGGTAAATTCGTCAGATCCAGTGTTTTGTCAAATCCGGTAGAAACTATCTAAACTTCTTCAGGTTTGTTGCACTTCACTTTCTCCCATCAGGTTTCTTTGTTCTGGGTTTTCGTGAGTGTTCTTTTCTTCTTGGTTGCTAGTCAAAGCACGATACAACCATTCAGGCGATCTATACTTCGGATTTACCTTCTTTACTCTTTTCGTTTTCTGTAAGTGTTTTCCACCTTGTTTTTCTTGCTCTCTCTGACTTGTTATTTCATTCACTTGTTCAGCACTTTTCCCATCCAACCTTATGATTCTGTATCTTAATTTTCTTACTTCGTTGGGCCAATTGTCTCCTTTTCTTGGCCTTTTTGCTTCACTTCCTTTTTCCTCTCTTTCTGTTTTCCAATTTCTTTTTCTTGACTCTAGCTTTTGGTTTCTTTCTTCTCCACTTTCTTCAGACTCTGTTTCAATTCTCTCGTTATTTCCTCTTATTTTGAAACTTATAATTTCATTTTCTTCTACTTGTGGTTCTTTTCTTATCTTCCTTCGTTCACCTATTTCTGTCCCTCCTCGAGGTTCTTCCGAATTTGTGTCAGTCTCCCTATCTGCTTCTAAATTTCCCTGTTCTCGTGTTTGACTATTTGTCCCTATTGCTCCTCGGGGATCTTCCGATTTTTCTAGCTTTTTGTTTGAAACTCTCCCTTCTTCATCTATCAATATTATCTCCGAAGGATTTTTACCACAACTTGTACTTGGTTGCTCACTGTCACTATTTTCTGGCTCAGTTTCTTCTCTTATGCTTTCAAAATTCCATTTTCTTTTTAGAATTTCTTCACAATCCGAATGTTCTGTATCAGATTCTGAACTGGTGTCTGATATTTCCAGATGTCGACATACAGGTCGATCTTCAAATTCTGGAACTTCAGCTATTTCTTCTACTTCTTCTACTTCTTCTGTCGTTGCACTTGTAGTTGGGTGTTCCAGATGTCGACTTACTGGTCGATCTTCAGGTTCTGGCACCCTGTTTGTTTCTTCTTCTGTTTCTGATGCTGAACTGTTATCCAATACTTCCAGATGTCGACTCACATGTCGATCTTTAGGTTCTGGAACTCTGATGGTGTGACTGGCATGTACCCAGTGTTTCACTCCTGCACACTTGACTGCAGTGGTCGTCACCAGGATCACTTGTCGTGGTTCGTCCCAGCGAGGAACCAAACAGTTTCTTCTCCGGTGGACTTTTATGCGAACCCAATCTCCTGGATTCAAGTCGTGAGCTGGTTTTCTTTCAAGAGTGGTCGCATCCGGTCCAACCTGATGAAACACAGAACGCACCACATCAGCCAATCCTTTGCAATAATCCAGCACTAGATCATCAGTTATAGTCAGTAGTTTGTTGACAGGTACTTGTGCTTGTCTCATTGCTCGTCCCATAATTATTTCATGGGGACTTAGTCCAGTTTTTCTTTCCGGAATACTTCTGATTGTCATTAGAACTAATGGCAAAGCATCTGGCCATTTGAGTCCTGTAGCTTGACACATTTTTCCTAACCTGTTCTGATTGTTCCATTCACTTGCTCTACGATTCCAGAAGCCTCTGGTCTGTATGCACAATGCAGTTTCTGTTTAATACTAAGTGCTTCACAAATCAGTTTAACTAATTCATTTTGGAAGTGTGTTCCTCTATCTGTTTCAATCGTGACTGGAAAACCATACCTCGGAATGAATTCTCGCAGCATAAGTTTTGCTACCGTAATACTATCATTCCTTCTTGTTGGGTATGCCTCCACCCAACGGGAAAACAAACAGACGACCACTAGGACATACCTTAGTCTGTTGCAAGGTGGCATTTCAATAAAATCCATTTGCATTCTAGTGAAAGGACCCCCTTCTCGTCCTATTGTTCCTAGACTCACTACTGTCTTCCTTCCTGGATTTAACTGTTGACAAATAAGACATCTCTGACAAAGACTCTCAGCTATGGCTCTGAATTTTGGATTGTACCATGTTTGTCTAAAAAGTCTGATCATTGAATCTCTCCCAATATGGGCTTGTCCATGGTACATCCGTGCCATGTCAGAAATCATGCTATCAGGCATAACTGGCCTCTCATCTCTATAAACCCAAACATCATTTTCTTCATGTTTTCTACATCCTGCTTTTATCCATGTATCTTTTTCCTCATCCTCTGCAGCTTCTTGTAACTGTCTCACCTCATCCCATGTTTCAATAGAGTTAGTAAAAAGCAAAGGACAAGAAATATTCTCTCTTTCCCGACATTTGTTTAAAGAAACCACATTCTTTGCACAATACTGTGCCATTTCGTCAGCATATTTATTACCAACAGTTATGTAGTCTTCCCCATTTTTATGTGCATTGCACTTCACAACAGCGATCTGTTTAGGCAGCTGTATCGCCTCAAGCAGCTTTTTCACAAAATCTCCATTTCTAATGGGCGTTCCTGCAGACGTCAAGAAACCCCTTTGTGACCAAATCTGACCGAAGTCGTGCACCACCCCGAAGCCGTACTGGCTATCTGTTACAATCGTAACCCGTACATTTCTTCCCAACTTACATGCTTGAATCAGAGCTACTAATTCAGCAACTTGGGCAGATCGTACACCTTTCAGACAAGATGCTTCCATTACAGTTGCTACTGTGCAAACTGCATATGCTGCACTTAGAACTCCATCACTTGTTCTCAAACATGAGCCATCCACAAACAGAATATAATCTGATTCTTTCAAAGGCTCATCTCGTATGTCAGACCTTGGTTTTGTACAGTATTCGAGCACATTCAGACAATCATGATCTACTTCATCCATTTCAATCACACTCTCTTCATCTGGCAATGATGTCGAAGGATTCACATTCATACATCTGTCAATGGTCACATTATCTGCACTCAAAATTACTTTTTCATACCTAGTCAGCCGACTATGTGTCATGTATTGGGTTTTCGTTCTTGTCAAGAGAATTTCCACAGAATGGGGAACATATACTCTCAATGGATACCCCATCACTATGCCTTCACTCTGTTCCAGACTCACACAAGTAGCAGCAACTGCTTTCAAACATCCAGGCAATGCTTTCGCTACAGGGTCTAAAACAGCCAAAAAATATGCAATTGGTCTTTTCATAGTTCCATGTCTCTGTACCAAAACTGAAAATGCACATCCATCTCTTTCACTGCAATACAGCTTAAAATCTTTCTCATAGTCAGGCATTCCCAATGCTGGAGCTTCACATAATTTCTTTTTCAGCTCTCTGAATGCTTTCATTTCTTCATCATTCATTTCAAAAGGATCTTTAACATCCTTCTTTGTCAGTTTCTGCAATGGTTTAGCAATCAGTGAAAAACCGCTTATCCATTGTCGACAATATCCAACCATTCCCAAAAACATTCTTACCTCTCTTTGTGTCATTGGAGCTCTCATTCCTTGAATCATTTTTATTCTTTCAGTCGTTACCTTTCGCACTCCTTTCTCAATTTTATGCCCTAAATACTGGACTTCTTGTTGACAAAACTGCAATTTTGAAGGGGACACTTTATGTCCTCTTTTTGCTAAATGATTCAGCAAAGCAATCGTATCATTGACACATGCTTCTTTCGTTTTTGATGCCACCAGTAGGTCATCAATATACTGAACCATCACTGACTTTTCTGGCATTCTTAAATCTTCCAATGATTTCTTTAGAATCTGATTAAAGATTGAGGGACTTTCTGTGTACCCTTGAGGAATTCGGCACCATGCCAAAATACGCTCTCCAAACCGGAACGCAAATAATGGCTGGCTATCTGGATGCAATGGAATAGAGAAAAATGCATGACATAAATCAATTACTGTGTACCATTCTGCTTCACGTGGAATCTGGTATAGAATCACAGCAGGGTTCGGTACTATTGGGCAACAAGGCACAACAATTTTGTTTACCTTCCTCAAATCTTGTACAATTCTATATGTTCCGTTTGGCTTTTTCAGTCCCATTATTGGCGAATTACATGGACTGCTCATGATTTCTTTTAGAATCCCTTGTTCAATCATTTTATTTATTACTGGCGTTATTCCTTCAATTATTTCTGGTGTCAATTTATACTGGGGCGTATTTGGGTAACTCGTTCCCTCTTTCACTGTTATTTTAACGGGATCTACTCCTTTCATTAATCCTACATCTTCTCCTGTAAAGTCCCACACTTCTTCTTTCACTGTCTTTTTCAATTCAATTGGGATTTTCTCTGCATCAAATACAGGAAACAACCCATTTACTTCTGGTTCTAAATTCACCATTGTCATTTTATACAGCACATCCTCATCTGGAGTCTGAAATGCAATTCCGTCTGGGGTACAATAGATAGTACAGTTCATCTTGCACAATAAATCGCGTCCTAATAGGTTCACGGGACTACAATCGCATACCACAAATCGGTGCATTTCACTAAATGGACCAATTCTTACCTTCACTAATTTAGTAAGAGGCGTTTTAATTTGCTGATTTGAAACTCCAACTACTTGGATATGTTCACCTGAGAGAGGAAGGTTTGGAATTTCCACTGACCTAACAGTAGAACGGGTAGCTCCAGTGTCAACAAGGAATGTTACATTTGCACCATTCACTTCTCCATCCACAAATGGACCAGACTGATCTACCTCTAGAGTTGCGCCAAGCACGCACTCTTCCCCTCTCCTAGGCACCGTCAGGAACTTTCATCCGTGTCATCCTCATCCTGTCGTAACCAATATTGAAAAATTGCAGCTGCACGGGGCAACTGTGTTACCTGTTCTCCTCCGTAGAATCCTGTTTCTGCACTGTACTTCTGTTGGTTAACACTCTTGGGAAGTGGTGGTTGTGGCACCTGACCTTGTTGAGTAACTACCTCACTCTGCACCTGTGAATTTAATGATTGATTTTCCACATTAGGTTTTGGAGGAAATTTACACTCGTTTCTCCAATGTTCTAGCTTTCCGCAGTTGTGGCATGGCCACTTTTTCTTTGCCTCATCTATGCTCATTTGTCCTTTTCCTTTACCTATATTAGGTCGGGATTTAACCTGTCCTGTTTCATTACCAGTATTATTCAATTGAGCTTCTTGCTTCTCTGCAACTTTCACCTGTGCCCACATGGCCTTTTCTTTCAATTTACGCTGTCTACTCTCAATTTCATCACTGCAATACTTAGCATATCTCAAAACCTCATCCACTGTGCTATTCTGCCAACCAATCAAGTGCTGCTTAATCATTTCACTTATCTCTGGTTTTAATCCATACACAAACCTATATACAAAATGACTCATAACCTTCTCATTCAGTGTCTCATAACCACTATACTGTTTGAAGACCAACAACAATCTCTCATAATAGGCGTGCACTGACTCTTTGCTTTCCTGCGTTGTTCTGTCTATTTTTACCCAATCTGTTTCTTTTGGTGGAATTTTATTCTTCAAAAAGGTAATTACTTAGTCGTACTTCCTCATCACTTCTGGTCCTGGCGCTCCTGTTTTAGTGTCCCTTGGATATTCTACAGTTGGCCAATCAATAGTAATCTTACATTCTGTCCACAAATCAGCTGGCACTACTATATCAAACAATCCATCCAGGTCTATCCACAGCACTTTTGACACCTTAACAAATCTCTCCACTTGTCTGTACCATTCTACTGGTTTCTCTCTCAATTTGGGGAAGTCATTTGTAAATGACAGTATATCCTGTCTGGTCCACGGAACATGCACATAACTACCACCTGGAGTTTCTCTCATCGGGTATTCCCTAGCAACTGGTTCCCTATCTGTCACTGCAAAAGCCAAAGATGCTTTATCTGTTGTTTTCTCATTCCTCTTTGACCATCTATTTCTCCATCTATCCACATCACCCCATTTTCTCAATAAAACAATCAACTCTTTTATTTGGGTCAGTCTTCCTGATGTGTTCAAATTCTCTATGTCTTTCTCACAAAAATCTACTCTGTACGGTTTCTGCAACGTTCTCACTTTTACAAATTCCACTCCTAGTTCACTTGCTGTCTCTTCCAATTTGTCATGTAAATTTCTAGCTCTCCAAGTAAGACTCTTGCACAAAAACATAATCTCATCATCCTGATAATTTTTTAATTTTTCTGTTCCAATTGTTCCCAAAATCAATTCTTCCATGTCTATTTTCAACCTAATTACATCTAATGGTTTCTCTTCCGGTTCTTTTGTTTTTAGCGCTTTCATCCATTCGTTTAACTCATCTGGAGTCGGACCTACAGGCGTACTATTTAATTCTATCCAATCGCTGCTTCTTTCTGGTGTTCCTGATGCGGACTCTGTCACCGTAGGCATTCTCCTATTCTCATTTTCATTTATCGTCAAATTTGTAGGTGGGCTTGGTCTATAGGTACTAGCCAAATTGTGTGCACCTTCATTATTCAGTTCCATCCCTTCTCTTTTTCTTTGCAAATGTGAATTCATGGGAATCACTAAGGAATGTTCATTTATTTTCTGATTCTCAAAAATTGGCATTACTGGACCTATCGTTACTGGTACAGTTACAGCTTCCATATTCTTTGTCAATTCTCTTATTTTCTCAGTCAATTCTTTTGTCGTTTTTGCTAATTCAGTTGCATTGTCACTTTCTAGCTCTTCATTTTGTGAAGTTTTAAATTGTTCTTGTGACCTATTTGTTTCATTTCTTCGTTCGGGTTTTTTATTCCTCCCAGTTTCCATTGGCGGTGCATTAGGTGTCACCACCGCAGAAGTCTGTTGGTATGGAGGTGGGTTTCTGTTTAAAATATCTTCCAGCAATTCGTCATCTGTTTCACTACCACCATACACATACTTTTCTACCACTAAATGCTTCTTTTTCTCTGTACACTTTCTCTTTGCTTCTTCCTCAACTGTAAAAGCTGGAAACAAACCTCCTGTCATGTTAGCATATCTCCAACGCTTTACTCTGTCCTCATGATTTACTCCCCATAACCTTCCAGGCAGAAACTCATGATTCTTTATTCCTCTGAATCTCTCTCGCTCATACATCTCATCTTCCCATACCGTTAAAGCTTCAAACTGTGTCGGTCTAGGTCTAGGTTCTAACATTACCATCTTTTCTCTCAAGTTCCGTAGTACGGCTACATTAAATGAACCATTCTCAGGGAAAGCCAATGCTCCATCATTCTTGGTGTATTTTGTCCAATTTTCTAACCATATGCATGTATGATATCCATATTTCAGCATCATATGTGAAGCTGGTGATTTCGGTGGAGGAATTATTTGTCCCTCTCTAGTCACTACCTTTTTGTCTTTCTTAAAGAAGTTCTTAACTTTCGACATCCATGACGTTTTCTCTCTACCATACTCATAGTACGACATGATTCACAACGTTTTTCTCCTTAAACAATCCGCAATTCAACACTGTTCTCTATGCGTTATTTCAACCAATACTAGCGCGACTCACACCAACACTCCAATCAGAGCGATTTCTGTCTACCGCGCACTGACCAATCCCAGCGCGGCTTCTGTCTACGTCAGTTCTGCTCCTGTTCTCATGTGACTAGCGCACTGGCCAATCCCAGCGCGACTCTTGTCTACGTCACTTCTGCTCTTGACCCCTCCTTTACAAAATTTATCGGCAATTTCTTTTTCAACAATTTTTTTTTTTTTTTTAGTTACAACATTTAAAACACATTTCCATTGTCTGATTCGCTAAACCGAAGAGATAGCTTTGACCATTTACACAAGAATTCTGTATTTTCCAGTAGGCAGCGCTTACCTCTACCCTACCACAGAATTTTTAGTTTCGCCGATAAAGTAGTAGCTTACCCTTCTTTCAAGCAATCAGTAAACCTGTTTCTCTGGGGATAAAACACATGTGGAGACTATACTGCTCCTGAGAATTAAGGCCAGAGTTTCACAAGAAAACCGATCACTATTTCACTTACACACCTTTTATACGCGAAATGTCCCTATTATAACACAACCTGTGTTATTACCATAATTGAACTCAGACAGTGTACAATTCCATGTGACTTCTCTTGCCACACGTGTTCCACTTCCTACTTCCCAGAAGCGTGAAAACTTACATATAACATAACGCGACTCAACAAAAAGTGTTAGACATGAACTTATCACTAATCAATAATCAATAATCACCAAACTAATCTATAGAAACCATAACTCTGCTACCAAGAAATCTGATCCAGCGCTAACAATAAAAATAATTCTCCTATATACTTCGGTCATCCAGGTGCAATTACTCCTTCAACACACACACTATATCCATATGACGGTGGGGCCCATAACACCGCATATACATTCACTTACTCATTTGTTCCCTGGATTTCCTCCGTCAATAACCTAGGAGAAAAACGATTCGCTGGAAGGAGACGGGATACCTCTTTAACATGACATAATATTTCTCTTTGCTTTAAGGTATTCCGCTCATTGGTCGATGGACCAACTAGTAGGAATCAGTTGATGGTGATTAAGACCAGCTCAATCACAATAAACTCTTTAATATTTCATTTTAATCATTGAGCTAAAGAATCACTGAGTCATTTGTTTAAAGAATAATAAAGTTTATATAAAGTTTTGAATGCAGGAAATGAGGTTAAGCTTATTATTCAGATCATTACATTTGTCATCAATATAAGAATATCTTGAAATTGCAATGCACTTTTTATTAGACGGAAAAATAAGTAAGAACTCTTAAAGATCAACCTATCTATCTGGGGAAATCTAATAGTTCTAAAATAAAAATCTATCTGGAAAATTCTCCTCAAGCAGCATCTTATACTCAACTGGAAAAGGAAAATAGCAGCAGCAGCATCAGCTCAGTCAGCATCAGCAACCGCAACTTCTCTCATTTACAGCATCTATCTTCTCCAGTATCTGCTCTCCAGCAACTTCTCCTGCAGCCTCTCCCACAGCATCTAACGCAGCATCTACTCTCCAGCATTCTAACCCCTCCCACCAAGAAGTAGGTCTTCTTATACCCTAATTCTAGCTTACAGCATAAAATGTTTCTTCTTCATGGCGTGACTCTTTCTCATTGGTCAAAACTCAGGCCCATATACATTTTAATCAAACTTCCTGGTCTTAACCAGTTCCTTGTGGAATGTCCATGCAAGCATCGTTTCCCACAGTTCATGCAATTGCTCATCCGTTTCGATCAGTCCAAATTGTATCTTTTTCTGTTACATTTTAGGTTTAACAGTTCCGTCTATTGATTCAGTTGGACTTCTCACGCTTCTTGCTGATCATCTTGGCACACATCTGCTCAGAAAGGTCACAACAGCCTTGACCATACTTCCATCTTAGCCTCTCAGCATCAGCACGTGATCATCCCTTTTCCACAGCCTCTCTCCTCTATCACATGGTCCCCCGCTCATGCGTACTCTAGCAACTGGCGGACATTTTATATTGCTGCTCGTCAGGCCTAAGCGCACTATTTTCAAAGATAAACAAAATATTGTTAAAACAAAGAAATATAAACCCTTTCGTTTCCCTCCCTTCTTTCTATGTACCCCAATTAGGTATTACCTAGCAAAAAGCAACATATAAAGCTGTCCCTTAATTACCATCACTTTATTTTGCAACCATACGTTTTATTTAAAAGCACAGATCATGTGTTTTTTATTGAATTAGTACGCAAATATTATGTTATGTTAGACACGTAAACAATTATAAGTTGATTATTTTGCACACAAAATAGCGTGTTACCTTTAACCCTTAACATGTAACATACATTGTTGGTTATTTACTTAAACGAACATGTTTATTAATTATTTTACGAAAAATATTAGGAGGTTAAAAAATTTTCATTTACCCTGCTCCATCACAAGTAAAGACAGTAGAGTAGAAGGGAAGAGAGAATGGTAGAGAGAGGTCAAGGGTAGAAAGGGAAATGTGATGTAGCATGAAAAGAGAAAATTGTCACACATACATGAAATAGAGAAAGAGAGGTGAGGTTTACACAGATTTGTGAGAAAAGAAGGTGAAGAAGCAAGATCAATGAAGAAATGGTTGAGAGAGGTAGTTGAGGTGGTAGAATGATTCGAAATTGGTAAGGATAGAGACAGAGAAATAGAGAATGGGAGAAAGGAGTAAGATACTTAGAGAGGTGGAGGAATGGGAACAAAGGTAGAACGAGAGAAAGGGAGGAAGAGAGGTTAAGAAATGAACTGATAGTGAATAAAACTGAGGGTTAGGTAGTGAGGGGGAGAGTGGTGGAATAGAGAAAGGTGAGGTAGAGAGGGAGATATGAGGTAGAGAGCGAAGGAAATTGACATGGGGAAGAGTGGTGAGGTAGAGAAAGGGTTGAGAGATAGGTAGAGAGATGTAAGTTAGTAAAGACATGGAGAAAGAGAGATGGATAGGTGAGATAAAGACAGAGATGAGGTTGTGTGAGGAGTGAAGTTGCTTCATTAGAGATACAGGAAGGTCAGATGTAAAAGGATAAGTGAGGTTCAGAGAGAGGAATGAGGTAGAGAGAGCTGAGGTACAGAGAAGGGATCAAGAGTGACCGCTTTAACTGTAGGCACAGAGCATGACAGGGCGACGGGCATGCCCTAAGAAGATGTTCTGTTTTGATGCAAAGCCCAGTCTGGCTATCTCAGTATAGGGCTTTACATCCAAAAATATGGATGCTTATGCTAATCTGCTTCAGCTACACCCAGGTGGCTCCCCTTGATGCAAAGTGGTGCAAAGGCACCCTGCACTATTTGTGCTGTGAATAGGGCCTTTCCAGCAGAAACTACGTTTGCTTTGGAAGGGAAATACCCTTGCAAGAGTTTGTCCTGCTTTGTGTCACTTTGCCCTGGCACACACACTTAGTAAATATATGGCGCTAAGTTTCTGCTAAGCATACTCGACTATCAAAATAGGAAACAAAGCTGTTATTATGGCAGGTAGTACGACTCTCCCTCTCACTGTACAAGGGGGGCTGCTTGGAAGATGGGGTCCCTGGAAAAGTGCCCACTTTACCCATGCCATAAAACGTATCTGTAACACTGCGCTGGGAAAGGGGCGCAGCACGCAGCTACATTAATCAGTAGCCCACATCAGCAGAGACGTTTTAATGCATGGGCAAAGTGGGCTCTGGCCCAGGGCCCCAGCCTTTCAGGGGGCCCCCTGACAGAGTCAGCTCCGTTCTCCAGAGTTTTGCCCTAATGACCTTGAATATTTCTTAAACAGATTGTTTTAAATACTGTTTTCCTTTAATTTATTTTTTATGTCCCTGATGTGTGAGAGTCTAGTACAGCCATTTTGCAGAGAAAATGTTGTGTTTGTTTCATGCAATATACATAAAAAGTTTCTTTCAGATCAAAACAAGGCCTAACATATAAGAAATGGGAGGGCGTCACAGAGATTATTTGCAGTAATATTGGTGAGCTGCTGCTGTGTTACAATATTGAAAACACACATAACTATCCCTGAATATTAGATGTAAACACATTTAGGGCCTTATTTATGAGAAGTGATGCATTGCTGTGTGAAAACAGGGATGCGTCACTTCTTAGTGCACTCTCCTTGCGACACGCATGGATGCGTCATATTTACTGTATGACGCATCATGTCGTAAGGAGTTACAGATACGTCAGTATTTCTGACGTATCTGTAGGCGCTAAAAGTGATGCATTGCTGGGGTGTGTCTTAAAATAGACGCAACTCCAGCAATGTGTCCTTACACATGGGGCAAGCCCCATGTGAAAGGGCCTGCATCAGTCTTACGCCTGCTGTGAGGCAGGTGTACGATATTGACGCAATGGCGTCCTAGAAGTGGTGCACTGGGTTCTCATAGATTTCAATGCGCCACTTCTACGAGGCTTTTGCGTGGGAACACCCACTCCTGCATACATTATACCTGGCGCCGGTATAATGTGGTGCAGGGATTTACAAAGTGACGCATCTGCCTAGATGCGTCACTTTGTAAATAGGGCTCAACATGGCACATTTTTTACGCTGCCAGTGCGTCACAAAAGTAACGCACCAGCGGCATAAAAGTGAAGCAAGGCCTCATAAATAAGGCCCTTAGAATTTGGACGAGTGTTCCTTTGCACTGTCAGGGACCTAATGAAATGAAATAGTGTATTTAATAAAGCGCGCAGCTACTCAGACTAGAGTGTCCTGGCGCATGACAGGGGGAGGAAAACGTGCGTAAAAGACCCATCAGTTATTAAAAAGCCAGGTTTTTAAGTTCTTCCTGAAAGAGAGTAGGTCTGTGGTTAGTCTCAGAGACTCAGGAGTCTATTCCACAATTTTGCGCCTAGAAAGCCGAGGGATCTGCCTCCAGTGCGGGCACGGCATATTTTAGGCACGATGGCCAGGTTGGCATTGGAAGATCTTGGGGGTCTAGATGTTGTGTAGCGATTAACGCACTTATTTAGGTAGCCGGCTCCTAAACCGTGGAAAGCTTTAAAGAAGATGGTCATCGCTTTGAAGTCGATCCGTTCTTTTATGCGGAGCCAGTGAGAGACTTAACAATAGGGGTCATACTAGATCTGGGTTTATGTCTCAGGATGGCTCTGGCCGCCGCGTTTTGTACCACTTGTAGGTGCTGGATAAGGGATTTGGGAAGACCGAGGTACAAGCTGTTGACATAGTCAAGCTTTGATGTCACCAGAGCCTGCACCACGATCTTTCTGCTCTCAAGAGGTAACAGTGGCAGGAATTTTTTTAGCATCCGGAGTATGCCCAAGAAAGCGCCAGTTAGATTTTGGATTTGAAAGTGCATGGAGAGTGTCTTGTCTATGACAATTCCTAAGTTTTTTACTTTCTCCTTTTCCGCTGGCGGGGGCGGCAGATCTTTTGGCCACCAAGAGCTCCAGTCAGGCGTTTCTGGATTACCAAAGAAAATAACTTCAGTTTTGTCAGGATTGTACTTCAGCTGATTGGTCTTAAGCCAGTTAAAAACCTTTGTGAGGCAAGACCTAATCATTGCCTCATCAAAGTCGGTTCCTTTTTCACATGTAAAAATCAGCTGAGTGTCATCAGCATAGGAAACTATTTTGGCGCCCTCTTCCTCTACCAGAAATGCAAGGGGGATAGATATATATTAAAAGGGTAGGACTGAGAATGGAGCCCTGAGGGACACCTACCTTCATGGCCGGAACCGGGGATGAGAAAGGGGGAGCCAGATGTCCTGAGATCTATTTGCCAAGAAGGATGACATCCACGTTAAGGCGGTCCCCCCAAGCCGATGTTAGCAAGTCTCTCCAGGAGCCTCTCATGTGGGACCGTATCGAAGGCCGCCGACAGATCGAGCAGTATCAGAACAGTCTTGCCTCCCTGGTCCAGCTTACCCTTGAGAAATTCAGTCACTTCCAGCAGATCGGACTCCGTACTGTAGTTAGCCCTAAAACCGGATTGGGACTCATGAAGGAGCTTCCCATCTTCAATGTGTTTTTGGAGGGCCTTGTTTACATGCTTCTCTAATACTTTAGAGAGGGCCGGAAGAAGGGAAATTGGGCTGTAGTTGGCAGGGCCCGTCGGTTTGGCGTTAGCCTTTTTTATCAGTGGAAGAATCTTAGCATTCTTCCATAATTTCGGCATGTTGCCTGAGGAGAGGGAAACATTAATGAGCTGGTTTACCGTGGGGTTTATGGTGGAAGCTAATAGGTTCAGGATATTCGCTGGACATGGGTCGGTAGGAGAGCCAGACTTAATGCTTTGGAGAAGGGTCAGTGACTCTTCAAGCTGAAACTCAGGGAAAGCTAGTAAAGATGGAGGATGCAAGAGGTGAAATTTGTTATTAGAACTAAGGGAGAAGGTCAGTTCTTCCTCTGAGATGTCAGTGAAGGCTTGTTGGATCACAGAGATCTTTTTATGGAAGAATTGAGCTATTTGCTTAGACCATTCTTCCGTGCATGGCCCTTCCTTTGTGCCCGCTTTCGGGGCGATAAAGGATGTAACTATGCTAAAGAATTCCTTACTCTTATTTTGGGCATTTTCTATCTTGGTTTGAAAGAAGTTTTTCTTGGACGCCTTCATGAGAATGTAATGAGCTTTTAAGGTGTCTTTATACACCTTTCTGTCCTCAGGTAGATAGGATTTACGCCATTTCCGTTCCATTTTTCTATAATTTCTTTTGCTAGATCTGAGGGAATCATTAAACCATGGAGCTGTTAGGGCCGACCTCTTTGAGAAGCGGGAAACAACCGGTACCGCTGCACCAATGTTGGTTCGGAGAGGGCATCCGAGTCGGGGCAGCTAGACGGCTCCGGTGAGGAACGACCGAGGACATCTGCTTACATCGGGATGGATATTTTATGGAACGTCCTGTAATTAGGGACCCTCTGCCCTGCGTTAGCCCGAGGGGCTGTGGCAGAGTTGGGAATTTTAATAGGAGGTGGTCAGACCAGGTAATGGGAAGAGGTAGGCTTACTGATATGTCAAAGTTGTGAAAGATTTGGTCTAGGGTATGGCCCTTCTCATGGGTGGCCGAAGAAATAGATGGAAACATGTTGCAGTCCTGCAGCGTCTCCAGCAAGGAAATTGTTTGAGGGTCTTTTCCAATGTCCGTATGTATATTGAAATCTCCCAGAATAAGGCAGATGTTGTAGTTTAAGGCCAGGGAGGTGGTGGCTGTATTTAGCGTAGTAATAAAATTTCCAATTGCACCGGGAGGTCTATAAATCAGAAAACCAGCTATGCTATGATGGGGGATAAGGTACAGCGGAAGCCTAAAGACTCTGCGCCCTCAATGTTTTCCATCCGGATGGGAGAGCAGTCTAGTTTTTGATTGTAAATTATGGCGAAACCGCCCCCTTCCCACTCGGTCGGTCCCTCCTAAGGATTTTATAACCCGTAGGGATGGCCGAGGTGATAGTAGGGTTGGAGGCTTCAGACAGCCAGGTCTCAGTGAGAGATAAAAGATCAGGCTGTTCATCTAAAAGTAGGTCATAAATGTGTGGTTCTTGCTTTTGCATAGAGCGACAATTCAAAGGGTGGCCTTTAAGTCCTCTGTTTTCTTATTGTTTTTACACTTATTGTTGCGTGGGAGGATCTTGGGTGCGAGTTTCCTGGGCTGGAGGAGAGACCAGTTGCACTTATTGCATCGAAAATCTACCTCCAGGCTCGGATCAGCCGCTGTACACTGACATAATGGTAGACGCCTAAGGCTAAGCAGTTTTTCCCTATTGTAATATAGTGGAAGAAACTCAAGGGAGGGGAACTGGGCAGCATGGCCGGCGCGGGACGCTGACGGGCGCAGACTGGCTTGCTTTGGCGCGCCTTCGGCGTGCCCACTGCACGCGTCTGTTTGCATCGGGAATATATAGGCTAATGCCTATGATGCAAACTGGATGCTAACGCAGCTGAGGAAGCAGAAACTGCATAGGCGGAAGTGAGGAGCCCGATAGTAGCCCCAGCCCTCCACACAATCGGCGTATCAGCCGTGGCGGACCTGGACTGGAGGAAAAGCGAGATGCGAATCGGAGCAGCTAAGGAGGTGTAGGCAAGCAGAATCAAGTAAAGTGCAAGTGCGCGTAGGTAGGAGAAATTGTTAAAAAGCACAGAGTAATTCAGCCACACATATACAATTTAAAAAGTATTAAAAACCTAGTAGCAGGGCAGGAAACACTAAATCCTACCGCTGTCAGCTGTGCGCGTCCGTTTGCATCGGGAATATATAGGCTAATGCCTATGATGCAAACTGGATCGCTAACGCAGCTGAGGAAGCGGAAACTGCGTGGGAAACAGGGGCTCAAATTGGAGCATAAATTCAAAGCTGTTCTGAACAGGGGCCCCCAAAATATGTTTGGCCCAGGGCCCCCAAAATCCTTAAGATGTCCCTGCACATCAGGCCTCAAGGACGGTAAACATGTTATGTCACCGGAAAAACCCTAGGAGTCTAAATAAAAGTGAAAGTAGATGAAACTGTATAAATGACGAAACCACCTTTAGTCATCATTCCCTGCAGTAGCGAGCAGCAGCACAGAGCAAGGATGTGCCGAGGAGATTGTCAAATCTTGCTTTACAGCCCGACTGGCAATCGCAATATCATTGACGTTGCTAAGAGCACGAAGGCTTTCAAAAAAACAACGGTCAAGAAATTCAAAGAGCTGGCGGTTAAAAGAATACAGGAACCTACCTTAAGAATGAGAGGTAAGTTGGAGGGTAACTCTCGTGTGCTGCAAACTGCCAGAGCTACAGTCTCAAGAGCAGTTTTGTCAAGACTTTGCGCCACCGCCAAGTCACCAATTTAGCGCCAGGTGGCACAAAGGATTGATAAAGCATTTCATTTTCATGAAAGAAATTGTGCTGGAAAGTTCATTTGAAGTAGTTCAGATAGGGTTTTGCAGAGCTTTGCGCTTCGTTGTGTCAGGGAGGCATTAAAAGGGTGGCATTTGGGTATCCCAAGGCTACCACCCATGGTACAAAGACTGCCAGACCATGCCTTGAATCAAACAATAACACTTCCTTGAAGCAAGCATTAGGTATGAGAAATGTATTAATTTTGTCATACATTTCACCCATCGCATGTGAGCTGCACAGTGCAGCACACATCCAATGTGTGAAATGTAAATAAAACTGTGTATAGCACAGGATTTAGTACTGCAGGGGTTTCAGTCAGGTACAAAACGTATATTAGACATCACTCACATGCCTTCGGACTATGGTGCCTAACGCTGGGTTTCTGGTGCTACTGGGAAGGAAAAAGCGTAACACCCGGTGAGGCTGTTTTTGCGCCATCGCAAGGGCAGAGAGCAGCAGCAAGCCATTTCTATTGAATATGGCTCTGCACTGCTTGTACCTCCTAGCACAATGCAAAAACGTTTGTTGCTGAACTGCTGTGCACTATTATTTAGTAAACTAGCCCTTGGCTATTTAAGGATTGAACTTTTACATGCTATTTTATGCATGGAACAAGGTTTTGTCACATAGTATGTTCATGGGGGACGTTTTACATTGACATACAGAAGGTGTGTCGGAGATCTAGTGTTGCTTACTTGACTGGTTAGCTACCTTGTGGGCAGGAAGAGTGTGACTGGCGAAAATTCAGCCTCATTTCTGGCACCTTCGAAGTGAATAGAACCAGTAAAAGTGTGTGCAGCAACATTTTTTTTAACTTTTAGCTCTAAGCCTTGTTTATGACAGCATTGAATTGAATGGGACAAGTGAATGTGCGCACATTGAAAGTCCTTTAAACTCCATGACTCAAAGGGGGTTATTTAGCAGTTGACAGGGAGGAGTACCCTGTCTGCTCAACTGATGGATGGTCAGCCCTCTCTATTTAGAATATCAGAAACAAAAATACTGTGGGACATAATATTGTGTCAAGAACATCGAGGGCAGCCAAGACGGATCTGGTCTGACACTGGAGGGGCGAAACTGCCCCACCTTTCCATGAGTGGGAGAAGGGCATGGATTACTGTGCAGTAATGGAGAAATTGGTGTACAAAGCACGTGGGGTCCGCCGCAAGTACGAAAGCATATGGAAGCCCTGGAGGAGTAATGTTGTTAGCACTTATTGAATGTTCCCAGGGGACGCAGGGGGGCGCACATCATCCCCCTCGCCTGCATGGAGTAATAGCTCCCTTTCCTCTACCTGTGTTCACATGCCCCTCTGTGGGACCTGGAGTGTGCCACTGTAGATGTGTTTTGTTGCTGCCCACCTGGAACGCTGTTATGTCTTCTTTATTCATCTTCCTGCGTATTGCGGCAGAGCCGCTGGGGTTACATATGTGACTGTGCTGTTGGTCTTTGTTTCTGTTTTTATGCTGCATATCAAGAAAATCAATAAAATGTGTTAGAAAAAAAAGAATTTCAAGGACAAAAATTTGTGAAGGTATGTTTCTTTAGGTAAGCAAAGGTTTACTATATATAACTCCACATATATGTACCTTGATGATATATATTATCTACTGGCGGTCGCCAGTAGATAGTTATAGTTAGGACCTATTTTCCATAGGAAATCTGCGACATTCTATTTGAAATAACTCTTGCGTCGGTTGACGAATCTTCGCGAAATGTTCAAACTTTATGGCCCGCTCCGGTCCGCTCCTACCCTGAAAGTCTCAGGGTGATTCGTCAAGCGGGGGCCGAGAAAAAAGCGGGGTCCCAAAACATGTTTTCCCCATTCATTTTCCCATAGGAAACTTTAGACACGGCTACAGCCCGAACTGCTGAACGGAATTACACCAAATTTGGCAAAGAGGTACTTCTTGGTTCAGAAAGAACCCTTTTTGTTAAATGGTGTAAATCCGTTCAGTAGTTGCGGAGAAATTAAAAAATAAGAGTCAAAAAATCAATTTCCCATAGGAAACTTTATGCAAGGCTACAGCCCGAACTGCTGAACGGAATTACACCAAATTTGGCAAAGAGGTAGTTCTTGGTTCAAAAAGAACCCTTTTTGTTAAATGGTGTAAATCCGTTCAGTAGTTGCTGAGAAAATCAAAAGTAAAAACACATATATATCTGGGCGGAGCCTAACCACACATGTCATCGTGAGATCTGATTGGCTGTCAGCACTTCATCCTGGAATTGCTGGCAGCCATCTTGGGACCAATATAAATGATAGTACCCCATTGAAATGCATTGTAGTGAATCGAAGATTTTGAGGGTTACCAAAAGGAGAACTATAAAGGGTGATAACAGACTTTAGTTACATTAGAATTCATTTGTTGATGGTACCATACTAATTTCAGGAATTGTGGTGTGTTCTAAGGTGATTTTACCCTGTGAAAAACCTTCTGCTGGGATATCATGAATCATGTTTGAGAGAAAACTATTTTCACATGCTTGTCCCATACAGTTTTGGAAGGTGTCCCAGAAGCTAAAATGAGAGCATATTTTCTGTAAATTCACATTATCTTTCTCAGTCATGTGAGAATGAAGTCTGACATTCTCAGTAAAACATGTACATCCAACAAGGGCAGAGACTGTCAGTTGATTCCTTTGTGTTCTACTGCAGCTTCCCAGAGTGTTCTAAAGAACAACTAGAGTGCTAACAGCCTTAATTATGACAAAAGTATGGCACACCTGAAGCCATCTTGATTGGAATAAACTGGTAACACTTAAAACATTTAATTTAAAAAGGAACAAAATGATGGGGTTCATCTTGTCATAGAAATTATGGTTAGTGCTTTGGAAAGAAAAATTAGGACATGTTTCAAGTGTGATCTCAAATATCTTCCTGTTATATTTCAACAGGAGCAGCCTGTCAGTTGATGCCTTTGTGTTCTACTGCAGCTTCCCAGAGTGTTCTAAAGAACAACTAGAGTGCTAACAGCCTTACTTATGACAAAAGTATGGCACACCTGAAGCCATCTTGATTGGAATAAACTGGTAACACTTAAAACATTTAATTTAAAAAGGAACAAAATGATGGGGTTCATTTTGTCATAGAAATTATGGTTAGTGCTGTAGAAAGAAAAATTAGGACATGTTTCAAGTGTGATCTCAAATATCTTCCTGTTATATTTCAACAGGAGCAGCCTGTCAGTTGATGCCTTTGTGTTCTACTGCAGCTTCCCAGAGTGTTCTAAAGAACAACTAGAGCGCTAACAGTCTTACTTATGACAAAAGTATGGCACACCTGAAGCCATCTTGATTGGAATAAACTGGTAACACTTAAAACATTTAATTTAAAAAGGAACAAAATGAGGGGGTTCATTTTGCCATAGAAATTATGGTTAGTGCTGTAGAAAGAAAAATTAGGACATGTTTTAAGTGAGATCTCAAATATCTTCCTGTTATATTTCAACAGGAGCAGCCTGTCAGTTGATGCCTTTGTGTTCTACTGCAGCTTCCCAGAGTGTTCTAAAGAACAACTAGAGTGCTAACAGCCTTACTTATGACAAAAGTATGGCACACCTGAAGCCATCTTGATTGGAATAAACTGGTAACACTTAAAACATTTAATTTAAAAAGGAACAAAATGAGGGGGTTCATTTTGCCATAGAAATTATGGTTAGTGCTGCAAAAAGAAAATTTAGTGCATGTTTTAAGTGAGATCTCAAATCCTCTTCTATTTCATTAGAAAATTCTGACATGCAGACTGAAACAATCACTTTCAATACCAGCAGTAGACTTCCAGTTAACTCCTTGGTGAGCAGTAGCTTTACTACAGTGATCTAATGAACAACTAGAGTAATAACATTCTGAATTTATGGCAAATGTGTGACACATCTGAATGCCTTCTTGATGGAATCAAAGTAAAAAACTGAAAGCATTTCCTACTGAGGAGACTGCAGTAAATGAGGAAATTAGGAAACTTCATAACAAAGAAGTCTTCCAAGATGGCCACCAGTGAAAAAAGAGCCCAAATGTAGCACAAATATTACCCAGATGTAGCCCACATATAGCCCAATGACAAAAGTGTGCAAAACACTTTTTATTTTTAGTTTTTTTGCAGTTTTATGTAGTGCAGACTGGTCAGGTATTGGAGCGTTGCATCTTAAAACATGACCCCCTACACTACAAAAACACCACTGAACTACCCTAAACCCTAAAACACTACCCCAGCACGACCCCCTACACTACACAAGCACCACTGCACTATCCTAAACCCTAAAACACTACCCCCAGCATGACCCCCTACACTACACAAACACCACTGCACTACCCTAAACCCTAAAACACTACCCCAACACCACTGCACTAACCTAAATCCTAAAACACTACCCCCAGCACGACCCCCTACACTACCCAAACACCACTGCACTACCCTAAAACATGACCCCTACACTACACAAACACCACTGCACTACCCTAAACCCTAAAACACTACCCCCAGCACGACCCCCTACACTACACAAGCACCACTGCACTACCCTAAAACCTAAAACACTACCCCCAGCACGACCCCCTACACTACACAAACACCACTGCACTACCTTAAACCCTAAAACACTACCCCCAGCACGACCCCTACACTACCCAAACACCACTGCACTAACCTAAATCCTAAAACACTACCCCCAGCACGACCCCTACACTACTCAAACACCACTGCACTACCCTAAAACATGACCCCCTACACTACACAAACACCACTGCACTACCCTAAACCCTAAAACACTATCCCCAGCACGACCCCCTACACTACACAAGCACCACTGCACTACCCTAAACCCTAAAACACTACCACCAGCACGACCCCCTACACTGCCCGAACACCACTGCACTGCCCTAAACCCTGAAACACCAGCCCCTGCATGACCCCCTACACTGCCCGAACACCACTGCACTGCCCTAAACCCTGAAACACATACCCTAGCACGACCCCCTACACTGCCCGAACACCACTGCACTGCCCTAAACCCTGAAACACCACCCCCTTCACGACCCCCTACACTGCCCGAACACCACTGCACTGCCCTAAACCCTGAAACACCACCCCCAGCATGACCCCTACACTGCCCGAATACCACTGCACTGCCCTAAACCCTGAAACACTACCCCCAGCAAGACCTCCTACACTGCCCAAACACCACTGCACTGCCCTAAACCCTGAAACATCACCCCCAGCAAGACCCCCTACACTGCCCGAACACCACTGCCCTAAACCCTGAAACACCACCCCCAGCACGACCACCTACACTGCCCGAACACCACTGCACTGCCCTAAACCCTGAAACACCACCCCCAGCACGACCCTCTACACTTCCCGAACACCACTGCACTGCCCTAAACCATGAAACACCAGCCCCATCACGACACCCTACACTGCCCGAACATCACTGCACTGCCCTAAACCCTGAAACACCACCCCCAGCACGACCCCCTACACTGCCCGAACACCACTGCACTGCCCTAAACCCTGAAACACCAGCCCCAGCACAACCCCGTACACTGCCCGAACACCACTGCACTGCCCTAAACCCTGAAACACCAGCCCCAGCACGACCGCCTACACTGCCCGAAAACCACTGCACTGCCCTAAACCCTCAAACACCAGCCCCAGCATGACCCCCTACACTGCCCGAACACCACTGCACTGCCCTAAACCCTGAAACACCAGCCCCAGCAAGACCCCCTACACTGCCCGAACACCACTGCACTGCCCTAAACCCTGAAACACCACCCCCAGCAAGACCCCCTACACTGCCCGAACACCACTGCACTAAAGCCTGAAACACCACCCCCAGCAAGACCACCTACACTGGCCGAACACCACTGCACTGCCCTAAACCCTGAAACACCACCCCCTGCACGACCCCCTACACTGCCCAAACACCACTGCACTGCCCTAAACCCTGAAACACCACCCCCTGCACGACCCCCTACACTGCCCGAACACCACTGCACTGCCCTAAACCCTGAAACACCACCCCTCAGCACGACACCCTACACTGCCCGAACACCACTGCACTGCCCTAAACCCTGAAACACCACCCCCAGCATGACCCCCTACACTGCCCGAACACCACTGCACTGCCCTAAACCCTGAAACACCACCCCCTGCACGACCTCCTACACTGCCGGAACACCACTGCACTGCCCTAAACCCTGAAACACCACCCCCAGCACGACCCCCTACACTGCCCGAACACCACTGCACTGCCCTAAACCCTGAAACATCAACCCCAGCAAGACCCCCTACACTGCCTGAACACCACTGCCCTAAACCCTGAAACAACACCCCCTACACTGCACGAACACCACTGCACTGCCCTAAACCCTGAAACACCACCTCCAGCAAAACCCCCTACACTGCCTGAACACCATTGCTCTGCCCTAAATCCTGAAACACTAGCCCCAGCATGACCCCCTACACTGCCCTAACACCACTGCACTGCCCTAAACCCTGAAACACCACCCCCAGCAAGACCCCCTACACTGCCCGAACACCACTGCACTGCCCTAAACCCTGAAACACTAGCCCCAGCAAGACCCCCTACACTGCCCGAACACCACTGCACTGCCCTAGACTCTGAAACACCAGCCCCAGCAAGACCCCCTACACTGCCCGAACACCACTGCACTGCCCTAAACCCTGAAACACCACCCCCTGCATGACCCCCTACATTGCCCAAACACCACTGCACTGCCCTAAACCCTGAAACACCACCCCCTGCAGCACCCCCTACACTGCCCGAACACCACTGCACTGCCCTAAACACTGAAACACCAACCCTGCACCGCCCCTACACTGCCCGAACACCACTGCACTGCCCTAAACCCTGAAACACCACCCCCAGCACGACCCCCTTTACTGCTCGAACACCACTGCACTGCCCCAAACCCTGAAACACCACCCCCAGCACGACCCCCTACACTGCCCGAACACCACTGCCCTAAACCCTGAAACACCACCCCCTGCACGACCCCCTACACTGCCCGAACACCACTGCACTGCCCTAAACCCTGAAACACCACCCCCTACACTGCCCGAACACCACTGCACTGCCCTAAACCCTGAAACACCACCCCCAGCACGACCCCCTACACTGCCCGAACACCACTGCACTGCCCTAAACCCTAAAACACCATCCCCTGCATTACCCCCTACACTGCCCAAACACCACTGCACTGCCCTAAACCCTAGAACACTACCCCCAGCACGACCCCCTACACTACCCGAACACCACTGCACTACCCTAAACCCTAAAATACTACCCCCAGCACAACCCCCTACACTACCCGAACACGACTGCACTGCCCTAAACCCTCAAACACTCCCCCAGCACGACCCCCTACACTACCCGAACACCACTGCACTGCCCTAAACCCTAAAACACTCCCCCAGCACGACCCCCTACACTACCCGAACACCACTGCACTGCCCTAAACCCTAAAACACTCCCCCCAGCACGACCCCCTACACTACCCAAATACCACTGCACTGCCCTAAACCCTAAAACACTACCCCCGCATGACCCCTACACTACCCAAACACCAATGCACTACCCTAATCCCTAAAACACTACCCCCGCATGACCCCTACACTACCCTAAACCCTAAAACACTACCCCCGCACGACTCCCTACACTACCCAAAGACCACTGCACTACCCTAAACCCTAAAACACGACCTCCTACACTACACAAACACCACTGCACTACCCTAAACCCTAAAACACTACCCCCAGCAGTACCCCTACACTACCCAAACACCACTGCACTAACCTAAACCCTAAAACACTACCCCCAGCAGTACCCCCTACACTACCCAAACACCACTGCACTACCCTAAATCACTACCCCCAGCACAACCCCCTACACTACCCAAACACCACTACACTACCCTAAACCCTAAAACACTACCCCAGCACGACCCCCTACACTACCCAAACACCACTGCACTACCCTAAACCATAAAAAACTCCCCCCAGCACGACTCCCTACACTACCCAAACACCACTGCACTACCCTAAACCCTAAATCTACCCCCAGCATGACCCCCTACACTACACAAACACCACTGCACTACCCTAAACCCTAAAACACTACCCCCAGCACGACCCTCTTCACTACCTAAACACAACTGCACAATTTGTTACAGGCGTTGCAACGCAGGCCTGTGGTGCTTACTGGAAGTACCTAGTGGGCTAGTTGGGCCCCAGGGACCCTCAGGATTCAAGGTGACCTAATCCCCAACTTAAAACGCACCACGGGGCGCGTTTGCACAGTGGTGAAGGGAGGGGCGGGGCCTCAGGTGACATGTGCGCAAACACGCCCTGTGGTGCGTTTTAAGTTGGGGAATTAATTCCCTTTGAATCCTGAGGGACCCTGGGGGCCAACTAGCCCACCAGGTACCTTCAGTAAGCACAACAGAGTTGCGTTGCAGAGAGGTGAAAAAAGGTGCGTGGCCTCGGAACGCCTCTCTGCAACTCAGCTCTGTGGTCCTAACTGTAGGTACCTGGGGGCTAGTTGGGCCCCAGGGACCCTCAGAATTCAAGGGACTTAATCCCGCTAACTTAAAACACGCCACGGGGTGCGTTTGCACACATGTCACCTCAGGCCCCACCTCCCTTCACCACTGTGCAAACGCGCCCTGTAGCGCGTTTTAAGAGGTAGTTTTAATCCCCCTGCCCTATTATGTACTAGGGACTTGCAGAGGAGGTCATGCTAATCACAGGGGTACCCCAATGCATAGTATTCCCTAGTGTATGTAGGTGTTTTCACTGTATTCTAAGTGTCTTTTAGCATAGCACTTGCTCTGGTTAGTCAGAGTCAGTTACCACCCGTACCCGTCTGAAAAAGTTGTGGGCACAGGATGATTTTGCAACAAGGCCTCTTTCTGCTCCTCTGTTGGTTCTTTCTGCACATCTTTTGCTTCTTTCTGTGCGTTTTTCTTCTTTCTTCACATGTCCTACCTCTGTAGGCATAGTTAGAAACTAGCATTTAAAAAAACCTTTGAAATTCACTTAAAAAATCATAGGTTTCAGGCACGTTATAGTTAGAAATTAGCATTTAAAAACCTTTGAAATTCACTGAAAAAACCATAGGTTTCAGACACGTTATAGTTAGAAATTAGCATTTAAAAAACCTTTGAAATTCACTGAAAAAACCATAGGTTTTAGGGACAGTTATAGTTAGTTGGACATTTCACTCGTACAAAACCATAGAAATTCCCCCGTTATAGTTAGTTCAGCTAACTATAACTCGCGCCCCCGCAATGCACTGCTGATGACGTCACATATTACATCACTCATGACATGGTCAGTGACATCACTGATGACATCACTCATGACATCTCAAATGACATCACTGATGACATCATCCATGTGATAATTTCATGCATCTTCTCACACCCTAATATAACTTTTGATACACCCACTCTAAATTACAGACTGCCATTCTCAAAACCATAGACACTCCAACACCAAAAACTACATACCCACTCACTGATTCTTAGGTCTACACACACATCCACTCACTCACCCGTACAGTCACTCATACTTAGTCACTCAGTACAGGACTATCATATGCACTCATACACCTATATAAACACTCACACACCGCCACTCATCCATAGAGGTACTCACACACCTAGTCAGTCATGCAAAAACTTAATCACACACCCATTTACTCACCTATACAGTTATACACACACCAGCTCACTTACTCATACAAATACTAGCACATTCTTACGCTCTTATACAATCACTGATACAAGTACACACTCATCCATACAGCCACTCTCACAATCACACACTCTCACTTATAGCCATTTATATACTCCAACACACATATATACTGCCTTTCACATATGTAGTTACTCACACATGTACCACTGAGATATACATTCAATCACTAACACACCCATACACACACTCACCCACCCATACAGTCCATCACAGATGCACTCTTGAAACCATGCACCCAGTGAATCACCAACTCACACTTCTATGCACAGAGTCACACACACCCCACCCACACAAACACTCAGGCACCCATACAGATACTCAGACAATCAATCAATAACCCATGTAGACACTCATGTAGCTATTCAGAAAGCCATGCAGCCGCTTACAAACCAACAGACAGACGGATACAGACATTCACACAGTTTAGTCACTAACCCATGCATTCAGTAAGATACATTTAATCACTCACTTGTAGAGTCAGTCACTCACGTACTAAATCATCCATTCAGACACTTATACACCCACTCATTCTTCAATACGCCTTTCCCTATATATATTAAACATATTTAAACTTTACAGAAACACACAGTCACTGGATGATGTCATCAGTGATGTCATCAGTGATGTCATTTGAGATGTCATCAGTGATGTCATGAGTGATGTCACTGACCATGTCATGTGTGATGTAATATGTGACGTCATCAGCAGTGCATTGCGGGGGCGCGAGTTATAGTTAGCTGAACTAACTATAACGGGGGAATTTCTATGGTTTTGTACGAGTGAAATGTCCAACTAACTATAACTGTCCCTAAAACCTATGGTTTTTTCAGTGAATTTCAAAGGTTTTTTAAATGCTAATTTCTAACTATAACGTGTTTGAAACCCTAAGGTTTTTTCAGTGAATATATATATATCTTCAAGCTACGTAGATTTGGAGCGAAAGAATAGTAAATCTATATTTACCAATTTGCACCTACCTTCTCATTATTTTGGTCCTCAATATTTTTGACACAACATTCTATCCACACGATATTTGTGTTTCCAATATTCTGTCAGTGATCCGTTTCTGCAGGCACAGACCCTGTTGTCTCTCTTGAGCACACCTTAGACCAACAGCCACATGTCATTCAAAGTACCTCCGACTGTCCTCCGTGATTAGGGCAGATGTGCAGATCTACTTTTTTCCTGTTTGGGACAGCCAGGAAAATCCTGGTAGTCCTGAAAAGAAAACACATACTAATGCGCACCCTTGCACCCTTCAATAAAAACTCCTAGGCTGTCACGGCATTAGAATTTTGTTTTTCAAAAAGAAACTCCGGTTTTGGGAGCTTGTGTTTAAAAAACAAACAAGTTTGTGGGGCAGCCACACGAAACATGGTGGCCACTCACTAAACGTACAGTACCTTCAGAAGAGCTGTTGTGGCGGCAGCTCCTCTTAAGGCACAGACATTCATGCCAGGCAGACAGAAATGTCTAAATGTATCAGGCTGTCATCCATCAAGCTGGTTGAGGCTATAACCTCCGCCACCCTGGCTGATTGGAAATCTTTAAACAACCCTCTTAATTTCATTTCTAACGCAATTGAACTGAATTGGACAAGTTAAAGTGGCACAGTAACTTTTTTTCAGCTTTGTAACTGTAAGGTAGTGTTTCTGGCGCCATTAAAATAAGTAGGGCAAGTAAAGGTGTGCACAGTGACAGTGTATAACTTTGAACTTTAGTCTCGTTTCTGGCAGCATTTAATTCAAGGGGATGAGTAAAAGTGTGCACGGTGACCCTTTTTTAATTCTAGAAATGTATCTCCTTTCTGACACCGTTGAATTGAGTGGGATGAGGAAAAGTGTACACAGTGACCGTTTTTTTTTTAACTCAGTAACTTTAATGGTCTGACTACATGTTTGTCAGGGTCTTGTGACCCCTGTTTAGGCAGGGGTCAGAATTCTCAATCAGGTGGTATTAATCTCGCCTGGTACTTACGAGGTGAGTTAAATACCACATCGTTTATTAAATGTTGGCAGTGGAAACAATGCAGTATTTACCATGCATCAAAACCTGCATGTTATCCCACAAAGAATCTGAATAGGTGCTATTTATATACCAGGTAAATTTAGATCCTGGGGTATCGGGTTTTTCAGGTGCGATAATTCGCAACTTTAATCTGACAAACTCTCAAACAGGCCCACAGTCTTGTTTCTGGTACCATTTGCTTGAGGAGCAAAAAAAACGTGCACAATGTCAGCTTTTTAACTCCATAAGACTGAGTCAGAATTTGGGACCATTGAATAGAATGAGGAAAGGTGTGCAGAGTGACCGTTTTCTAACACCATAATTCTACATCTGGCATCACTGAATTGAATGGAACAACTATGAGTGTGTGCTGACGTTTTTTTAAACTTTATACATCTTAGTCGCATTTCTGGCACCATTGAATTGACTGGGACAAGATAAACTGTGCACAGCGACAATTTTTTAATTGTTGAACTCTAAGACGTGTTTGTCGCTCTACTGTACTTAATTTGAATTAGAACAGTAAAATTTGCACAATAGTGCTTCTTTCATATGTTCTTGACTTAGGGTCTGTGCTAATATTGATTTGATACCTTGGTGGATTTTAGTTGTTTGATGGAAAATCAACATCCATTTTTTGGAATCAGAGACTTGTTGGAGTATTTGCTGATCATAAGTGGATCCCTGATTGTGAGAAGTTGGCCTGTTATATGATGTCCACTAATTAAAGCGGGCACCTTGCACCAGTCCAAACAACCCTTATGGTGATTTAAGAGGTCAAAAATAACCTTAGAGAGCTATCCAAGTGGTAGCTGTGGAGAGCAGCCTTCAGGCTTAGTCTTGATGGAATGTTAAGCAGATTGTTTTACCAGAATGCAACCTTATAGTATTGGTTAAATGAAAGGAGAACCACACAGTAGTTATAAAAATATGTATTTATGATTATAACACCTTAAATACCTCACAGTATCTGCTACACGGAGTTAAACACAAAGCACACAATACTGTAGCACAGAAACAATTGTAAGTAGCACTAATACACAGTGGGCTCCAGGGGGAGACCAACCCATATACTAAAACAGTGGTATAAGAACCACGACTCAAGTCAAGACAGTGTCTAGAGGTTGTAGAATCGCTGGGACCCCATGGAACCACCCAAGGTGAGTAAGTAGGGACCCCACGGAGGACGGGTGCAGTGTGAGAACACGACCGCGTGCTACGTACAATTCAATGGGAGAGTTGTGGTTGCAGTTTTACTGTTTAAGGACCCTTCCCAGTGGATTACGAAGAAACCCTTTGGAACCTAAAAGTTTGGAGAGCCACCCCACCAGTGGATACCAAAGTACCAGAGTTACCTATCCCAGGGAAGCTGGGTGCATAGGCCTGAAGTGGCATCGGAAACCGCTGTTGTTCTCAATGGGAGTTTTCAAATTAATGCCACTGCTGGAAAGAAGAAAAGTGTCTGGTGGAACCCACAAGTGGATTCTTGAAGGAAGGAACTTGAAAGTAGAGGGGACAGAGTCTGGGTCACTCAGGAGTGACCAAGGGCTCGGTAGATGAATGCCCACCGATGTCGGGTGCTTCAGGTGTGATGATGGAGACCTTGACTCTACAGCTGCAGGGACCAGGAGACATCGAGGACAACCAGGAGCCGGATACAAGCTGTCCCATGAAGGATGTCGAGTGCTGAGAGTTCGGTGTCCGGCGGGAGCACCAAAAAGCCTTGGCAGCGGCAACCCATGAAGAAGGTCAAAGAAGGTTACGGTCTGGCCCAGCAAGGACCAGAGGACTCACAACAGCAAGGGGAGTCAGGGCAGGCCTGGAGCAACCACGGGAGCCCAAGTAAAGCAGTGTTGTCCCTCAAATGGACCCACAGGCTGAAGGCACAGGAGTCATGAGGGGACCTCTTAGCAGTTTCACAAAGTCACAGCTTGCAGGGCACAGAGTGCGAGGAGGCTGGAGTCCTTTGTACAAAATGTGCGCAGAGGTAGGGACTATTGATAGCCCAATGCACAAAGTTGGGTAACACCAACAAGCATATCTACTTGCAAAAGTACATGGTGCACAGGGGTTCGGGTTATGCGGTCCCCACGAGGGATACTGGCCTCAAACTCGGTGAGAGGATAGCTCAACCTCAAGGAACATAGGAACCCACCTCATGTGTTGCTGGAGCCTTTGGAGTCTGCAGGAGAGCAGGATCAGCAGACCAGGCAGTTGCGTTATGGTGCCTGCGAATGCAGGGGAGTGACTCCTTCACTCCAAGGGAGATACTTCAGTTGTCCTTGATGCTCCACAGGTCCTGCACTGAGCCTGTATGGTGCACGGGCACAGACAATGCTTTGGACTGAGAGGGAGACGAAGTCAGGCCCAGTCGAAGTCCAGCGAAGTCCAGACGGTTGAAGGTCAGTGGTTTCTTGTTCAGAAACTTATCCACGTCAAAACTAGGGTCCTACAGCCAGGTAAGCCCTTAAGTACCCACGGGAGAGGGTTGTACAGATTCAGGGGACCCTCCCAGTGGAGGGTCAGGACAATGGGGAGGTTACTCCCATGTCCTTTGTCCAGTTTCATGCAAAAGCAGGAGCCAACGGCTCCCAGGACTGGGTTGAACTGGACTATGCACAGGGACACCAAATGTGCCCCTCATGCAGACTTTCAGGCACTTTGGAAGTGCACCCACCCAGCCCCAATACACTAAATCCTGTCTGGGAGGTGGTCACATCTCCCTGTGACAGGATGCCTATTGTGCTGCATTCCTCTGCTCGAGCTTGGCTCAGCAGCAGGAGGGCAGAAATGTGTCTCTGGTCGGCAGCAACCATTTTGTGCTGTCTGGGTATAGAAGGCTGGTACTGGGAAGACCAGGGACCACGAAGCTTGCTTCTGAGGGGTGGAATCATACCTCCCACACCGGTTACAGGGGTGGAGGTATGATTCCAAGGTGTTTGATACCAAACACAACATGGTTTCTTGCATCCGTTTTCGAGATAGCATTTTACGCGAGCATATAATGCACCTCTACCTATATGTCTGGCTGCGTCACCGACAACCCGGGAGAATGGTCTCCGAAGGCTGCAGGGGTGCTCTGCTCCTGCAGGGGCACCCTCTCATGTAAAACCCAGCACCCTGCCTTCAGGATTGTCAAGGCCTGCTATAGGGGTGACTTATAGGTTTTAAGTGTAGTGACCTATAGATATAGTAAACCTATATCTAAAGTAAGTGGTGCATGCACCATCTTACACAGGCTGCAATGGCAGGCCTGTAGTTCCATTTTGCAAGGCCTCTCATGGGTGGCATAACCCTTGCTTCAGCCCATGGGAGGCCTCTGGGGTACCTATGCCCTAGGTACATGGGTACCATATACTAGGGACTGACAAGGGTACATTAGTATCCAATCTGGGATGTACCTTAGTACATGGCATAACATTTTAGGGAGAAAGCAGATAGACTGGGGTCCTGATTAGCAGGATCCCAGTCAGACTAGGCAAAGCCAGTTTAACATTAAGCAAAAAGTTGGGGTAACTATAAGAAGCAGATCTTACTTTCCCACACTTATTTATCCAGTGTTCTTCCCAGCATCTACCCATTATTGCCTCCAGGGCTTGCTCCCTTCCTTTCCCGTTCTTTTTGGCAATTACAGGTCGTATGCACAGTTCAGACTGGCTGAAGTTAACCTCTCTTCCCACTCCCCAGATTCCACTGTACCCAGACACCCTGCTGACCCTCCCTGCCATGGTCACTTCTTCTGAAGTGCAGTGCAGGCCGGTAGATGCACTGAGAGAACTTGTGTGTGTACCTCTGCTGACCTTGTGGTCATTTGGAAAGGTGCGAGCGAGCTGCTCCTCAAGCTGATGTTCTAAATGAAACATAGGAAGAAGGGGGGAGGCTTCTTTCACCACATTTCTCTTTTTTATTCTAAAATGTCTTCCCCTACTAATAATGAAAGTGGAAGTTGTCTCAGAAGAAATGTCTATAAGGGCAGGAGTATACCTCGTTTTGTAAAACTAGAAAGAACATTGGTCTCTTGGATGTAAGAAAAAGTATTAGGCTCCCTTCGATGGGTGAAGACAAAAGTGTAACATGGGTGAGCCAATTTGTTGTTGTGCCATCTGAGCAACCTACCAAGCTCTTCATCTCTCACCCTCATATGTGCAGGGTGCCATTCTGGCTAGGGTGTGAACCATGAGCAGACTAGGGCTCGCTAACTGGTGCTTGTCCTACTTTGGTGGTATGACAGAGGCTTGTGATGCAATTTCCTGCTCAAAATGTTTGCTCTCTTTTGGCATAGCAGGGTTAGGTGAAATCTGGGCCTTTTAAAGATTGTGTAGCTTCTGCTCAGTTAGCCAGCCTTGAATCCTTTTTCACTTATTTCCTCACTTATGAAGTGTACTTGTGCAGCAGTAGGTAGTGTCCTGCCGTTTAAAAAGATGCCTGACTACTGCACATGCTACCAACTCTTATTCTTCCTTGTTTGGCATCATTTTACTAATTGTACAGCATCTCTGCATTGAGCATGCTGCCATATGGATTACTGTGCCTTGTGTTAGTACCTCTTTTTTGGTATACAATCAATCAATCAATCAATCAGAGTTGGTAAAGCACAACTACTCACCAGTGAGGGTCTCAGGGTGCTGGGGAGGGGGCTCCACTGAGTGCTGGGGTCATCCGAAGAGCCAGGTATTGATATTCTTCCTGAACTGGGGCAATGTGGGAGATTGCCGAATGTGGAGGGGGAGGGTGTTCCAGGCTTTGGCTGCGAGGTAGGAGAAGGACTTTCCTCCCATTCTGGTCTTGTTCATACGTGGCCAGAGAGAGCTGGGCTGATCGGAGTTGTCTTTTGGGTGCGTGGAAGGAGAGTCGGCTGTTCAGGTATGCGGGTCCGATGTTGTGAAGGGCCTTGTATACGTAAGTGAGGAGCTTGAAGGTTATTCTTCTTTTGACTGGAAGCCAGTGGAGATTGCAGAGGTGTTGGGTGATGTGACTGTGATGGGGATGTCAAGGGTCAGCCTGGCTGCAGTGTTCTGGACAGTCTGGAGTTTGCAAAGGAGTTTCTTGTTGATTCTGGTGTAGAGAGCGTTGCCACAGTCCAGTCTGCTGCTGATGAGTCTGCTCGTGACAGTTTTTCGGGATTCGGTTAGGATCCATCTGAAAGTCTTTCGAAGCATGCAGAGGGTGTTGAAGCAGGTCGAGGATACAGCGTTGATCTGGTGGTTCATTGTGAGCGATGAGTCTAGTATGATGCCGAGGTTTCGTGCGTGGTCCGTCGGTGTCGGGGGATTTCCGAGGGCAGAGGGCCACCAGGAGTCGTTCCATGCGGAGGGGGTGGAGCAAAGGATGAGGACTTCTGTCTTTTCTGAGTTGAGTTTCAGGCAGCTATTCTTCATCAAGGTGGCGACGGCTTTGATCCCTTCTTGGAAGTTGTGTTTGGTGATGTTGGGTTCATTGGTGAGGGCGAGGATCAGCTGGGTGTCGCCGGCTTAAGAGACAATGTTAAGCCTGTGGTTCCTGATGATGGTTGCAAGGGGGGCCATGTAGACGCTGAAGAGGGTGGGGCTGAGGGAGGAGCCCTGGGGCACTCCACAGTTGGTCTCTGTCTGTTCCGAGAGGTAGGGAGTGAGTCTGACCTGCTGAGTTCTGCTGGTGAGGAAGGAGCACATCCAGTCGAGGGCCTTGCCGCGGATGCCGGTGTTGTGGAGTCTGTTGGCTAGGGTGCGGTGGGAGACAGTGTTGACTGCAGCAGAGAGGTCCAGGAGGATGAGATACCCGCACACAGCATCCCATTGCCACTCTGCCTAGGCTTGTGCTGTGTAGCTCCCTATATGTTTGTTTTCTAACTATAACAGGTGTGCCTATATCTCACACCTCCTGCTCCATCACACTGCTAGGAGCTGCACTCCAAGACAAGATACGAACACCTTTCTGGTCACTCACGCACGGCACAAAAACATTTCTCTTCACGATCTAGTGTGCTACTCATCTTAGTAGGTAAGAGCACCTCACTGAGGGCTATATAGCAATATATGAGTGCTACAGTACAAGTAATAAAATTAAGATTTGCATTGGCTTGACTGCAAGGTCTGCTCTGCCTTCTGTTACTTTAAGTGCACTGGCCTTACAAAGGATGTCACGTTTTATGATCTTGAAAAGGCTAGATGTTCTGTCCATGTCTGCCACAAAGCTTGTCACTTTACAAGAAAGAAGTGCTTTAGAAAGTACTGTTAGGGTTTAGCAAATGACTTACAGTTCACAATTGGCAGGATGAAGTTTCTTGATTCTTTAGGTGCTCAAGGCCTTGCCTCATTTCTTTAATAATGGTTTAATCTAACTTTAGTTCACATCTCGAAAGTCAGCAGCTTTATCTGTGTTTACAGCCGAGACATATTAGTTTTGCAACTGCTTGATTTTATTACCCATTTTTTATGACTACTCTGAAAGAAATTATGCTGAAAAGGAAGAAAACACTGTTTATCCAATGCCTTCTTGGGACTGTTGTACCATCCGTGACACCTAAGGAGGCTAAGGTTTGCTAGGCACTCCATGAGTTTCTAAACTAGTACATATTGTAATTATGCTGAAAAACACACCATTTGGACCATGTTTTTTTACAAACACTTTTGTGGGGAAGAGCGTCCTGCTGCATAAAAGTCAGATTCACTCCAGTGCACTTCAAAGGCGGAAACTTACCCTCTACTAGTTTCAAGCCATCAGCTGCCACTCATGGGAAATAAAGTTCCTCCCATAAGCACATTTCAAAAAGGCATGTGCCACACACTGTACTTTTACTCAAAAACGAGAAAACATTGCTTTAGTCCTTCAGGGAATCTCCCACCTTACCCATACCCTATTCCAGTCTATTCGGCAGCGAAGGGGTCCATTAGATTACAAAAATATTGCAGCCTCTGGCTTACGACAATAGGGCTATTTCTCAGGCTATAGAGAACTTACAGGCTTACACATATGTTAGCAGAACTAGTCCCAGGTATTTTGAAATCTCAAAGTGTAAGAACCCCTTTCAGAGGGCCACAAGGCACGCAAGTGTTACTGGGCCCAATCGTGTGAGTTGAGGCCTTTTACACCTGATGTCTCGGGGGCTGACCTACGAAGGATTCTGAGCAGCTGGGCCAAGTGCCCCTTTTGCACATGACGCTCAGGATAGTGTGGCCCGAGCAGTCCAAGGCTCGGGGAAGTGGATCTAGGGACGAAGACACGGGCCCACAACTCAAAATGTGTACAGCAGCAACAATAAATCACTGTCAAGCCAAGTACTTACTTTTATAGAAAAACAGAAGTATATTATTTCTACTGCTATCAACACAAACAAAAAACTACACAGTCTCCTGAGGTCGGGTCTTTAATGTTTCTTTAGGTGAATCTTTAAGTTCCGCTCCCTCCTCGTGCTAGTGGTTATTCCCCATTCACTATAGGCAACATCCAGGGTAAGCTCTACTAGGAGTCCAAGTCTCAAGAGCCCACTTTGACTCTAATATAAAGTAGTGTTCCAGTGCTGCATGATAACTAACAGCAAGGTCCCCGGAGCAGACTGGCCCAAAATTAGTCTTACCTGCACCCACAGGTGTGAAGTGTCCGGAGCTCCGGAGCATGCCCAATCCCCGGCTGCTTGAAGCAGCAGCAGCTGAATTCAGGTGAGTTTGCTAAACACGAACCAGGCAGGCTGCACTTAGCAGGTGCAGAGTTCCTCAAACATGGTCGCACTCCTGTAGCAATCGGAGTTTCTTTGCAGCTCTTTCTGTGGGGTAAGTATCCGATGCATCTCCTGGTGGGGGGTTGTTGCGATGATCCTGACACATGTCCCTTTATCCAATCTCTTCTTGGGACAGTCCGGGACACCTGTGGAGGCTAACGTTTGCCAGGCACTCCATGGGTCTTTAAATAGTATATGTTGTAATTATGCGGAAAAACGCACCATTTAGACCATGTTTTTTCTACAAACACTTTACTGGGGAAGAGCGTCCTGCTGCATAAAATTCAGATTCATTCCAGTGCACTTCATAGGCGGAAACTTCCCCCTACTACTTTCAAGTCATCAGCTGCCACTAGCTGGAAATAAAGTTCCTCCCATAAGCACATTTCAAAAAGGCATGCGCCACACACTGTACTTTTACTCAAAAACTAGAAAACATCGCTTTAGTCCTTAAGGTAATCTCCCACCTTACCCATACCCTATTCCAGTCTATTCGGCAGCGAAGGGGTCCATTAGATTACAAAAATACTACAGCCTCTGTCTTACGACAATAGGGCTATTTCTCAGGCTATAGAGAACTTACAGGCTTACACATATGTTAGCAGAAATAGTCCCAGGTATTTCATGATCTCAAAGTGTAAGAACCCCTTTCAGAGGGCCACAGGCACGCAAGCGTTACTGGGCCAAATCGTGTGGGTTGAGGCCTTTTACACCTGATGTCTTGAGGGGCCGACCTACTAAGGATTCTGAGCAGCTGGGCCAAATGCCCCTTTTGAACATGACTCTCATATTAGCGTAGCCCTGGCGGTCCAAGGCTCGGGGAGGTGGATACAGGGAAGAAGACACGAGCCGCAACTCAAAATGTGTACAGCAGCAACAATAAATCACTGTCAAGCCAAGTATTTACTTTTATAGAAAAAGAGAACTATTTTATTTCTACTGCTATCAACACAAACAAAAAATTACACAGTCTCCTGAGGTCGGGTCTCTAAAGTTTCTTTAGGTGAATCTTTAAGTCCTGCTCCCTCCTGGCTCCTAGCGATTGTGGTTATTGTAGTACCGTGCGGGTAGTGTGAACTCAAGAAATTAGAATGTCCACTCAGAGCAAGAAGATGATGCGTGCTTTATTGGAGAGGGAGAGCGAGCAACTGCCGGGAGGCAATACAAAATGGTATCTCTCCCCACGTCAGTGCATCCACAATGCATTGCGGATGCATGACGCGGGAGAAAGACTAGAGCGCAACACCACACATCTTCCCCTTTTACAAATTGATACAAAAGTGTAATATACGAGTATCCAATAAATATAGGGTAGGAGGGCATAGGCATAAATAAGGGGAATGGAAGAGCAAGTCCTAATAAATAGCTGAGAATAAATAAACAGGACAATAGATAAACATACATAAATACAAGTGTGACTGAAAATAGAAGTCTTAATAAATAGTTGCAGAATAAATATATGTGAAAATCCAATAAATAACTGCGGAATAATTATATGGTTGAAGCTGAACATAGCATAAAGGGTTCAAGTAGTTTGCATATCAAATTCATCATATCTCTTTGGTAATACAATAGTTGTTCCCCTACGGGTGCACTTGGGAGAAGCATGAGGTGAGTGTGCATCTCTTTCTAGGGACTCAGACACAGATTCGGTACCCACATCCTCACTGATACTTTGGGCAGCGGAACTCTGTGTCTCAAGGTTTTCGATGTCACTAGATTCAGGGTGAGGTGAGCTGGGTGAGTGATTGAGATTCCCTGCTTCCTCTGGCTCATGAGGACTGTACAATTCCTCCCTAGAAGCTGGTTCCCTGTTGTCCATAGTGGGTTCCATACCTTCTACCTCTGACCATAACCACCCATCATTTCCCTCTGAGTGCTTGTGTCCTTCCCCCACCATAGAACCTTGTTGCATTTGGCCATTCTTGTGAGAGACCATATTTTTCCATTACTTAGCTTGGCGGATTGGGGTTAAAGCTCCTTGATCTGTTGGGGCTGGCGAACCTGTTACTCTCTTTCTTACAGGTGGTGCCTAACTTGACCCTGACCCAGTCACCAACGCTAAGGTACGAGTCCTTCACTCCATGTTTCTTGTCGTAGTATTCCTTGTATATTCTCTGTGCCTTTTCTAGGTTGCTTTTCACAATGGATGGGGACCATCTGCTCTGTAGTTTGAGGTTCATCCACACGATATTGTCTCGGGTGTAGGGTTCTCTTCCTTGCAATATTTTAAACGGATTGTACCCGGTCAAGGTGGGCGTTATGCGATATGCCCATACAGTTTTCTCAATCTCCGCTTCCCAATCCTTTCCAGCATTTATGGCTGCTTGAATGGACCCCATGATAACGCGGTTGAAACGTTCAACTAATCCATTTCCCGCTGAATGGTACACTAGAGTGTGTTTCTCCTTGATTCTGTTCCTTCTCAGGAATGCCATCCATTTTTCCGATGTATATTGTGGACCGTTGTCACATAGTATGGACCTTGGAATGCCTTCGCGTAAAAACGTGCTGGTTAAAAATGCAATGATACAAGCGGTATCTGTTCTTTCACATATTTTTTATCTCTGGCCATTTTGAGTATCTGTCCATTAGTACGATGATATATTTCGCCACACCCCACGAGTCAAGGACGGGGCCTAATACGTCAATTGAAAGTTCCTCACAAGGGTTCTCGGGAATGCTGTACTCTCCCAATGGAGGCCTCAACGTGACTAATGATTTGTCGGCGTTGGCGCAATGGACGCATTCCCTCACCATCTTCTTGATCTCTGTGTCGATGCCAGGCCACCAATAGGATGATTTCACTCTCCTCTTAGACTTGACGATACCAAGATGACCTTTGTGCATTATGTTAAGTATGCGTGTTCTCAGGGTTACTGGAGGAATTACTTTGTCCTCTCTCATCAGAAAAGTTGCAACATCGCTGATAGATAGCTCTTCTCGCAGCTCCCAAAATTTCCTGTGCTCCTCTTTCAAATTCTTTTTTTCTGGCCATCCTTGCGTCACGAAAAGCTTGAGTGATTCTAACGTAAGATCCTTGTCATACGCCGATTTCCACTCTTGAGCGCTTATGACATCTTCTTTATCTTCCATAAATGCTACGCCCGAGTCTTCCCATTCATTGTGAGAGACTTCTGTTGCGCTGACTGGAGATTGGCTTAAGTAATCTGCCACTTTGTTCTTCTTGCCTGGCAGATACTCTACATCATAAACAAAGTCCAGTAATCTTAAAGTCATTTTGGCAATGCGGGGGGCGGCTTGTAGGTTGTCACTGGAAGTAAGGACTTTAACGTGGGGTTTGTGATCAGTCCTAATTCTAAACTTTGTGCCCCATATGTACTGTCTGAATTTTTCCATGCCCCAAATGGACGCCAACATCTCCTTTTCTATCACAGAAAAATTTCTTCGCTGGGAGTGAGGGAACGCAAAGCAAATCCTATGGTTGTTTCTATCCCTTCATCCGACAGCTGAGATAGAACAGCTCCGAGGCCTTTCTCACTGGCATCTGTAGTTAAAATACTTGGGGCTGACATATCGAAACCTTGTAGAGGTATAGCATCACAGATGTCATCCTTGATCCTCTCGAATTCCCGATTAGTTTCTGCATTCCACACGAAGGTATTCTTTTCCTTCAGGATTTGGCGCATGGTATGAGTCTTGGTGGCGAAGTTCTTCACGAATTTGCTGTAGAATTCCGCTAGGCCTAGAAACAACCTTACGTCATCTTTCGATCTAGGTTCTGGAGCTGACTTGATGGCGTCAATGATGTCCTTTTTGGGAGTTATTCCTTTTTCGCTGATTTCATGGCCCAAATATAACACTGAACGGAGACCAAACTTGCACTTGCTTATTTCTGCTGTAAGGCCATTAACTGACAATATTCTTAAAACCTCTTTCAATTTGTGGTCATGTTCTGATTTGTCTTTCCCCATTATGAGTAAGTCATCCTGGAAATACAAGACACCTTTTAGGTTCCTGAACAGTTTCTGCATTAGTTTCAGAAAGACTGCGGCAGCAGATGCTAGGCCGAAAGGTAGGCGTCTGAATCTGTAACATCCAAACGGCGTTATGAAAGAAGTCAATTTCCTACTTGATGGATGAAGGGATATTTGGTGGTAAGCTGCAGTTAAATCTACTGTGGAGAACCACTTGACCCCTTTGGTCTGAACCAGCATTTCATTTATCTTTGGCAGGGGAAATTTTTCCACCACAATATTCTTGTTAAGCTCCCTCAGGTCTATGCACAGACGCACGCTGCCATTCTGCTTGCGTGCCACCACTAAGGGTGCCAACGATTCAGCACTTTCGATAGGTTCAATTATACCATTTTTTTCTAGACGGTCTAATTCCTTTTGCACAGCCTCCCTGGTGTTGAATGGAATGTTGCGAACCTTGTGACTCACGGGTGTCGATCCCTCTTTCAATACTATTTTGTGTGTGAATTTGGAAAGTTTCCCAATGCTACCACAGAAAACATCTGTAAAATCTTTTTTTAATTCCTCCTCGGGGCTACAAGTCATAAGAACTTGATCTGATCCATTGGGATTGAGTGTGATCCCTAACGCTCCTTGATCAGCCCACCCAAGGACGGAAGGTCCTCTTTCTGCTACATACAACTTCCCTTCCGTATTTCTTCCCTTAAACTCAAATTTGAGGTTCCTGAAACCCACCATAGGGATTCTTTCCCTTGTGAATGTAACAGGATGTACGTCAGTGGGTTTGAGGTGTTTGCCTATGATTTCAGCGAATTCATCCTCCCACACACTGCGCTGGATTATGGTGTAAGGCGAACCTGAATCCGCTACCATCATTACATCTACTCCACCAATGTTAACTAGGCAAGAAGGCTTTTTCTTAGTACAATTGTCAATACCCAAAACGTTTTCTTCGATGCATAAGACACATTCATCATTATTGTATTCCTCCCCCTCATCAGAGTCGGTTCCGTACAAAACGCATTTGACAGAGGTTTTGCTTGATCTCCTTCTACACACTCTGGCTAGATGTCCTACAACACCACAATATGTACACTTTGTTCTAAAGGCAGGGCAATTTCTGTCATTAGCCATATGCGTGAGAGCACCGCACCTATAACAACTAGGGCGCCTCTCACTAACAAGTTTGTTAGGTGCAGAATAATTCCTAACAGGTTTCTTATTGCTTTTGCTCTCCACTATAGGAGTATGTTTGTTACCCCCAATACTTTTATCTGACACCTTACATACAGTTGAGCTATTGTCATTTTCTTTCTTAGCTGCTACAGCACACCTCTTGGACATTTCGGCTTTCTTTACAATGGCTATAATTTCATTAAGTGGAGAATCCCCACATACCCACAACTTTTCCTGTACATTAGAATTAATAGTATGCATTATAATCTGATCACGGATAAACTCATCATGAAGATACCTAAACTAGCAGTGAATAGCTAATTTCTTAAGTGCTGCAACATAATCCTCCACAGTTTCAGTTTTACTCTGCTTCCTCTGAAAAAAATTGTACCTGTCAATTGCAGCACATATAACAGGTTGATAATGACTTTCAAGATCTTCTAAAGCATGTTGGAAAACATCATTGTCATCAGCATTTCTGGGTTTCTTAACCATCTCACTATACGCTCTTAGCCCTTCTGGACCCAAATTATGCAATAACATTTTTTTCCTCCTCTTACTACTGAACTCCTCATCACCCTCCTCTTCGATGGCAGACAAATAGTTCAAGAAATAACACTTCCAATCCGCCCACTTCATGGCAGGGTCTCCTGGTTTGGGAAGAACAGGAACAGGATTTGTCAGGGAGAATGTTTGCGCACACATGTTGAAGAATGCAAAGGCTTGTGGTTTACAATGCAGTAACTTCTAAGGGCCATACACTACACAAGCTCAATAAGTATTTACCCCAAATACAATACACAAGGTTAAAATCTCAATAACTGTGAGGAGTGAGAAGGTACAAAAGTATGTAAAATTTGAAAAGTTCTAAGGCAGCCGCCTCTGATCTTGAGGATTGAGCACTAGCTAATCCCACATGAAAATTCCTAATGTGCTGGAAGGTGTGCGCATCACCGTGCAATGGTGGCGCACAACGAATACTGCTTATGGTGTGCGCATCACCGTGTGAGGATTACACAAGGCGAGCACAGCTTGGAGGTCGTGTGAGGAATACCCAATGGATTGTACAACATGTAGCCCTTTGGTACTTGAAGGTGTGCGCATCACCGTGTGGAGGCAGTGCAGTAAAATACAGCGTGAAGGATCTTGAAGGTATGCGCATCACCGTGTGGAGGCAGCGCAGCAAAATACAGCGTGAAGGATCTCAAAATGATAGTACAAAATGGCTGCCATCGTAAGACACTTGCATCAAAATGGCCGCCGAAGACTTCATAAATGTGAAGAGAATGTTCTGACTGTAATTTAGATGAGTTGAGACTGAATCCCAATGAGGTTCAATTCCAGGAGAAATGGAGAGAGAAGTACAGCCATGCAATCTTAGAGTGAAATCCAGCCGATTTCCTGACAGCCAACGACGGTCGTTGCAGCGTGTGACTGGAATCTAAAATGGCCACCGATAACTTAGCGTGACATAACACACCAGTGCTGACAGGAATTCAATGAGTTAGAAGGCGGGAACTTCAAATGTAGTCTCTCCGCAAAGTAATATTTGAATAAAACTTCTCAATCACACATCCTTGCAGACAGGAATTCAATGGGTTTCAAAGGCGGGAATCACAAATGTAGTCTCTCCACAAGGTAAGGTTAGAATAATTACTTCTTAATTACGCATGGGACTACCGCTCTCCCCCTCCATGCACGTGAACATTTACGTATGCAGAACCGCTCTCAAATTCATTCGCGGCTAAAAGATGAGTACCTTGTAGTGGACAGGTGCCGACAGTAGTATTCAGCTTGCGTAAGGAATTCAACGATGTGCATACACTCTGTGTGTAGCAAAACCGGTTGGATCGTAGAGGGTTCACTCGTCGCCAAATTGTAGTACAGTGCGGGAAGCATGAACTCAGGAAATTAGAATGTCCACTCAGAGCAAGAAGATGATGCGTGCTTTATTGGAGAGGGAAAGCGAGCAACTGCCGGGAGGCAATACAAAATGGTATCTCTCCCCACGTCAGTGCATCCACAATGCATTGCGGATGCATGACGCGGGAGAAAGACTAGAGCGCAACACCACAGTTATTCCCCATTCACTATAGGCAACATCCAGGGTAAGCTCTACTTGGAGTCCAAGTCTCAAGAGCCCACTTTGACTCTAATATAAAGTAAATAGTGTTCCAGTGCTGCAGCGCTAACTAGCAGCAAGTTCCCTGGGGCAGGCTGGCCCAAATTCAGTCTTACCTGCACCCACAGGGGTGAAGTATCCAGTGGCAGCTGGTGACATTTGAAAGTGGTGGGGCGTAAAACAATTGTCGTACAGCACTGTAGCGAGCGAGCGTAGCGAGCGAGCCCAAACTACCTACGGGGGTTCTCCCCCTTCGAGAAAATTTTGAAAAAAGAGTGGGCAAATGGTGCATTTTCAGGCAAATTTGAGAAAGCAGGAAGGTTAATAAAGCAATTGTGAATCTGTTCTAACAAAGACAGTGACTAGCAAAACTGTCTATCGCTTGTTCTGCTGACATCCTAGGCGCGCAAAAAGAAACCAATATACTATTGGGTGTAAGGTTAAATTTGTGCCTAAAACAAGAATATAATCATGCACACATTGACACATGCCCCAGTGATTTACTGCACAAAATGGGCGGGTGCACGCACTGCCAACCCTTTCAACCATGCACAAAGTCCACACAATTCTCCAAGCAGGGCTATGAAACCCCGGGGTTGGGTGCAAATTATACATCTGCTCTTTGCCATGCCATGCAATAATGAGAGGGTGTAAAACGTGCACCCGTTATTACACCTCATTTCCAATCGGGGAAATAACAACAGAAAATAAGCCGAGTCATATGTTTTTCCATTCAGCACTTTGAGGTGCTGAGCCTCGTTCTGACCTTTTGAATAATCACACAGGGAAGCGTTTCAGAAAGGGCTGGGTGTCTGAAACCCAAGCAGTGCTGAGACGTTAAACAGTTTGAGGCTGTGCAAAACGAGGGCTGCGCTGGGCGGTACGTTTTCAGGAGGACGACACATCTGCTCAAGAAAATATTTTGAGTCTAATGGCGGCTGCAAAATCGTGCAAGCATAATAGAGCAGAGCTGATAGGTTAAATAATGCCTACCTTGGCAATCTCAGCGTGCATCCATTCTTTCTGTGCCAGCCTTCCCTGGAATTAATCTAGCATGTCCCGATCGAGCATTAATACCGTGTTTAATTGTCTGAACACAATGGAACAACAGACTTAATGAGCACCTATTTTGAGAAATGAGCCGTGTTGAATACAGCATAGCACCACACCTGGTATTTGTTGCTGCCTTTTGCAATCTTGGATTTATAGATTTTAAAAAACAGAAGCGCAATCATGTGTACCTTCAGCTGTTAGGGCAGGACAGGAGGGCAGAGCACGAGGGAAAGACAGGGCAGGAGGGAAAGGAAGGGCAGGAGGGCAAGGAAGGGCAGGAGGACTGGAAAGGGCAGGGAATGGCAGGAGGGAAAGGAAGGCCAGGAGGGAAAGGAAGGGCAGAAAGGAAAGGAAGAGAGGAGGAGAGGAGAGAAAGAGAGAGGGGAGGTGGTGTGGGGGAAGGAAGGTAATGGAAATGAAAGAAAGGAAAAGAGAAAAGAAGAAAGAAAAGAAAATGAAATGGACGGAAAAAGAAAAGATTAAAAGGGGGAAGGGAATTGGAATTTCAAGTCAGTTTCAAGTTTGGTTCAAGTTCAGTTTGGTTTTCATGGAAGGGTATTGGAATTTCAAGTCAGTTTCAAGTTTGATTTCAAGTTCAGGTTTCAGTTTGGTTTATTCACTCACCTTGTCCCCTTATTCCGCCCCACCCCTCTCTCTGCCCCCTTCCTTTTCGGAGCCTGCTCCCCCTCTCCCTGCCCCGAGCTCCAGCCGCCAGCTGTGGTCCTCTCCGTCCGGCTTTTCGACATGTCATCATACATCACAACTTTGTGGGTGATACCATGTGCTTTAAGATTAACGGGGAAGCAGGCAAGGCACGGGTATTGCGGAATTTGTTAAGTAAATCCAACTATTTAATGACAAAAGCTACTGCTATGAACCTGAAAGAAGATCCCCTCCTCCCCGACACACTTCCTCAAAGGTAGTCTCTCCTTTCCTTTCTACTGCGGGGACTGCCTCCCCCTGCATTTGCCCTGCGCCTCGTGACATCACAGTAATGTTACATCAAAAGCGTTCCATTCACAGGATTCTGCTTCTGGTGCCGCTGGGAAGGCATGCGCCTTTCAAGTCAATATAAAATGCAGGTTTTTCTAAGTCTTCATTTAAAATAAATGAAATTTTTTATCATAGGCCGCATTCTCATCACTTGCTCAAACAGCGCTCCGTCATTGTACAAATTAAATGATTTTTTCTGGGCCACATCACCGTCTCCAAGAGGGGAGAGGATGTGGTTTAACGGCTAGAGCAGCTGACTTTGAAGCTCGAGGACGAGGTTTCAGTCTGGCAGGAGGCTCAAACGTCCTGTGATTTTGGGCAAATCTCCCCATGCCTTAATAGTGAATATGTTCCTCTGTCATGTGACTGGTGCTCAAGTAAAGCGCTCTGATACCTTCGGGTCGATTTAGCGCTATATAAAACTGCAACAACAACAAAATCTCCCTTTCTGCCCTGCTCCTTCCTCCCCTCGAGTACTGTCCAGTAATCCCCACTCCTTCTTGTGTTATGACGCTGTTTTACACTATGGAGAAATTAAGTATTTCAATTTTATGAATTGTTCGAAGAATGCTTACAACCTGAGCCACTCAGCCCGCGCGCTCCCTGTGTGCTTTCGCTCCCCATAGCATTGTTCACATCGCGCGTTTTACAGCATCACATCCGTAGGGAAATGACTTAAGTCTATCTCACAGCACTCCCACTGAATTGTGACGCAGCATTTTTTCGTTAGCAATGCAAATTTGCAGTGATCTGTGAGGCTGCGAAATGTGCATTTTCAAAGAATGTATAACGTAATCAAAGCCGCACAACCAGGACTATCAATTTAAGCCAGCCATAAAGAATCGTTTCCGCTACAGACCTTGTTAAAAATAGTTGCAGAAAAAAAATAAACATTCCTTTTGCATTACATGTATTTTTTTCTTTATATTTTACTAGAGGCTATTCGTATTGCTTATATAAACATAAATGTCTCCGACTCCAGCCCAAATAAAAATTACATTTTTGTTATCAACAGGTGGCCCTATTACATATTTAAAGCCTTCTGTAACTAGAGTTGCTGCAGTTCACCATGCTTGCAGGCCTAAACTTTCCTTTCACAGAGCACTGTCACCCAGTCGCGGCTGGCAAGACGGGGGGGTTCGTTCGCGCGGGGGTGGGGGAAGCGGGACAGTAATCTAAATAAAATGAAAAACTTACCTTCCTCCCACTGCTTCCTCCGGGTCACGCACCACCGCCTCAGCTCCTGCTGCTCCCGGGCCTGCGTTTAATCTAGGCAGCCTCCCTCCTGCTCCCCTAAGCCAATCACAACGCTGCAATGACAGCGTTGTGATTGGTGCAGTACAGCGGACAGCGCCCCAGCCGGGCGCCTGTAGGCCAGGGAGGCCATTTTGCAATTGTTATGACTCCTGGTGACCCCCGCTGGCACATGGGGTCATCGTATCCTCACAGCGGTACACAGGCTCCTGCCCACTCGGCACAGTCCTTGGCAGTGGCCGCTTCGGACCTCTACACTGGGTCACGGCTTGCTACCAACAAGGCTACATCCCTTACCACATGGTAGTCTTATCAGGGCAGCCCCTCCTGGCATATGGGTCGTCGGCTCACACTAAGCATGGGCTCTAGCCCAATCACTGCAGCACTGCACACAGCTTAATTCACAGTGGCCCTCCTCTGGCATATGGTGGGTCATCAACTTTGCCCTACACATGGGCAATGACCTGATCAGTGCAGCCACTGATTCAGAATGACACTCCTCTGGCATACAGGGTCACCGACTTTGCCCTGCACGGGGCCGGATCGGTGCAGCCATCTCCTGACACCTCGCAAAAGGAGTCGACTTGACAGGGCTCCTGACTGGACCTTGCTGCCTCCGGCTCTCCTCTTCCTCACAAGGGCACATTGGTCTTGGCAAGCAGGCAGGTGTTGGTGCTCTAGGCTCCAGGGCAGGTGGTCTTGGATTTTGTGGGTGATGCCCCCAGGCCGGGTCACAGGAAGATGTCTTGTAGAGCTTCCTTTCCTCACACAGCCCATCTGGCTGCTTGACAGATGAAAACATTTTGGGTCTCAAACTCCCGTTCTTATAGTCAATTTCCAGACACCAAATGTGATTTAGGGTCTGAGTCTTTAAAGTTTTTTGGGAGGGGGCAGCTTCTTTGAAGTGCCCACTCCTCTTCTTCTTGAAAGCAGTCTGTCACAGCAGGAGTGACTGCAAAACTGGTAGTACAGGCCATGGGAGTGATGAGAGTCCATACCTGGATATCAGCAACAGTGATAAGTGTATCCTAAAGTTAACCCAGGGCCTCAGCCCTACTCTTTATGATTTCCTTATCTGATCTATCTCCTTCCTGGAATGTGACCAGGCCCCTTCCATGTGAGCTCTCTCTGAATCAAAGAGCACCCTTTGAAGTGTACAGGGGAAGCCTGGCTCTCCCCTCATCATTGTGTCCTACCCAGTTCACAGGAATGCAGCAATACACAAATCGGTCGAGGGGGGTTGCTCTACCTCCTCATGTTTCATCAGGCAGCCCTGGGTCTCCTAAGATGGAACCCAGAGTCCACCATCTACTGTACCATTTGTTAGCATGCATACAACGAGAAAATGCATTTAACACATCCACACTGTACAGTACTGTATCCTCCATGTACTGTACCACTCAAAGGCACACACCCAGCACATGCACTTAGCCTACATGCACTGTACAGTCCTACCTTCTTTATGTTGTACCACTCACAGCCATACATACTCCCAGCACCTGCATTTAACAAGCAAGCACTGCATAATGCTGTGTCCTCCACGTACTGTACCACTCCCAGGCACACATTTATCCGGCACATGCATTTAACATGCATGTACTGCACAGCACTACATCCTTCCATGTATTGAACCCCTCCCTGGCACACATACATCTAGCACATGCATCCACCATGCATGCACTGTGCAGTACGGCTTTATCCCTGTAATGTAGCCTATCCCAGGGACACATACACCCAGTGCAGGTACACCACTCATTCACTTCACAGTACTACACTAAACGGATGTAGGCCAAAGGTGAGATAAGCCCACAGCAACAGAACTTTGAATGAATGAGCCTGTAGGCCTCACTCCACTGACACACATTAAAAAGGACCTGTTCGCTACTATAGATCACTACAAGGTATGCTACCACTACCGCTCTTGTGCTGCTTAACTCCTGGTGAAGGCGGGAGCCTCTCACCACTATGAGGTTAATCCTTTGGGCTCCTCTCCCAGCCAAAAAAACCCAAAAGCCATGATAGAGGCCTATGTCGTGGGGTACAAGCATGATCTGTGTTTGCCTGTGACAACAGATATCCATACAGTTGAGGCTCTTAGAGTAGGGGCGCATGTCCATTACCATGCAGATTATATTTTTGTCCCAACACACAGGCTCTAGCTTTAGGCAGCACTGCTGTCCATTAGGTCACAGAGACCTTACGGTCTCGTAATTTTGACAACATAGCTATGCTGTGGTGTAAAAACATCTTTCTGATTCATGTGTCTAACAACATAAAAAAATCTTACATGCAAAGAGCATTAGATATAAGAACTGTTAGGCTACAAACATCTTAAGGACCCACGTTTGGACAGCAAAACCATCCCATAGCTTACAAATATCTTCCAGGCGCATACATCTCATAGCAAAACTCACCTTCAGGTTACACGGCTGTCGGAGAACCAGAATTAACTCACAGGCTGCACAGGACCAAGTCTGTGATGGCAGAGCTATCCTTGGGTTGTAAAAGATCTTACATTCATGGTCTAGGAGATAATAAGCCCCACAGTACAAATATCTACCAGGCTTCTGAACATGACAGCAAAGCTATGGTTCAGATCGCCAATCTAGGAAATTATCTAGCCTCTGCTACGGTAAGTTTTCACATTTATAGCAACCTGACTGTCTCATGCCAATATACTGGAGCCCCATTTTGTTTTTCAAGCTTTGTATGTGTTAGCCACACACTCACTAAATAAATAAATGAAAGTGTGAATTAATTGATATATATCATTACAATCGTGAACCACTTACACTAGCTCAGTTTGCATTTAAAAATTTTGATAATCAGATCAAAAATGTAAAATACTGCAAGCACATGACTTTTTACTAATGGGGGATAAAAAAGATAAAAATCAAAGTGCGTTTGCGACTTTAAGCGTCTCATGTTTGGAATGGTGCACATTGAAAATTTGACTCTCACCTATTGTTTAGAAAGTTGTTTCTAAAGAAACACATGTGACTTGCAATCTTTGAAATTGACCGTAAATACTCAAACCATGTCAATAAAACAGTAGTCTTTTTTTACTATTAATATTGGATATATATGGATCGAGCACAGAGACAAAAACTTTCAGCGGCGACATGAAACTTATCCCAATGCAATTGATTCAGACTCAAATCACCATCAAAACATAAACAAATCGGTGCCAATGCAGTAGAAGGAGCTTCCATAAAGGGCATGTTTATCTTGAGTTGTTCGGTGTCTGGGTTGGTTGATTTGTATGCTTCTGCTACTGATGTTACTTGCATTTAGGAAAGTATTATTTTTATTTCCTTTTAATCACTCCATGGGACTACAGATGTTTTCTTGTCCTCTCTCCCTAGTGCTGCCTCCATTGCAATTTTCCCGACCCTCTTAGATCTACCTGTTGCTTTCTCTGTCCCTCCCACCCGGCCTTTTTTTAAATATCCCTCCTTCACCACCTCTGCTCCGCTGTAGGTCCCTAACCACTTCATTATTGTCTCTCCTTCCATCCCCATTTCCCACAACAACAAAAAAAGTGTGTTTGTTGTGCTATTGGTGGTGGTCAATCTTGAAATGGGTTTTTACCCATATCAGGAAGGCCGCCTGAGAGTGCACAAGTGCAGGCTTGTGAAGTGGGCACCAAGAAATCATGGGATTATATTATGTGAACAAATCCATTCAAAGATGGCTGCCAAAGATGCATGTATCCGCATCGCTGCTGTCTACCAAAAACTCATTGACAAAGCCAATAGGTTTCACTGATAAGAATTATTGGGTTAGTAGTGCTTGGTGTAAAGAGGCTCAATAAGGCGGAATCTGTTTTTATTTAGTAGCTGACACATTGCATATAGATTGGGGCAAACTAGTGCAATTTTCACTCTCTCAGTCAGAAGAAGATGATTACTTGTGGCAGCTTAAAGAACAGTATTCACACACAGGTAATTCACAATACAGGTAGCAATAGCCATCAGCGACCCTAACAAAGGGTCACTGAAAGGCTGGAGGCCTGAAACAGAGTCCAAGCTATTTGATAAGCTGTTCCTGAAGCTAGGTATCTTAACATCTCCCATTCCCCTATTACTTCATGCATTTGGATGCCATTTTTAGTCTCCGAACATACAGTGGTTTCACCCAAATACTACTCTTTGATATTTACAGGTTTAAAAATATAGTTTATTTGCGCCCTGCACGTTTGCTTTTATCTCATGTTTACAACTACCAATGGAATGTAGCTTTGTTTCCCTGCCAGGACATTGTAGACCATTTCCTGACCATAATGCACACCCTTGCTAGGAAATGTTATCACAGAGTGTAAGGTGTGCCAGGGACCAGTTGTATGTCAATGTAATCAATCAGATGGTAAGTACAGAAACATGGCGACTCAGGCTACATACAGTTCTACCAATTTCTAAGTTATGTTTCTGCTCCCTAATATCTTAAAACGTTATTAAAAAGTCTCAGGAGACCGTTGATGGACTTGATACATTGTGCACTTTCATGCTGTCTTTGTATGTTTTATTACCTCAAATGCGAATAAACTTGATTATCAAAAAAAAAAAGTCTCAGGAGAGTGAAGTATGACTGTTGTTTAGCTACTAGCTTAAATCTGGATATACAGTTAGTTACCACCTAGAGGATTCCTGTACATAGTATAATACATAGAGAACACAATCATTGCATTCAGAGATATTTATGTTTATTGCTTATTTCACTAAATGCAATCTATTATTGTCCACAGGCTGTAGTGACTTCAGATTTGTATTCGAAAGCAAGCAGCTGGAAGAAAAGAAAACATTTGGCGATTATGGCATAGAGCCCATGTCAACCATAGTCACCGTTGTGAAACAGTCAGGTGGCTAGTGGTGGAAGCTCAAGCTGGGAATTCAGGCGTGTGGATATATTATGAAGGAAGTGAATCAAAATGTAAAATTACCACCGCCAGATACCTCTATATACCAAGTTTATTTTGATTTTTCATCTATAAATCAGTTTTTTCAAGCCTTCATCTCTTGATTCATAAACCAGCCCTGCACTAAACAACACCCTATTCTTTTCCAGACAAATGAAATGAAAGTATCTCGCAGTAATAACTGTATCATGAATCCATCTCTACCAGATGATCTCGGAGACAACTTTTCAGCTTCTTTCAGAATTAGCCAATCCCTTGCAGCCTGAAACAAAACTCCCTGACCCAAATTGCCCAGTTAAAGGCTCAAAGTACCCACTCCGCTTCAGAGAATATACTGCAAAATGCTGTGGTGACAATGATTGATGTGACTATGAACAATATCAAAATGGACATTTGGAAAACTAAGCACACATTGAAAGAAGATGGACGTACCATAAAAAGGATGGCATAGAGTTCTTGGGGAAAGAAAGAGGGTATCAAGCCCAAGATCGGCACTACTCATGTTTGCTGTCATTCAGTTATCCTCATTAATTATATTTCAGTCACACAGTAGAACAAAAACATATATGCATCATTGAGAATGAATGGACTCATTTATAGCTAGGCTTTCCTGTTTTCAGTTTCTATTTTTGGTAAATTCTGGTGGGGTTTTTTCAGTTTTTTCAGTACCTTAAAAAAACAGTGGTTATCAGTGGTTACACATTTTCGCGCCATTAAAAACAACAGAAACAGTGTTTTTCCGGTGTTTATGGAATTTTAATTTAATTTTAATTATAGCTTGCCTTCTGCACTGATAGTGCATGTGTATAGTTAGCGTGTGCACAGGGTATATGAGGTCCAAATACATTTTTGCTGCACCAGAATGGACTACAAAGTCAATAGCATTCTTCATTATCTACGAAGCTTGTAAAGATGCTTTCAGCATACCATCTCGCAAGTGACAAGGATCTCTTTCAGAGAAGCGCTTCAGCTCAGGTATCGATTTTGACAGGCCATCATACAACTTTTTCATATACGTAGCTGAATTACTGCAAATACAAGCAATATCACTCCAATCTTTATTGAACTTGGTAGGAACTTTTTTCAGCAGCATTCTAAGTGACACTGCGTTCCATGTTTACCAAACGTCTGGTGTCATGTTTTCATCACTATCTCAGATGCTTGGTGACAACTTTCTTTTCACATATACCTGTCACTACATCTGGCATTGAACGTTTAAAGCCTGGGGTGTTTGGCAATTCACTTCAATCAATACTGACTCACTAGAAAAGGGGGCAGAGGTATAAAAGGATTTCACCCATTCTCTGTCTGTGGGTAAATGTGATGATACATATTAGGAAAGATTCTTATGAAACCAGACATTTTACCTATCAGTGAAATCAAATGTAGCCAAAATATCAAATATGATTTTGATATTTCCCAGTTCTCTACAGTTTAGAAAATAACAAATTAAGACCTAAAACATTTTTCACTTACCTGCTCCGACGGCCGCCGCCTTGCTCCAGATCGTCCTGTCCCGTCCAGGACCTGCTGCACACTGCTCAGCCTCCCAGCGCCCAATCCCAGCACTGCTGTCATGCTGGGAATACTACTCTTAGCGTGTGAGCTGGGATTGGTCTGAGTGCCTCGGTTCGGTGCTCAGACATAGACTGATAGCAAGCTGTACAACACAGCTGAGGTGGAGCCAGGCCAAGTGCACATGACGGTTTTGAAGGCCACAGATGGCCGGCCAAACCGCCATGCGCACTTGGCAGTGCCCACCACTCCCCCCTCCTCCTCCCTGGTGCTGTAGCTGCAGGGTCAGTGTGGGTAGCCACGCCCCTCCCTCGGCTCACAGTCACAGCCTGCAGGACGAAAAATAAAATGATAATAAAAATGTTTTATTATCATTTTATTTTTGTCCTTTGCCTCTGCTGGCATTCAGCAGGGGAGGCGGAGGGGTGCGACGCTTCTCTGCCATAACGGCTACCACTCTTGTACATAAGTGCAAACTGCCTTTACCACTGTGGTGAATATCCATTGAATAGCCCACCACTATTGAAGAATTCTGCACATTAAAAATTTCATTAAATCTGAACCTTACGATTTTAATTATTTTTCCAGTGCCACATTGCATTTGAAACACTCTATAATTAGTATCCATTACAACCCATTCCTCACACACACCCTCATAAACCCCTGGTAATTAAACTGGGCTGCTTTCCAAAAGTTTTTAGCTCATCGGTGCCATTACAGACAAGGACGAGCCATGTGCAAATCATTACTAACCCCTGCTGCAAAGAAAGGTTCAAACTGAACTAGGGAATTCAAGCAAACCCAGACAAATTTCAGCTTTGTTGGGTTTCATAAGTGAGTTAAAGCTTGAGTCCTATGATAGATCGCTCTTGTGACCCTTGTCTGGGCATACCCTTTCTACTTAGGGGGACTCATTTAGATAGCCCAAACAGTGATGGAAGGAATGTTTGAATTAATTGCACCTCAGTAATTTCTCTGGACCACATTTCAGTCCATCATGTTTTAGCTCATCTCTGCCACTACAGAAAGGAACCAGCCATATGTAAACCACTTTTGGTCCCACCCCACTGTGGGGGGTCCACACTGAACTGTAAGGCCAGATAGCTTGATAGATTTGACAAATATTTTGCTAGCTCATCCCAAAAAAAGTGTTTAGAGCCAGTGGCCCAGTGAAAGGCAGTGAGAGGCAGAATTTACTCAGTATTGAAAGGTGCCTGGCAATAGTTCCATCCTAAAGAATCCAAGTGAAGGAAAAGGCACAAATCGGAACTCTTTGCAAACTGAAGAAGTCAACAATTGGAAAGGTAAACAGAAGGAAATATGCACCATCTAGCATGGGACCAGCTCTGCTTGATCGACTCTCACATCCCTGAAGAGATGATAAAATAAGAAAGGTTGTAATTACCATGACATGAATTTATTATGCTTTAATTAATTGAGATTGGAGCAGCATAATTTAGACTCCACCCTCTGCGTATACAATATTCATATTTTATCCCCTTTTGTACTTTCATTTCGTAATATAGCTAAAACTAGTTTCTTTATGGACCACTCAATTAGGATAATTTGTATTCTTTACATATTGATAATTTGAATTCTGCACTTTACAATATCTTGATTCAGGGTGCATAAGTAACTTAATTTCTTGCCTATGATCATATCTTTTAGTTATCCTTGTTAATTTTTGCTGATTATAATAAACTAATAATCTGAAAATAAACCTTTCTAGTTGCATACCATCCTCTCTGCCCTTATTATAGAATTGAATTGCTTTATTGAAATGTCAATGACTTCTGAAAGCTCACTCTCCTTCAACGTTTCAAGTTGACTATCAAAGTTCCATACTATCAGTAGGGGATGCTGTTTGATGACTATACTAAGGGATTGAAGTTTAGAGACCCTCCGCCCAATCAACATCTTGTATACTTGCTACGGGCATCAGGGAATGAATTGGTTCTAGCACAAGCAACTAGTCACTGTTTCTGTTCAGAGTTTTTGGGTGCACATTGTGGGCTGGTTTACAAACTGCTGGATGTGGAGGGAAGATTGCAGTATGAAACCCCAAAGACTTTCCAATGGACATCAACTAAGACATGAGTTTCATTCCTTTGAAACTTTGCTAAGTATGTACCTTTGCCCAATCCCAAACGGAACCAAATAATGACCACATACAATGTAGTTAGCAAACTTCTATTTATTTTAGATCAATAGACACTGCATTTATATAGTGATATTCTGAGTTTTTGCTTAAAATCATTCATACAATAAACCTGAATTCTTCTGACCATTTGCACACCTGTAAATTCTCGCTGCTCAGCACCACAGTGTAGACATTACCATTTAGAAGTGTTTGTCACTAAAAAGAATGTTTGCAGATTTAGTTTCCTTAATCAAACAACCATTAAAATATTTCACTACTTAAGTTGTCTTGGAAACAGGGTGCAATCGAAAATAAAAAAAATTGAAAGTGCAAAAAGTTAAAAAGTTGCCCCCCTCTAAACCCACATCTGATAGGAGAGGAGCCAAGCACATAATATTTCATGTGTTGTTCCAACTTGATCTAAAGTGCTCCAAAGATTTAAAGGCACTACCCACACATGAAAAAAGCAGCATTTTGTCACAGTCTACCAACTTTTATGGAAAACCATACTTATCACAGCACGAGAGTATATGTGTACTTTGGGGCTATTTCACTGCATGATCTAACATTGTAGTCTGATTTCAGCCTCAATCTACACCTTTCGCAATCCTCATGTGTTTGTGTGTATGTCTGTGCACATGCCCACTTGCTAAATTATAACCTGCAATTTTAAAGGGACAAAGCACAAGAGGAGGGAAGGAATACAAGATCAGTATGCAAGTGAACCTTACTTACTAGTAGCATAGTCATTTTTACATAACATCCGTGTTGGTGTGCAGTGGCTGCATTTACGTGTGAATGAGGTGTCCCTTGTAGACATGTCTCTCTCCTTTGGGAACTCTAGGTGAGATAGTGTCACCAATTTATTTTCAGGTAAAATTCCATATTCTAAGCCCATGGTAGGGGAAGGCTTGACTCCTGGTCTTCGCGATATTCCAGTTGTTTGTTTCCAACTTTGTTGTTGGTGTGTAAATTTGTCTTCCAGAGATCATGAACTTGTCTGCCTGGTAAGGAACCATGTTGGATTTCACTTACTTGAATGTTCCATAATTGATCTTAAAAGTTTTGTGGCTTGACCATGGAAGCAGTGTGACACCCTGAAGTGTAGTGGTGATCTGTTTATACTGTTTCAGTGTCTTGAACAGTCATATGTTGCATACAGGATAATCCTCAAAAGTGACAGTTGAGTATTTGGAACACAAGTGAGCATGGCCTCTGACCCCCCAGGTGGGATATGATCTATGAATGGTTGTTCTGAAATTGTGTTCAAGGAGGTAAGCTTTGTGTCTATATAGATCCAGTGTTCTTTCCGCATAAGGAGAGCTCTAACCAGTACCATGTAGAGTCTGAAACTGAAGGGTGGCAGGCTGGAGTGGTGAGTATCTCACAGGACACTAGAATATACTCTTATTAGTCATGTAAGGAGTGAATCAGTTCAAGGCAATGGTATTTAAGTACAATTGTGAATTAAGGGTCTTGATTAGGGCTCGGTGGTTGATGTTGTCAAATGCCGCCAAGTGCGTTTTGAGGGGATAATAAAGGAATTAGGCGCTCAGTCCACAGTATACAACTATTAATGTCTTATGATATTAGTGCGGTGCTTTACAGAGAAGTGATGTCAGCCCTGCATCCCAAAATGTAAATGTGAAACAATGAAACAAATCTCTACGCATACGCAATCATATATCAACGTGAATGAGAGTCATCCAGTCGTCTTTATAGTATCCAGTCCTTTTCTTTATTCAGATATTGGTTCTTCAGCCAGCCAACACGTGTTTCGTCAGTGGGTAAGTCACCCTATGGCTTCCTCAGGGCTGGAAATTTACATTAAATCTGCCTTACAGAGTCGTTCATTTATACATTTAACACATCATGCCCAGTGTTCATGTCAACTGAAACCAATAGTGCTTATGGTAATGCAGTCACCGATGGAACCCGATATATTACTCAGCTTGAAAGAACCTGTGTTATTCTCATTGTGAAGAACGCAATTTATTTTAACGTACAATGCCTTACATGTAACTATTTCAATACTTTTCTATTTCCCATTGTTTCGAAGGATCATACTGCCGACTGGTGTAGTCTGTACTCAGTTTCAAGCAGTCCTTATTCGCAAACCATATTGTACTTAATACAGAGAACCATTAAATAGTGTTAATGAGTCTTTTGGCACATGGTATTTACATAGAACATGCTGCGGCACATTGTAGTACCCTTAAACGTCAGTTGCCACTACCACCCAGATGAATTGTTTAATTCCAGTGAACTGTAAACCAAAATGAACGTTCAAGCCAGTGATATACACTGAGATATATAACATGATGGGCTATGGTACACACTCCAATGCTGCAAGCATGACGTGTGTTATAAACCATACGTGTGTTCCCATAATAGGTGACCTACACTCTTCTAAGGTACCTGTTATCTGCAGTTTTCTATCTGTATGGGAAAATAGTCCAGAATGAGACTAGTTTCATATTAAAACTGTGGTTATATTAAAATAATTTGATATCTAAGGATTACGTACCTTAATGGCGAATAAATTCCCCACCTTATGGACATATATTAAGTTACTGTACGGGTTTGTATGCGTCAAAATAAATCTTGCCACCTACAGTATAAAATAATAGAACCCGAACTCAATGACGTATTAAAAGACTTATCCAACTGCAACTGAAACTGAACAAAACATTGTACAAGGCACTCCTGCCAAAACCATGTTGCATGCTCTATCCCAACTTGTGAATTCGTTTAATCTACAGAAATTAGTTGGCTGCATCCCGCAGCTTAAATTATCCATGACTTACCGGTGTTCGGACCGGCATTTCCGACAATCTTTTCTTGGCGAGTGTGTCCGCTACCACGTCTGGACCGGGTGCCATTTTTGTGTCATATTAGGTGTGCTCTCTACGTCACCAGTGTAAAAGACAGACCAAGTCTGCAGTACCAGTGCCAGCGTCCCGCACATAACGTCCTTTCCTTAGGCGGGCCTTCCCACTGTTATGAAGCTCCCTGGTTTCGACCCCAATAGACACCATCTTTAAGCAGACCTCCCCGTTGTCATGAGGCTCTGCGGCCTTGACCCCAATATACTCCATCTTTAAACGGGCCTCCCCCCCATTCATGAGGCTCCATGGCCTCGACTCCAATGGACACCATTTTTGTGTGGGCCTCCCTGCTCTCCTGGTGATCATTATCCTTGACCCCTTTTGCGCTGGAGCTAGACATGTGTGACTCATATTTAGGCATCTTACCTGGCGCCACGGTCGGTACCCGCTCAGGGGCCTGCTGGTTCGCCACTGTCTGCTGCTGCCAGGTCCCATCCTCCTGAGTGTTGCCAGGCCCTTGACTCCTGAAATACACAAGGTGCAGATGGATTAGAAGACCCCCCGCTGTGATTCTTGCCACCATTGATCTACGTCTGCCTGCCCTTTGCTCTCTTCCCACAAATCCCCTTCCTCCAGACTCTCAAAGTCATAATCTAGCAATGTGTGCTCAAACTGTACCCCTAACTCTTTGCGCGCACCAGTTTCAAACTGTTTCTGAAACCTACCCAAGGGGGCCGTACCTTGCCCTCCCCACTGTCCTACTGATGCAGGACGTGTAGTCTCGTAATCCGGCCTGGCAGAGTATGCACTGAATCCTTCTGCCAGTTGCACCACCGAGGTCGTGCTGGACACTCCTGTGGCCGTGGTCTTGCCGTCCATCACCGAAATCCAGCTAGCCACCCGGGGCTGCACTGTCTCTTCACCTCTGGCCTTTGAGCAACACGTAGCACTCCAGATTCTGGCCCCCTAGCCTGCAGGCCAACCTAAAAAAATGAAACGTGGTCCAGTGTGCTGGTAAATGGTACCCCCTCAGCCGTCAACTCTCCGAACCCTTTCCTCAACCATCTACTTTGTGGGGCACTGGTGCCCGGAGAACGACCCAAACCTGCCGACCTGGCCTCACCTTCCCCAAAGTCACCTACCACTAACAACCCGCTCTGCCCCGTATGACCCGCCCTCCGATACACCTTGCCCGGTGGCTTCACCACCCACACGCTGGCTGCACTCCCCAACCTGGGCCTACGTTCTTCCTTCCCCTCCCCCATGCCCCTCCCCCTCACTCCATTACAAACTATCCACTGTGGCTAACTGGAAGGGTTGGCCCCATGTGTGCTCATGAGCACCGAAGAGTTTGCCACATGGCTCCACGGGGACCCAGCTGGACCCTGCCTGCCTTCCCTGCTCAGAATGGCCCTAGCTCCTGCGGGGACCCTGGCCAACCATGTTTTCCTACCCCAGGTGATGCTATTAAGATCTTTCTTCCATAATTCCTGTTCGTCTACCTGTTGCCCCCCTTCCTCTGGCTCTACTCCCTCAGCCACCCACTGTTCAAACACTTCCCTGAAGTCTACTGCAGGCATGGGCTGGGCCGATTCCATGCCCTCGCGTAGCTCCCTTATTCTTTCTTCCAGCCCCCCCTGAAATGGTTCCATCTTTTGCCGACCTGTAGAGCCCCCACTAAACCCCTGCCCTTCCCCTCCCTCTATACGAGTCTGCAGCGTACCACCCCCTTTTTGCATTGGCGAGGCCTCCCTCTCACTCCTGGAGGGCTCACGGTGTGCGCCTACAAAAATGCCCTTTCGAGGCCCCCTTCCTGCTCTGGGAGGCCTCGCAACATGCCCTTGTGTCATGCGGAGCCTCGCGGACCCGGCACACGGGCGTGGCTGAGCTCGCTGTTCCAGGCAGCATGATGCTGGGGGAGCCAGCATTCACCCCTCTGATCAGTGCTGCTCTCTGAGTGCGAGAGCAACTCAGAGAGCAGCCCCTCATGCTTACCTGGGACACCTTCCGGGATTGCGGCCTGCATGGGTTGGCGCAGGCCATCACTGCTGCCACAAATTTGTTGGAGTGCCGTCCCCTGTCTGCTGTGCCCTGACCCGCAACAGGTCCAAACGCCCAGCCTCAGCCAGCAGCCAGATGGCCTGGACTACCTTTTCGTCTTCTGCCTCAGCAAGCGCTGCCATCAGGTAGGATAAGCCAGAAATAAAACGCTGAGACTAACACAATGCCCAACAGCAATTAATTAACCAAAATGCGCCAACAGAACACTCCTAACTGACGAAAATACTCCTGCCTATGTACCAACCACTGTGCTACCAAGACAAAATGGAGGCTGGTACCCAAATTGGCAGGATATGTATATGTTGGGCTACGAAAGTAGCCCAAAGGAAGCCAAAATCTCTTGTGCGATACCACTTCCCCATAAACCCTGGGGGCAGACCTCCCTGTGGTCGACTGCCCCCTACGTACCCAGTGTAGTGGTACAGTGCAAGGCCTGTTATCGGTAAGTGGAAGAAAGGAGAGAGAAACAGGTGGCAGTGTTTCAAACTCCTGCACCCAATTGCTTGCGGGCATGGCACTCCCTTTTCTATGTATTCACTCATGACCTTTAACGCGGGGTGACGGTGAGCGTCATCTTGACGTCACAGGACATGACCCTGTGCCGGCTTACATTCCTCCGAAACGTTAAAGGAAAATAAAATTTAAAAAACATAACAGCTCTACTAGGTGTTTTGAGTTCAGTCAAAGCTAACGTCGTGGGTCTTGATGTATTCATCCACAGACATAGTCTTCCAGCTTGTTGGGTCTTTTAATGCTGGGTCTCAGATTGTATGGGTGCTGGTAGCTGGGAGCAGACAAAGCGTTAGGCTCTAAGGCTTAGGACAACTGCAGTTGTAGCCAGGTTTGTTGTTTGAGCTACCACGGTGTCATGGTGCTGCGAATAGATGTGGAAGGTAGCTGTGACCTTTATGTGCACGATGTTGGCTGGTGCCACATGGTGAAAGCTGAGATGTTCCTGGTAATACAAAACAAAAGTGTTCTTAGCTGTCACCATTTCCTCCCTGGATGCCGATCGCGCACAAGAACCCAGCCTCCTATATGAGTGTCCCATTCCTTCGCTCCCCTGGTTGTGCTGGTCATTTAGGTTCTTTGCAGTTCTCCTCCTTTACGTAGCTTCCACATCCAGAGGTTCGGGGATCCATTCTCCTGCATGCAGGATATTGTTTCGAACCGTCCTTCCAAACATGATATCGGTGGGTGCCCTTTGGTTTTTACTGTGAGGGGTATGCTTGTATGCCCCAAGTGTCTTATGAAGGACGTCTTCTACATCGACATGCTGCTCATAACCTATGCAGATTGCTATATGGAGGGTGCGTATCAGCCTCTCGACCTCGCCATTGGCGCAATCTTCTGGTGAGTTAGCCAGGGACTGTAGGGATTCCTTGAAGTCTTTGCTTTGAAAGGGAGGGTCAGGGCCGGTTCTAGGATTTTTGGGGCCCTGGGCCGAAAGGGAATGTGCGAGGCCCCTCTAATTTACATAAGTGACACCTTCAGGGCTCCGGAAGCTGCTTTGTGCAGACTTCTCCTGGGCCGTAGCTCCCGTCTCTGCCACCTACAAGCACCTCTTTCACAGCTCATATTGGGCTGAAGGTGTGAGAAGAGCTTGGGGGCTGAGAGTTAAAACTGTGCAGACGGTAAAGTGCTGACAATGGGTGTCCCGCGGTGTCTCTCAATGGGCAGCCAGACAGGAGGCCTAACTGCAGGACAATATGCGTCTCCTTGCAACTGGCACAAGATTGTTTCCCCCTCCCCTAGGCCTCCCCACACCATCCCTGAGAGGCCCAGGGAGGGTGCCCCCTCCTGTAAGCCCAATTGCAAACAGACACCTTTCTTCAATGGTATCGGCTGGAGCACAAGAGGTTTGGTGGTGTGTTGCACTGGTGCGGGGCCCCATGCTGGTGGGCTGAGTGCGAGGCCCTGGACAGCTGCCCATGCCTAGCGCCGGCCCTGGGGAGGGTCATTATCACGTTTGAGAGTTTAGGCACTCCGAACAAAGCAAATATCTTGTGAAGACACTTTCTGGTATGGCTGAAGGTTGTGTTTGCTAACACATCAATGACAGGGAACTTGGAGAAGGGGTCCGAGGTCAGACAGCACCAGCATGAGCTGTCCATTGGGTTAACAACCCGAAATCCACACTGATATCACACCAGGGACCTTGGCGGGGGCCGATCCGGAGGCTTGCAGACTTGACAATAGTGGCACCAGGCGACCATGTCGTCAATTTCAATATTTAGGACAGGAAACCATACCTTTTGTTGTAGGTGCGCCTTCCTTTTAGTTGATCCTTGTAGCCCACTGTGTGTGAGGAGTGTGTGTGAGCATGGTTGACGACAACTGACAGGGGATTGCAATGTGGTTACCTCGGAGGAGAACACTTTGGTCTGTACAGTGGTCGAAGAGCACTATAAAAAAAAGTATCGGACCTGTGATGCAATGGCGGTGGGTGAGTGAGCGTGGGGGCGTGGTCATTCACTTTCAAGTAACTACATATATAATAATGCACAGCTTTAATGAAAATTAAATGCAAGTTATGTTAATTAGGGGGAAATCAGACATTATGAAACCTCTATTAGTTAAGCCACAGAATTGAATCCTGGTGCTACAAGGTCACAGTCTGGTCCGTGGCAGAAAGCCCTGTGAATATGTATGTTATTATTTTAAACTTGCATTAATCACAATACAATATGGGCTGCTACAAAATGAGCAAAAAGGTTTAAGGTAAAAATTGCTTTCAAAGTATAGATTTTAGTAATACCCAGACTGTACATAGTTTTTTTATAACTGTCTTTTAAAAGCACACACTTCACACTTTAGCTGGTAACCCCCTTATTATATCTCTCAAAAAAATAAACGTGCGTCATCATGAAGCTTCAAGTGATTCAATCAATTAAAGCCAATACCAGCTTCCAAGCACCCTTTAGATTTGTAGATTAACCACTTACATTTATTAGGGAAGCAGGCACTCTGGATGGGTTGTTTAGCTTTCTGCCCCTCCCTCGTTTCACAGCACAGGAGACTCCCTGCCTTACGCATCAGCTGAAGCATTACAGTTGTCAGAACGGGATGGTTGTATTTTTACACCAAGCAGGGGAAACTGTTATTTCTAAAATTAAAAAAGTATGGGCACATCATTCCCCTCACATCCCCTCTACTTTGACTACTGGATCTGTAATACTGAGTGCATGCTGTATATTCCACAGAGCGGAGAGGTTGCATAGGGAGATGTCATCATACTTTTGGGCGCCCTGGAGGAAGGTTTTCCACTACTCGAACGTGATCATTTCCACAGTGTTTTGGAGACATAGGTCTGATGCTATGGCGTCAGCAATGTCTTGGAGTGCTATAGTTTTTGGGCACCCAATTTCTGTGATCCAGCGTACTTACTCATCAGCATCAGACAGCAAGCTTAGTGAGGTGTCCATGGGCTGCCTTGGATGTCTGGAAAGGTAGTCGTCGAGATTGTCACTGCCTTCTTTGTAGTACACTGTCAGTTGATAGTTTTGTAGCTGCAGGCCCCATTTGTCGATGCGGCTGGAGGGTGAGGCGCCGTGCCGGCAAAGAAGGACATGAGTGGTTTGTGGCCGGGTATGACCCTGAACAGCCGCCTATAGAGATAAAGGTGAAAATGATGGTAGCCCCATTTGATGGTGAGTGCTTCCTTCTATATGTGGGCATAGCGTTTCTAGCACCTAGACTGCGCCGAGGCCGATGGGCTGGTGTCAACCACCAGTTCAGTGTCCTTTGCTGGGTCGAATATGCCATCACAGTATCGTTGAGAAGGGTATTTTTGATGGTCTGGAAGGCGTATTCCTCCATACACCATGACCAATAGATGGAAGGCTATTTGAGACACTGTAATGAGCCTGTGAGTTTTGTTAGATTGGGGATGGACCTCTCACAGTACATTGCGAGGTGGAGGAAACTCTGGACTTCGGCAGCAGTGGTAGGCTTGTGGTGCTATACTTGAGGATGAGTGGTTAAGAGAGTTAAAGGAAGATCGAGTGTTACAAAGTGGGATAGCATTATTGGGTTCAGTCTGGATGGGAAAAGCTGCATGTGGAAAAGATGTGATTAGATTCTGGGATGTGAAAGAGGAACTCTCTGTAGGAGATCGGCTTATGTTAAGGGGAAGCAGATTAATTCCACCCAAGAGCTTGAGAGACCACACTATTTCTATGGCACATGAAAGACATTTAGAGATTACAATAACAAATGCTAGGATTTGTGCTGACTACTGGTGGCCAGGATTGGATATAATGGTGGAAAGGAAAGTAAGAGATTGTGTTGCATGTTTGAGCAGTGATAGAATACTAAAATATAGGACCCAACTCATGTGTGTTTGCAAGTTATCGTCTGGCCTTTAGGATAAAATAGCTTTGGACATAATTGGTCCTATTCGCACTTCTAGTGTAGATCGTTACATTTTGAGTTGCATGACCATGTACTCCAGGTGGTCAGAATTCTTGATTGTTAATTCTATCGAAATGTGTTTGGTGGTTAATTTACTTGATGGAATATTTGATTTTGTTAACAGACAATGCTGTTCAACCGACTTCAAGAGAGATGCAACATTTCTTGAAGGATAAGGGAATAGTGCACAAGAAGTTTGTATCAACCAGAAATTAATAGCATGATTGAGTGATTCAGCAAAGTGTTGAAAGAGGTAATACAGCATGTCAAAGCATGTGGTACACCCTGGACAAAGGAAGTGAAAGAAAAAGTGAGAGTGTATAAGGTTGACCCCTCATTCCAAAACAGGTGTGATTCCATATGAGTTATTCCAGGGTAGGAAGCCAAATTGTTTGATGTGCCCTACTTGAGTGAATAAAAGAAGAGGATGTGGAGTTGATTGAATGTCAAGGGAAAATGAGTGGATGGAGTGAGTAGAAAGGAAAATTTTAAAGAGAAAGGAGGAGTTTGATGATCGTAAGAGGGGCAAGGTGACTAAAACACGGGTTGGGAATTGGTACATGTACCAACATTTCCAGACTCAGCAGACCTTTGAAAATCATCAAACTGTTCAAGAATGCTGTGAAGATTGATGGCCAGCAGATATGGAATTTAAGTCGAGTGGTCAAATGTAGTATGGGTAGCTCTGTTCTTGCTGGAATACAACTTGAAGATGTATCATTGTATTCTGGAGAAGGAATGACAAATCACAAGGATTTGGAGAACAGGGCTGCAGGAGATCTGATTGAGATGAAGAAGAGCTCAGGGAAGACTCTAAAGCCTACTTTCTTGAGAAATTATGTTAAGTAGATTTCTTTGTATCGCTAATGTGGTCGAGATAATTTAGTTGTTCGGTTGGGCTTACACCTCAACATACCTGTTGTTAGATTAGATTAGTATGTATATGTTTCTTTCTCCGTTTTTTCTTGCTTTGTTTATATGGGGGCAAGGTGTGTGGTATTGCTGCATGCTGGAATACTCTGTACTGGGTGTTCTGAGAATGTTTGCGTTTGAAGAGAGAAGTTGGAGAGACGCGTGAAGAACAGCTGGATGAGGTTATCAGGATCTTGAATAAAAGCTGTTGAAGAAACCATCATTGGATTCTCTGCAATGTACTTTCTAACACATCTCCCTGTGTGTAGATACATTTTACTATTCGCTGAATACCTCCTAACATTTCTGCCTAGGAATGTTGCTCTTTTGGTGTGGTCTCAACATCACTAAAAGGACGGCTGTGTTCTGATACCTATGCCTATTAAATGAAAGCAGATCCAGTATAAGGTACGCTTGTCTAAAAATGGATGCGTTTTTTCTGCTTTGGTTAGCTTTTTCTACCTAGATAGCTTGGATGATTGCTTAATAATGATTTTCCATCCTTTAATCTGATGGAGGCCTTGTAAAATAATGTTCATTTTCAATTCAGATCAATGGTAGTAAATCAGTATGCCAGAGCTAATAAGGGGGTCTGATGTGAGAGGAGTTAGGGTTGTTTTACGGTTGCACCATAAATTGGTTGATGGTCTGTGCTGACCAATTCACCATACAATTCGACAACACAGAATCAGACTCCTGACTGGGAAGAAAATGTCTTGGAATTCATATCCCAGAAAGGTGCTGCGATGCCTGGCTAATGGCAGATTGAGCCCAAGTGGTAATTAACAGAAACTAATGGTTAGATATTTTATCAAACATTGTACACTGTTCTATCAGTCATTTCATATGAACCTGCATGTCACTGCAAGGCTAATCAATGGCTGATGCCAGCCGACTGCCAGGTCACAGTACATGTTTGGTTGGCATGAGCTTTTAGAAATTGAAAATGTCCCAACCATATATTTCTAGTATGGAATCCTACAAGGATGCACGTTTTTGCATGCCTGGAAAATCAGTAGTTTTAAATATGTTTAAAGCACATCACACAATTCTTCTTCCTAGTGGGTGCTCCCACATTGTTGCTGTGCTCAGAGTCAGGGCAGACCACTGTATTTTAATGTTAAGCTATAGGAAGATTCTCCTTGGGGCAGCTGCAAAGGCCACTTTACTAATGTTAGGGTAGGCAGGAAGGTTTACCATCACATCTGGTAAAATATAAGCTGTTGCCGAATAACTGTAGTTCTTATCCCCACACCCCCCATTTTAGTTTGGGGGAATACACTTTGTGCCTCAGTGGTTAAGATACAGGTTGATCTTTTCCTTTCTTTCGGCAATGATGGCCTGCATGTTGCCGAGCCTCGGCATCAGCTCCAGAGAAAGAAATGGATACTTTACTTTTTAGTCCTTGTTCTACATTGTAGGAATCTTCATCAAGGTCATAAACGTTGTCATAATTCCCCTTTGCAATCAGGGACCATGGAACACTTCTTCAACAATAGTTTCTCATATAAGATCATGATTTAGCAGAAAGACTGAAGAATGCAACATAAGTTGCTGTGCACTTTCTGAAAGTCTATTATAGGCAAGATTTTCCAAATCTTAGCTTCAGAAAAAAAATCCTTTCGCTATACTTCATTGCAACAACTATGATAAACTTGCTGTCTTATGTTTAAATAATGAGGAATCCACAGCCTGATAGGCTTGCACTGAAACAGCAGAAAAAGGTATCCTGTCCAGTTAAGGCTGCAGGAGCTACCACAGTCCATGACACCTTGCACTGGCAGATATCAGAGGTATGGAAGAATGGCATCCCTTTGGCAGGTGATTGGATTATAACCTCTTTGTTAACACCATAAGCAAAATCTTTTCTCTAGCATGCACTAGGATGCTTGCTTTCCTTTTCTATGTCCATGCATGGTTGAGGTAGATTTAGATGTGCAAATTGTCTGATCTCAGGAGCCAGGCTGCTAAATTCAATGATTTCCTGCTCAGGTGGTACAGTTGACCCTGAGACCTGGTCAGCTGGTTCTGGTTTTCATGACAACCTCTTGTGTGGTCTTAGTGATATTTGCAGTAGATCTTGATACCATCACTGCTTGGGTCAGTCTGCAGAAATAAGGATCTATGTCACTTGGAAGTTCTGTCACTTCAGTATAACCCCAGGAAGCAATTAAAGCGGAGGAAAAAGGCAAAGCTATGTCTTCAACCAATGCATTAAAAAAGCACTGCCGAATGATTCAGGTTCTAGTAACATGGATGCAAAGTCTTGCCATTTTTTTGTTTTCGATGTAGTGAAGAGGTCTATCTTCAGAAAGCCCTTCTTTACGAAGATGTGATGTAAAACGTTGTTGTCCAGAAGCCATTTGTGATTCTCATTGTAGAAGTGACTTAGGAAATTCGCTTGTTGGTTCAAGGTTCCTACCTAATCTACTTCATCAAAACACAAAAGGGTCCCTGATTTCCTAAATAGGTTTGGAGAAGTAGGCAGGGAAACAAACCAAGGTAAAGAAACAAGAACTTCTCCAAAACAATGTATATAATATTTGCAGTACATCAAAAGTATATATGAAGCCAGGGATCGGACTAGTATTTTTATAGTTTATTTAACTCATACAAAAATATATGGTTTTTTAGATCTATATGTATTTATAGTACAAAAAACCTTATTCTTAAAAGGACTGTATATATTCATTTTTTGTATATACATCAAAACAACTGTACATATAGTCATGTAGTTGTTAGCACCCACAAATACAATTGATCAATACATATTAGACATATCATACTGTACGAACACAGAAAAAGCACACAAAATAAGTCACAAAACACTATGAGCCACAATCACAATAATCAGAGAAACAAAATGAAAACATTGGACACAACAAAATTTACATTACAAAACAATGAGACACGCCACAATACAAGGAAATATTTGCTCAATCTGTAAATATTGATGACATTATGGGATGTTAATTCAGGCTGACAGAAAAACGCCAACACAAGTTTCGGTAGTAGGCCGTAGATGTAAACAACCTTCATCATGGCGTGGTCTGTACAAATAGCTCTTGTGGCAGGAGGCCATCTAAATTGCTTAAGGTCATATACTAATCGAGCACTAGATAAGAGGGGGCTCACAATCTTCACAAACCCTAGTCAGAATCCAACCAACAACAATTAGATATATTCATATTGACTATATTAAAAAGAAGGAGAGGAGGAGCCAACACCCAGAGTAAGTGTAATAAAACGCAAGCCGTCACCAAAAGGGAAGTACCAAAGTATGACACCCATCTATATCTGGTGAGCAACATGCATGCCATCAACTTCAGGTCATAATCTGGTTCAAAAGTAGCCATAAGGAGGGTTATTCATATCTAAAGTAATATGGCAGAGAAAAAGGAGTATACATAGTGTATCTAAAGTAGTATAGCAGAGAGAAAGGAGTATGGATAGTGTATTGATTCAAAAGCAAACCAATACCTACTGGTAAGAGAGTGTGTATCCAGAAGGTAGTCAGAGGCAACGTATTGCCGCAGTGATATAATTGAAACAATGTCCACTATCAATATCCGGGTCACAGGAGGAGACAAAGGTGGGAAGGGAAATAAGGACTTCCCACCGCAACTCTTAGTATCACTGAGAAAGACACACAGAGTAAAAATAATTAAATAGAAGAGAAATAAAAAGTATACCAAGGAGAGGTCGAAAAACTAAATAAAGAGACGCTGACCTACCTATGTTCCAAGGAGGGTTAAAAAGCAAATCAATACCTACTGGTAAGAGAGTGTGTATCCAGAAGGTAGTCAGAGGCAACGTATTGCCACAATGATATAATTGAAACAATGTCCACTATTAATATCCGTACAGCATTTAGTGATAGCCCCTGACTAAGGACCACAACGAGATCTTTTGAAACTCCTAAAAGAGTGGTCTCAATCTCGTGCCTCCTTGTTTATTTAGATGGGACATGGTTGTGTATTGTCCATTTGAATATGAACCATGTTTCTTGTCAGAGAAGGCTGTGAAAGCCAAATGGGCTGCTCGCGGTCTTGTACAAACAGCACTCCCAGTTTGCTCCCCGTTTAAAGAGTCATCTGTGACAAACGTCTGACTTAGGTGATCTTGCTGGAACGGGATTCCTTGAAGCAAGCTTGCTGCTTTGTACCATTATGAGGAGAAGCTTCTTGCCAATATCAAAATTTGAAGGTTGTCGTAAAACTGTGGTGTTTCTAAAAACATTGATGCTCAAGCTAGTGCTGGAGAGGCATTAGGGAGTCTTGTATTTGAAACAATGGAAATGCATGAAGATATAGAATGCAGTAGGGAGGAGACATGACGTGCTGTTGATTGGCAGTCCAGGTTGCCTTTCTCCTATATTGACGACACTCTCCTCAGATGGAAGCACGTTCCTTAAATTTTGGTTAGTGCTGCTCTGAGGTAGGATAGCACTTGAACAGGTGTGGTTGTTGACTTTCGCACATTTCTATGCATGCCTAGATGAAGCAGCAGGGCTTTTGCAGTCCTAGTCTGTTATGTTGGGCTGTGCGCTTTTATCAGCCAATTGTCTGGGTATGGATAAAAATACTCCTTTGGCGAACTATGTGGGATGCCACTACTTCCATGCAGTTTGAAAAGGTTTGAGGAGCTGTCTTCAGACCAAACGACAGCACTATGAACTGGTAATGTGCATTTCCTACTACGAGCAACAAGTACTTCCTGTGACTTTTGAAAATTGAGAAGTAGAAACATGTATCTTAAAAATCTAACATTTAACACTTTTCCCTATTGATCTATTTGTTATTTTACATATCTAATATGAGTTTGAAATTCTCTCTTCAGGCCTTTCTTTTGAATAAGGAAATAAGTAGAATACTTGAATACATTCCTTGCCCTTTAAGAGGGGAAGAAACTTGTTTGATTGCTCGCTTTTTCAATAGTACAGATGTTTCCTCATCCAATAAGCTGAAAATTTGACGTCAGCTTTGGTGGAGTTTCCTTGCTTCCTATTGGTCAGCGGCTCCTCTTGTCCTCCGGCTTCCTCCTGGGCTTCTGAGTCTTCGTCCATGCTGTTGAGCAAGGAGCAAGTACTGCTTCCTGTAGCGAGTGCCCTTCCACTAGCCGCAGATGCTCCTTTTTTAATCCTCCACATGCGCTCGTATAGAGTGTATGTACATGCAGTCCCACTCCTTCACTGCCACCTTCCATGGTTGTTTTAAACCCACTCCCGTTGTTGTTTTTGAAAGTACTCCCATACACCCCACCAACACTTCCACGCTGCAGCTGGCCCAGCCAAGTGCTCCTTCTTCTGGAAACTGTGCCAGGGGAGGGCCCCCTTTGTCGCCACAACAAAGTGGGCAGTCAGACAGCTATTTTCCTGAGTCTTGGTCAAGCACCAGAAAGCTGGAGGAGCAGGGGCACCAGGCTGCATTAGATTGACTGCTTTGAACAGTCAGGTCAAGGAGGGCTTAATTGGTTTTCAGATGTTGCTGTTTATAGATCTCGAAGAGACATGCTGTGTTTAATCTGTAGGCTTCAGCCCACCCACAGGCTTCCCATTTGCTCGCTCCATCATCTGTCTCATTTTCTTTGTCGCCATTTGTTACTAACATGCATGGTTATGCCTCGTCTTGTGTTTAGCCCTCCCCTAGAGCATGGACCAAGTACTTGTAAAGATACACTGCTGCCTTTTTTATGACCATTTTAGGACCTACTTTTTTCTTTCTTTTTCAGCACTCTACACAGTGCTCATGCTTTTATCAGCTCCGTCTGCTCCCACCCACCCTTATGCCCCGTCCACAGATCGCCCCCTCCCCGTCACTGCTTCTCCCTTTGTTGCTGCATCTCATTTCCCCCACCTCCTCCGTCCCGTCTCTACTTGCTCCCTCGCACCTCCCGGTGCTTGCCCCATCCACAAATAACCCCCCTACCATCACTGCTTTAAGCCACATTGTAGTATGTTTTGTTCTAGTGAGTGGTGGTGTTCTGCCTTTTAATGTCCTGTTAATGTATAGCTGGCGTTCTGATTAGAGCATGTGTGCATGGCTGCTGTTACTTGGCACACATGTATTCTCTGTTTATTTTCTGCACTTGTGGGTACTAGGTGTGTGTGCGTGTTTACACCATATGTGGTCGTTCGGCAATGGTGTTTATAGCTGGAAAATCAGACCTCAAGTGAATCAGGTATGCGTTATCACAGGGCATGTCAGAGCTTCTAAAGTGCCTGTGTCTTCTGCTGTAATTGCATAGCCACATTTCTCCTGTGCAAAATGATTGAACTGTTAGTGTCTCACCTTGCTGCTTCTCATTTCATAGGGTGGGACTCTATTTCTTCAAATTCCTCCCGTCGGGGCACTTTTTTACTTTTTCTGCATTCACCGGAGTGTTTCCATGCGTCATTGTTGCTTAACTTGAATTCTGTTCAAAGGAGCCAGGCTGAGTTTTGATATCTTCAAGGTCTGCCTGCCCCTCAGTGTCCATGGCAAAAGTAGTATTTTAGTGGGTTGTATGACGGACCACGCATGTGATTACATCGCATGTCTTAACAACACAGTCTTTACCACAACTGCGTCTTTACCACGCATGCCTTTACAACAAATTTAGTTGTGAAGGCATGATTGGTAAAGGCATATTCGTGGTAAAGGTTTCAACCCAGCCCCCTGCCCTGAGCCGTAAAACCTGGCCCCCAGTCTTGAAAACTACCCAAACCACAGCCCTAAAAACACCCCAGTCCCCCACCCTGAGCCCTACAACCGGCCCCCAGCCCAAAAACTACCCCGACCCCAGCCCTAAAAACATCCCAGCCCCCCGTCCTGACACCTAAAACAAGCCCCTAGCCCTAAAAACTACCCTGATCCCCCGCCCTGCGCCCTAAAGCCGGCCTCCCCGCCCTAAAAACAGCCCAGCCCCCTGCCCTGAGCCCTAAAACCACCCCAGTCCTAAAAGCGACCCCGACCACCAGCCCTGAGCCCTAAAGCCCGGTACACAGCCCTAAAAACGACCCGAGCCCAACCTTACCCAGAAAACTACTCACCAAGCAGCGCCCTGATCCTTCCCGTTCCCCAAAATCTTGTCCGGGCAGGCAGTCTCTCCAAGTCTCCAACACCTCTCACCACTCGCCCATTCACTCTGAGTCTAGAGCACTGACTGCCTTTACCATGCATATGCCTTTACCGCCTTTACAACGAAAATCGTTGTAACGGAATGTGTGTGGTAAAGGCAAGCGTGGTTCAGACCATGTGGTGAATGACGTTTCCCATCTCAATGTGGTTGCCAGTGCAATGTATTTCCTCATGTTCACTACTGTAAACCAGCCTAACACTGTGATTCTTTCCAATTTTTGTGCAGTTTTATATAGCGCCAACACCACCCGAAGGTAGTGGAGCACTTTACATTAGCACCAGTTACATTTTTGTGCAGTTTTATACAGCGCCAACACCACCCAAAGGTATTGGAGCACTTATATTAGCACCAGTTCCTTTACAAAAGGGAACATTCATTTTTGTAGGCATAGAAAGATTAAGTGATTTGCTCATAATCAAGGATGTTCAGCTGATGACGAAACTCAAACCCGGTTTCCCAGCTCCGTAGTCGGCAGCAGCGACCCTTACACCACAACCTCTCCCAAGAAGACGGCAGATCGTCTCCCTAGCCTTGGCCTCAGTTCCCCATTTTGTGATTACGGCCAAATCCCTTAGGGGCATATGTATGAGCCCTGTGTGCCGCCTGAGTGTCACTTTTTGTGACACTGGCAACGCAAACTACAAAAACTTATTTATAAGGTCATGCAAAGACACTTTGCCTGGCTTTGAATGGCCGCATAGATATGGAGTAAGGCAAAGCAGCGCAAATCGCTATGCTGCCTTACTCGGCACCCATGGATTTTGACTCTTCCCCAGATTTACAAAACCATGTAAACCTGGGAATGCGCAAAACCTTACACCTTTCCATGGTAGGCGCAACGAGGAGAAATACATTTTTTTTATCCTTGTTTTTGCCTCTTTCCAAGTGTGCTACATTCTGCAGCACACATAGAAAGAGGAAAAAGCCTCCCCACACTGTTTGTGTGCAGGAAGGTGCTCCTTTCTGCACAAAAACAATCCTGACGACAACACAGGCATCCTTCCAACATGGTGCAAGGGTGCCTGCACTGGCGCTAGGCTGCCAAAACAGCACCAGCACAGGGGAAAGAACAAGAATGCACCATATTGTATAAATACGGTGCATTCCTGCCCTTTCAATTTGACGTAGGGCAGTGCAGCAAGGTGATTTGCTGCACTGCCCTACGCCAAAACCCCATAAATGAAGCCCTTAATCTCCCTGTGGAAGCCAGCATTTGTTGTTGGCAGCCCATCCACCTTCTGCCCGTCACTTGCCCTTCTGAACTCCGTTGCACAGATCCCCTCCTCCCCTGACTCTGCTTTTCACATTTTTTAGAACAACCCAAAGGTATTGGAGTGCTTTACATTAGCACCAGTTACTTTGCACAAGGACACATTCATTTTTGTAGGCATGAAGTGATTAAGTGATATGCCCCGAATCAAGGATGTTAAGCGATGCTGAAACTCAAACCCGTTTTCTCAGCTCCATAGTTGGCAGCTCTGGCCCTTCCACCACATCCTCTCCCAAAAGGATGCCACATCGTCTCTCTAGACTTGGCCTCAGTTCCACATTTTGATGATTAGGGCAAATGGCTTAATCTCTCTGTGGCTGTCCGCATTTGCTGTTGGTTACCCATCCACCTCCTGCCCGACGCTGCTTGCCCCCGCTGAACTCCACTGTACAGAGCCCCTCCTCCACCGACTCTGCTTTCACATTTTTTTTGTGCAGTTTTTATTTAGCACCAACACCACCCAAAGGTATTGGAGCGTATTACATTAACACCAGTTACTTTGCACAAGGACACCGTAAACTTAGGCAAATCACTTAATCTCCCCATGGCAGCCTGCATTTGCTGTTGGTTGCCTGGTGACCTCCCGCCCGTCGCAGCTTGCCTACGCTGAGCTCCAGTTCCACAGATCCCCACTTCCCCCAGATCCCCTCCTCCCGTACTCTTCTTTTCACATTTGATATTTTTGTGCAGTTTTATGTAGCACCAACACCACCCAAAGGTATTGATATGCTTTACATAAGCACCAGTCACTTTTTTTGTGCAGTTTTATATACTTCTAAACACTACCTGATGGTATTGGAGCAATTTACATTAGCACCAGTTACTTTACACAAGGACACATTTATTTTTGTAGGCACAGGGGGATTAAGTGATTTGCACAGAATCAAGGATCTTAAGCCGAAACTCAAACCCCGTTTCCCAGCTCCATAGTCGGCAGCTCTGGCCCTTCAGCCAAATCCTCTCCCAAGAAAACTCCACATCATCTCCCTACCCTCAGCCTCAGTTCCACATTTTGTGATTACGGGCAAATCACTTAATCTCCCTCTGGCTGTCCACATTTGCTGTTGGTTGCCCGTCTACCTCCCGCCCATCGCTGCTTGCCCCTGCTCAACTCCGTTGCACAGACTCCCTCCTCCATCGACTCTGTTTTTCACATTTTTTGTGTGCAGTTTTATGTAGCATTCTATTTGCCATTGAGTGGGTGACAGCTGTGACTTCATCTTTGTCATGTATTTATGTTATCCGCAGCCGCCTGGCTGTAGGGCCCGGTGCGGTACAGCATTCAATGATGCCAAACATTCTACCTCGTCCACTCTCCCAGTTGTTTGTTTTTCTTAACCCTGCTCACAAATCAACATAATTTGCCTGAACCCTTCAACTGTCCTTGTGGGTGCTGCTCCCTAGTTGAAAATGTGTTTCAGTTTATGAACAAATAAGAAATCGGAGATTACGTGTTTGCAAGACGCACATAGTGAGCCTGGTTAGCTAAGTGCCAGTAATGTGTAGCATGAATACATTGTTTACCTGGCATTAGCCACTGTGCGGACAAATATGCGTGGCAGTATTTTTTTTTGTGTTGTAATACTTTATTGAAATCGAGATCACATAACATGTGCACAGGTAGAAACAAAATACTATATGCAGTACATTTCAATAGGGAGGAGAGGGGAAGAATAGGGGGAAGGTGGGGGAGGGAGGATCAAGGGGAGAGTTCACATAATGCACACAATACTGACGTTCCCTGCACTGTATGTTCCTTCAGGTGTCAGTTCACAGTGAGCCATTGTCCCCGGTGGGGGGTGAGGGCCCAGTCAGTCGGCCGCAAGAAGAAGGGGGCGCCCTGTGTGGATTTTATTTCATATATTTTTATAATTTGTTTACGCGAGGTTAAGTAGCAGATCATGTCAGAAACGAGGCAACACTGTAACTCTAATTTAAGGGTTTGTCTGTTCATTGTGTGTGAATGTGTGTGTGAGGACTTGTAAACCATACTCTTATTCACGAATGCATACCTCTCAATCTTGCAAAGCAGCTTGGAGGTTAAGAGCCACGCCCAATGACATCACAGGACCATTGACCCAGTGACATGTCAGAAAGTGATGGCATCACAGGACGTGATTATGGTGTCTCGGCCTCATCACAGGAAGTGAAATGATAACTCATAATTACTTAACCGCCCCGTTCTTTATTGAACAGGGAGGTACATAGCTTATGGTCGGTCCTCTGTACAGACTGTACACTCGCATCGCAGCTTAGACTTAGACATTTACACATTCTGACTGCCTTCCAGCTTGTTTCCTGAGCCTTCTGCATGTTTTCATTGCCATTCATCGTCTCAGCGGCCAGAGTTGCATAGATCTCGGAGTTTGAAGCGCCATCTGTGCCAGTCTCTTTTTCTCAACATTTCTTACCCTGATCTACAGCTTCCCTCCATCCTTCTCTAGCACCACTTTCCCTAGGTTCCCCACCTTGGCCAAAATTAGTCAGCTCTCCTTGTCTTTGACTTGTGCTTTTTCAATGTTCCATGCGCCTGGTCTCTCTCCCTCACTCCTGTGTCCAGATCACCATATTGTATATTGCAGTACCACAAATGTTCCTGGGTAATCAATGTGAGAAACAAAAGCAGGCAAGCGTTACTGCTGTTTTAAGGCCTTTTATGGACCATTATTACATTGCACCAAAGATTAGCTGTATCAGAAATCTATCTCATCATAATGAGCACAACTGCAGCTGTATTCTAGTTTTGCTAATGCCAGACAAGTATTATAGATTATTCAAATATCACGCACAAGCTGGCCTGCCATAAATAACAAGTATTAGCAAAGCCAATAGGTTTTGCCTATGCGAGATCTGTTGGCTTTGTCAATGTTTTTTCGAACATGTTACAAAGCAGCGCAGGCTGCTGTACAACATGGCTGAAAGTAAAGAAAAACACAGCACTATGAAGTGTTCAATGCTGGCAGTGTCATAGCGTTTTTATTTTTCTTTACTTTATGGTATGTTGCACAGCAGCCCACGCTGCTATGCAGCATGTTTAAAAAACACTGACAAAGCAAGCCAATAGATCTCTCATAGGCGAAACCTATTGGCTTTGCCAATGCTTGTTAATAAATGTGGCTCTGAGCTGCTTTCTCCCTCTTGCACAATGCAGCAAAGCATCTATGGTTGCTTCACTGCTTTGTGCTGAAGAATATTAAATCAGCCCCTTTGTGTGCATGCCTGGCATGCCCAGTCGTAACCCTCGCCCTCTAAGGCTGTTGGTGGCAATTAAGTAGAAAAATAATCTTTGCATATCATTTCCCTCTCCTTACTTCACCTCTTTTACCTTAACCCTCTCTCTAAACCTCTGTAGCCACCACTGCTTCTATATGTACCTTCATTCTCCCTCCATCTCAACTCTTTCTCAATATTCCCAATTTATGTCACTCAATTTCATCTCTTTCTACCTCTCTCTAATGACCTTGCACCTCTATCACCAACTGTGCCTACAGCTAAATCTATCCCTCTCGTTCCCCTCTCTATCTCTTTCCTCCCTTTGTACTTCCCTTGGCTTTTTCTACCTGACATCCTTATATCTCACCACCGTCTACTTCACTTCTCACAGATCTCTTCTCTGTCTTTAGAACGTGTATTTGTAAAGTGCATGTTCACCCAAGGGTATCTTGGCAGTTAACAACAGATGTTTATTGTTTCCTAACTCAATGGTACTCATTTTATTTACCTCAGAAGGATGAAAGGCTGAGTGGACCCACCAGGATTTAAACCTGTGACCATGAGGTCGAACACAAGGCCCTACAGTTTATGAATTAGTCCACTAAGCCACCAGACCCAGCTCTCACCTCTCTTTCTCTCTCTCTATGTCTCTACTGCGTTACCTGTCTCTTAGACCTTTCTCTACGTCAACACTCTCCCTGACCTCTCTATCTCCTTTCTTTTTTCTACCTCACATGTCCATGACTACCTCACCTCTCTCACCCCACCACTCTCTCTCACTACCTATCATCTCAATTTACCTCACCATTAGTTCATTACTTAATTTCTCCACCTACCTTTCTCTCACTCTACCTGTTCCCGTTCCGTCACCTCTCTAAATATCTTAATCCTTTCTGGCTTTTTCTGTTTCTTTACCTCTACATCTATCCATTTGCACTAACCCCTCCACCTCCATCTCTCTATACCTTTTTCTTGGTAGATCTCTCTACTTCACCATCTCCCCATCGTACAAATCTCTACCTCTGTACAAACCTCACCTCTTGTTCTTGATTTCATGTGTTTGTCAACTTTCTCTTCTTGCTCAACATCACATTTCTCTTTCTACCCTTCACCCCTTTCTCTACTTCCCCTAGCTTTCTCTCTTCCCCACTACTGTTTTTACCTGGCCCATCAATTCTTGTTGATTCTCTATCGGAATGAGTTAGAGTTAACAATACCCTATCAAGGTCTGTCCAATAAGGCTCTCTGGAGTGGGGTACTTGGGGAGAAAATCCGAATCATGCGGCACCAGTCTACGACATCTGGACACCTGCCAGCTAAAACCTGGGCAATAACATGGTTCTGACCAGGTAGACATCAGAGTATTTGTGAGGGCATCATTAACTTGGAGCAAGAGCTCAGATGTTGAGAGCGCAGACCGCAGAATTTCTGTCAAAACATTTGTTTTATTTTCAATGGACAGCAGCTGTAATTCTCGTACCTTGTCATTCCCTTGAGCGACCACAACAAACAATGCACTGTCTTCAGTTAGTGGCCCATGTGGTGAGTCAAGCTCTGTCTCAAGGTAGTTATCAAGCCTGGATCACTGACAGAATATCGATGACAGGAATAGTGAGGTACACAAATATCGTGTACAGAATATCGATGTCAAGAATATTGACATCCTATCTCTACAAAGGTAAGTACAAAAATATCGAAACCAAAATATCGTTGTTTAAAATATCGTTGTTCAAAATATCGTTTTTTTTAAAAATGTCTTAAAAATAATATAATATAAATTAAATAATAAATATAATTAATAAAAACATAATTAGAATAATATTTTTTTAAATTATAAATAATAAATGTAATATAAAAAACAATTAAACATACATATATAAAATAATTATATATATATTTACTTAATAATATTGATAAATAATTATTTTATTAAATTATAAAATGTTAGAAACATAATAAAAATTAAAAATACATATATATATATACATATTATCTACTGGCGGTCGCCAGTAGATAGTTATAGTTAGGACCTATTTTCCATAGGAAATCCGCAACATTCTATTTGAAATAACTCTTGCGTCGGTTGAGGAATCTTCGCGAAATTTTCAAACTTTATGGCCCGCTCCGGTCCGCTCCTACCCTGAAAGTTTCGGGGTGATTCGTCAAGCGGGGGCCGAGAAAAAAGGGGGGTCCCAAAACGTGTTTTCCCCATTCATTTTCCCATAGGAAACTTTAGCCACGGCTACAGCCCGAACTGCTGAACGGAATTACACAAAATTTGGCAAAGAGGTAGTTCTTGGTTCAGAAAGAACCCTTTTGTTAAATGGTGTAAATCCGTTCAGTAGTTGCGGAGAAATTAAAAAATAAGAGTCAAAAAATCAATTTCCCATAGGAAACTTTATGCAAGGCTACAGCCCGAACTGCTGAACGGAATTACACCAAATTTGGCAAAGAGGTAGTTCTTGGTTCAGAAAGAACCCTTTTTGTTAAATGGTGTAAATCCGTTCAGTAGTTGCTGAGAAAATCAAAAGTAAAAACACATATATATCTGGGCGGAGCCTAACCACACATGTCATCGTGAGATCTGATTGGCTGTCAGCACTTCATCCTGGAATTGCTGGCAGCCATCTTGGGACCAATATAAATGATAGTACCCCATTGAAATGCATTGTAGTGAATCGAAGATTTTGAGGGTTACCAAAAGGAGAACTATAAAGGGTGATAACAGACTTTAGTTACATTAGAATTCATTTGTTGATGGTACCATACTAATTTCAGGAATTGTGGTGTGTTCTAAGGTGATTTTACCCTGTGAAAAACCTTCTGCTGGGATATCATGAATCATGTTTGAGAGAAAACTATTTTCACATGCTTGTCCCATACAGTTTTGGAAGGTGCTCCAGAAGCTAAAATGAGAGCATATTTTCTGTAAATTCACATTATCTTTCTCAGTCATGTGAGAATGAAGTCTGACATTCTCAGTAAAACATGTACATCCAACAATGGCAGAGACTGTCAGTTGATTCCTTTGTGTTCTACTGCAGCTTCCCAGAGTGTTCTAAAGAACAACTAGAGTGCTAACAGCCTTACTTATGACAAAAGTATGGCACACCTGAAGCCATCTTGATTGGAATAAACTGGTAACACTTAAAACATTTAATTTAAAAAGGAACAAAATGATGGGGTTCATTTTGTCATAGAAATTATGGTTAGTGCTGTAGAAAGAAAAATTAGGACATGTTTCAAGTGTGATCTCAAATATCTTCCTGTTATATTTCAACAGGAGCAGCCTGTCAGTTGATGCCTTTGTGTTCTACTGCAGCTTCCCAGAGTGTTCTAAAGAACAACTAGAGCGCTAACAGTCTTACTTATGACAAAAGTATGGCACACCTGAAGCCATCTTGATTGGAATAAACTGGTAACACTTAAAACATTTAATTTAAAAAGGAACAAAATGAGGGGTTCATTTTGCCATAGAAATTATGGTTAGTGCTGTAGAAAGAAAAATTAGGACATGTTTTAAGTGAGATCTCAAATATCTTCCTGTTATATTTCAACAGGAGCAGCCTGTCAGTTGATGCCTTTGTGTTCTACTGCAGCTTCCCAGAGTGTTCTAAAGAACAACTAGAGTGCTAACAGCCTTACTTATGACAAAAGTATGGCACACCTGAAGCCATCTTGATTGGAATAAACTGGTAACACTTAAAACATTTAATTTAAAAAGGAACAAAATGAGGGGGTTCATTTTGCCATAGAAATTATGGTTAGTGCTGTAGAAAGAAAAATTAGGACATGTTTTAAGTGAGATCTCAAATATCTTCCTGTTATATTTCAACAGGAGCAGCCTGTCAGTTGATGCCTTTGTGTTCTACTGCAGCTTCCCAGAGTGTTCTAAAGAACAACTAGAGTGCCAACAGCCTTACTTATGACAAAAGTATGGCACACCTGAAGCCATCTTGATTCGAATAAACTGGTAACACTTAAAACATTTAATTTAAAAAGGAACAAAATGAGGGGGTTCATTTTGCCATAGAAATTATGGTTAGTGCTGCAAAAAGAAAATTTAGGGCATGTTTTAAGTGAGATCTCAAATCCTCTTCTATTTCATTAGAAAATTCTGACATGCAGACTGAAACAATCACTTTCAATACCAGCAGTAGACTTCCAGTTAACTCCTTGGTGAGCAGTAGCTTTACTACAGTGATCTAATGAACAACTAGAGTGCTAACATTCTGAATTTATGGCAAATGTGTGACACATCTGAATGCCTTCTTGATGGAATCAAAGTAAAAACTGAAAGCATTTCCTACTGAGGAGACTGTAGTAAATGAGGAAATTAGGAAACTTCATAACAAATAAGTCTCCCAAGATGGCCACCAGAGAAAAAAGAGCCCAAATGTAGCACAAATATCACCCAGAGGTAGCCCACGTATAGCCCAATGACAGAAGTGTGCAAAACACTTTTTATTTTTTGTTTTTTTGCTGTTTTATATAGTGCAGACTGGTCAGGTATTGGAGTGCTTTACATGAGCATTGGTTACATCACACAAGGACAAATTCATGTTGGTTGACCCCTACACTACCCAAACACCACTGCACTACCCTAAACCCTAAAACACTACCCCAGCACGACCCCCTTCACTACCCAAACACAACTGCACTACCCTAAACTCAAAAACACTACCCCAGCATGACCCCCTAAACTACCCAAACACCACTGCACTACCCTAAACCCTAAATCTACCCCCTGCACTACACAAATACCACTGCACTACCATAAACCCAAAAACACTAGAACCCAGCACGACCCCCTACAGTACACAAACACCACTGCACTACCCTAAACCCTAAAACACTACCCCCTACACTACACAAACACCATTGCACTACCCTAAACCCTAAAACACTACCCCCAGCATGACCCCCTACACTACACAAACACCACTGCACTACCCTAAACCCTAAAACACTACCCCAGCACGACCCCCTACACTACCCAAACAACACTGCACTACCCTAAACCCTAAAACACTACCCCCAGCACGACTCCCTACACTACACAAACACCACTGGACTACCCTAAACCCTAAAACACTACCCCCAGCACGACTCCCTACACTACCTAAACACCACTGCACTACACTAAACCCTAAATCTACCCCCAGCATGACCTCCCACACTACACAAACACCACTGCACTACCCTAAACCCTAAAACACTACCCCCAGCACGACCCCCTACACTACCCAAACACCACTGCACTACCCTAAACCCTAAAACACTAACCCCAGCATGACCCCCTACACTACCCAAACACCACTGCACTACCCTATACCCTAAAACACTACCCCCTACACTACACAAACACCACTGCCCTACCCTAAACCCTAAAACACAACCCCCAGCATGACCCCCTACACTACACAAACACCACTGCACTACCCTAAACCCCCCTACACTATACAAATACCACTGCATTACTCAAAACCCTAAAACACTACCCCCAGCATGACCCCCTCACAACACAAACACCACTGCACTACCCTAAACCCTAAATCGACCCCCAGCACGACCCCCTACACTACCCAAACACCACTGACATACCCTAAACCCTAAAACACTACCCCCAGCATGAACCCCTACACTACCCAAACACCACTGCACTACCCTAAACCTTAAAACACTACCCCCAGCACTACCCCTACACTACACAAACACCACTGCACTACCCTAAACCCTAAAACACTACCCCAGCACTACCCCCTACACTACCCAAACACCACTGCACTAACATAAACCCTAAAACACTACCCCCAGCACAACCCCTACACTACACAAACACCACTGCACTACCCTAAACCCTAAAACACTACCCCAGCATGACCCCTTCACTACCCAAACACAACTGCACTACCCTAAACTCAAAAACACTACCCCAGCACGACCCCTAAACTACCCAAACACCACTGCACTACCCTAAACCCTAAATCTACCCCCTGCACTACACAAATACCACTGCACTACCATAAACCCTAAAACACTAGAACCCAGCACGACCCCCTACAGTACACAAACACCACTGCACTACCCTAAACCCTAAAACACTACCCCCTACACTACACAAACCCCATTGCACTACCCTAAACCCTAAAACACTACCCCCAGCATGACCCCCTACACTACACAAACACCACTGCACTACCCTAAACCCTAAAACACTACCCCAGCACGACCCCCTACACTACCCAAACAACACTGCACTACCCTAAACCCTAAAACACTACCCCCAGCACGACTCCCTACACTACACAAACACCACTGGACTACCCTAAACCCTAAAACACTACCCCCAGCACGACTCCCTACACTACCTAAACACCACTGCACTACACTAAACCCTAAATCTACCCCCAGCATGACCTCCCACACTACACAAACACCACTGCACTACCCTAAACCCTAAAACACTACCCCCAGCACGACCCCTACACTACCCAAACACCACTGCACTACCCTAAACCCTAAAACACTAACCCCAGCATGACCCCCTACACTACCCAAACACCACTGCACTACCCTATACCCTAAAACACTACCCCTACACTACACAAACACCACTGCCCTACCCTAAACCCTAAAACACAACCCCCAGCATGACCCCCTACACTACACAAACACCACTGCACTACCCTAAACCCCCTACACTATACAAATACCACTGCATTACTCAAAACCCTAAAACACTACCCCCAGCATGACCCCCTCACAACACAAACACCACTGCACTACCCTAAACCCTAAATCGACCCCCAGCACGACCCCCTACACTACCCAAACACCACTGCCATACCCTAAACCCTAAAACACTACCCCCAGCATGAACCCCTACACTACCCAAACACCACTGCACTACCCTAAACCTTAAAACACTACCCCCAGCACTACCCCTACACTACACAAACACCACTGCACTACCCTAAACCCTAAAACACTACCCCAGCACTACCCCCTACACTACCCAAACACCACTGCACTAACATAAACCCTAAAACACTACCCCCAGCACAACCCCTACACTACACAAACACCACTGCACTACCCTAAACCCTAAAACACTACCCCCAGCACGACTCCCTACACTACCCAAACACCACTGCACTACCCTAAACCCTAAATCTACCCCCAGCACGACCCCCTACACTACCCAAACACCACTGCACTACCCTAAACCATAAAACACTACCCCCAGCATGACCCCCTACACTACACAAACACCACTGCACTACCCTAAACCCTAAAACACTACCACCAGCATGACCCCCTACACTACTCAAACACCACTGCACTACCCTAAACCCTAAAACACTAACCCAGCACGACCCCCTACACTACCCATACACCACTGCACTACCCTAAAGCCTAAAACACTACCCCCAGCACGACCCCCTACACTACTGCACGACTCGAAACCCTAAAACACTACCCCCAGCACGACCCCCTACACTACCCAAACACCACTGCACTACCCTAAACCCTAAAACACTACCCCCAGCATGACCCCCTACACCACCCAAACACCACTGCACTACCCTAAACCCTAGAAAAGAAACCACCACCCCATGCCCAATCCCCCTTACCTCTCACTCCTCGTGGTTCCTCTCTCCTCGTGGTTCCTGCTTCACGTCGTCTCTGAGGGGCGGTGCACGTCGTTGTGAGGAAACGGAACAGACTCTGTTTCCTTACAACGACATGGATCGTCTACATGTTTTTAGAACGCATGGTCATTTACCATACATACCTTTACAACAAAATTAGTTGTAAAGGCATGCGTGGTAAATGACCATGCGTTCTAAAAATGCGTAGTAATGACTTCGTGATGTACAACGCATGCGTGGTAATGCATGCGTTGTAATGGTATCGCAAAGTAAAAAAGTCATTGTAACGGCTGTTTACCGATCGAAGCTGGCCCCTGTTCTTCAGTGAGACGTTTATTTGATTAATTAGGAGGAAGGAATGTGTTTTTTTTACCGAAAAGTGCATTCCCGGCTGTTGTATTGTGAAAGTGTCCGCGTGGCCTGGTTTCACTTCCGGTGATAGAGTGGAAGAGTCTGTTTGGATCTAAAGGAGTTCTGTTGTTGGACGGGGCCGGCGCGACATGTCATCAGAAAACATAGCTAATGGAAAGCGTCCTCCCTGAAGTGTGGAGCAGTGCAATGAGAGGTCAACGAGTGTGCGTCCCACCGCAGTATGACCGTACCGCATGACCCATGTGCCACCTCCAGGGTACGGGAGGCAGAAGCGGCATCGCAGGTCCTCTTGAAGACCGTTGTAGCACTAATTCTACATTTTGGTACTAGGGCATTTTAACTTCGTTGTTCCTGCCAGATACAAAGAGAAGATCCTGTGTTATTCAGTGCCCTCGTTACCTTTTTTGTGGGTTGTGGTGCTTGTCACTTCGCTGCCCCGCCGGTGCACACGACTGGGCATCCCACCTCGTGTGCCATCTGCAGGGCCTCTGCCCTCGGATCACTGGTTTCGGTTTCTGGAGTGGCAACATAAACAGTTGCTCCCAAAGGACTAGCCTGAACACTTAGGTGAATATCCCCTGCACCAGCATTCCACGGAAATTCTTTCCTAGCTCTCCCACGTCAACGAGGACGTCATAATAGCACAGCTCCGCTCGCGACACCGTATGACGTCATCGGAGCCATAAGAGAACCTCGTCGGCGTGCTGACGTCAGTTCCACCCATTTTTTCCGTGCCACCGAGGCAAACAGGGGACCGAGACATTTTCACATGTATACATAGTATAATAAATATATATATATTCACTGAAAAAGCCATAGGTTTCAGGCACGTTATAGTTAGAAATTAGCATTTAAAAAACCTTAGAAATTCACTGAAAAAACCATAGGTTTCAGGCACGTTATAGTTAGAAATTAGCATTTAAAAAACCTTAGAAATTCACTGAAAAAACCATAGGTTTCAGGGGCGTTATAGTTAGTTGGACATTTCACTCGTACAAAACCATAGAAATTCCCCCGTTATAGTTAGTTCAGCTAACTATAACTCGTGCGCACCGCAATGCACTGCTGATGACGTCACATATTACATCACTCATGACATGGTCAGTGACATCACTCATGACATCACTGATGACATCTCAAATGACATCACTGATGACATCACTGATGACATCATCCAGTGAATGTGTGTTTTTCTGAAAATTAAATATGTTTTATATATGTATATCTCAAGGTCGATGGAAGAATAAATGGGTATATAAGTGTCTAAATGGATGATTTTGTTTTGTAAAATTGATTGTATAACTGACTAAGTGTATCTTAGTGAATACATGGGTTAGTGAGTAATGTTTAAATATGAAAATATCTGTATCAGTCTCTCACTTTGTGTATAAGTGGCTGCATGGGTTGGTGAGTAGCTACATGAGTGTCTATATGGGTTATTAGTTGGTTTTTGAGTATCAGTATGAGTGTCTGAGTGTCTGTATGGTTCGGTGGGGGGTATTACTTAGTGCATAGATGCATGAATGAGTGACTCACTGTTTGTATGTGTTGAAGACAGCATGTGTGCAGGACTGTATAGGTGGATGAGTATGTGTATGGGTGTGTTAGTGAGTGAATGACTGTCTCAATAGTGTCTTTATGAGTAACTACATATGTTTTAAACTAGTATATGTGAGTATTGGTGTATATAAGTGAGTATATGTGAGAGTGAGAGATTGGAAGAGTTCCTGTACAAATAAGTAGGTGTTTCTATAAGTGATTGTTTAAGAGAGTAAGTATGTGTAAGTTTCTGTAGAAGTAAGTGTGGTAGTGTGTGTATAACTGTATATGCATGTAAATGGATGTTTGATACTTTGTTTGCATGTGTGACTATGTGTGTGAGTAACTCTATGGATGAGTGGCGGTGTGTAACAGGATGTATAGGTGTATGAGTACATATGATGAGTGAGTACATGTATGAGTGACTGTATAGGGACTGTTGGTGAATGAGTGGATGTGTGTGTAGATCTTGGAATTACTGAATAGGTGTGTTGTAACTGGTATTGGTATGTCCATTGTTTTGAAAATGTTAGTTTGTATTTTTGAGTGTGTGTATCAAAGGTTATATTAGGGTGAGAGGAGGTCTGCCACTCTATCACAAGGATGATGTCATCAATGATGTCATCAGTGATGTCATTTGAGATGTCATGAGTGATGTCACTGACCATGTCATGAGTGATGTAATATGTGACGTCATCAGCAGTGCATTGCAGGCGCGCGAGTTATAGTTAGCTGAACTAACTAGAACGGGGGAATTTCTATGGTTTTGTACGAGTGAAATGTCCAACTAACTATAACGCCCCTGAAACCTATGGTTTTTTCAGTGAATATATATATACATACACCTGTAACAAATATAAAAATAAAATTTATATATATAATAAATTAAAATATTAAAATAATTATTTAATTTTAAAGCAACATTTTACACTACATTAACTAAAACAGTAGGGAAAATGTTGGATAGCGTAGAGGATAAAATTACTATTCCCACTCCAGGGAATGCAAAAGTAGGGAAAGTGTTGAATAGCGGAGGGGATAAAATTACTATTCCCACTCCATCGAGTGCAACAGTAGGGAAAGTGTTGGATAGCGGAGTGGAATAATTTACTATTCCCACTCCAGGGAGTGCAACAGTAGGGAAAGTGTTGGATAGCGGAGGGGAATAATTTACTATTCCCACTCCAGCAAGTGCAACAGTAGGAAAAGTGTTGGATAGCGGAGGGGAAAAATTGACTATTTCCACTCCAAAGAGTGCAACAGTAGGGTAAGTGTTAGATAGCGGAGGGGAATAATTTACTATTCCCACTCCAACAAGTGCAACAGTAGGGAAAGTGTTGGATAGCGGAGGGGAATAATTCACTATTCCCACTCCAGCAAGTGCAACAGTAGGGAAAGTGTTGGATAGCGGAGGGGAATAATTTACTATTCCCACTCCACGGAGTGCAACAGTAGGGAAAGTGTTGGATAGCGTAGGGGATAAAATTACTATTCCCACTCCAGCAAGTGCAACTATACAAAAGTGTTGGATAGCGGAGGGGAATAATTTACTATTCCCACTCCAGCAAGTGCAACAGTAGGGAAAGTGTTGGATAGCGGAGGGGATAAAATTACCATTCCCACTCCAGGCAGTGCAAGAGTAGGGAAAGTGTTGGATAGCGGAGGGGATAAAATTACTATTCCCACTCCAGGGAGTGCAACAGTAGGGAAAGTGTTGGATAGCGGAGGAGAATAATTTACTATTCCCACTCCAGCAAGTGCAACAGTAGTGAAAGTGTTGGATAGCGGAGGGTAATAATTTACTATTCCCACTCCACGGAGTGCAACAGTAGGGAAAGTGTTGGATATCGTAGGGGATAAAATTACTATTCCCACTCCGAGTGCAACAGTAGGGAAAGTGTTGGATAGCGGAGGGGATAAAATTACTATTGCCACTCCAACTATTGCAACAGTAGGGAAAGTGTTGGATAGCGGAATGAAATAATTTACTATTCCCACTCCAGCAAAATAATAAACATTAATTAACAAATACTTAAATAATAAACAATAATTTACGTCCCACCAAATCCCCCTATAAATGGCACCACCAATATTGTAAAACATGACACAATTAACATAATTGCTTAACATTTAATTAATTTACTAATAACAATCAAATTAAAAACAATCAGTAATAAATTAATTCACACTATTAAGACTATAAAATAGCAATAACTAAATATTATATAAAAAATATATTAAATTTTAATTACTTCCCACACTACTCCCCTATAAATCCACAACCCACTCCTAAAAAAAGAACAATTTACATATTTACCAATTAATTATTAATAATTAAGAACCAATTAATAATACATTATTTAACACAATTAACAATATAAAATATTAAATACACAAATATTAATTAATATAAATTATTTATTTATAATTAAATTACTTCCCACCCTACTCCCTAATAAACCTACAACCCGCTCCAAACAAAATAAGACAATTAACATATTTACCAATTAATGATTAATATCCAATTAATAACTAATTAATAAATTATGTAACACAATTAACAAAAAAATAGTAAATACATAAATATTAATTAATACAATTATTAATTAATAGTAATTAAATTACTTCCCACCCTACTCCCCTATAAACCCACAACCCGCTCCTAAAAAATTAACACAATTAACATATTTACCAATTAATAATAAATTAATAACTAATTAATAACAAATTAATTAACACAATTAACAATATAAATTATTAAATACATAAATATGAATTAATAAAATTATTAATTAATTATAATTAAATTACTTCCCACCCTACTCCCCTATAAACCCACAACCCACTCCTAAAAAAATGACACAATTAACATATTTACCAATTAATAATTAATAACCAATTAATAACTAATTAATAACAAATTAATTAACACAATTAACAATATTAAATATTAAATACAAACATATTAATTAATTAAAATTATTAATTAATTAATTATAGTTAAATTACTTCCCACCCTATTCCCCTATAAACCCATAACCCGCTACAGAACTAAAACGCAAAATTACATTATTATAAAATTAATAACTTCTCAAAATTATTAATAAATATATTATAATTAAATTACTTCCCACCCTATTCCCCTATAAACCCACAACCCGCTACGGAACTAAAATACACAAAAATTAATTATCATAAAATTAATTATTTCTAAAAATTTCAAACATACATTACAAAAATAAACTATACTTATACAAAATATTTAATTCACATACTTTTAACACATATACTAAAATACAGAACACTAAAATAAATTTCGATATTATTAACAACGATATTTTTACTAACGATATTACTAACTTCGATATTAAGTAAAACGATATTTCTTATCTGCATGTCGATATTCTGGTCGACGATATTCTTGCAGGTCGATATTGTGCCACATCGATATTTAAACATCGATATTCTGGTATATCGATATTTAAACATCGATATTATGTCTGCATACAATCAAGCAATGCCATGCATTTTGTAAATCAATGGATAAGGATTCAGGGTAAGGAATCAGGAGTGTAATGATCAACCAATCAATCAGGTTTCTTATAATGCGTGACTACTCACCCATGAGTGTATCAAGGCTGAGTGGGGGGTAGTGGGGTGGGGGTCTGCGGTTAAGTCAAAGAGCCAGGTCTTGAGATCCTTCCTGAATTGCGGCAGCGGTGGTGTTTGCCTGAGGTGCAGAGGCAGGGAGTTCCAGGTCTTTGCAGCGAGGTAGGAGAAGGATCTTCCCCCAGCTGTGCTCTTGCAGATCCGTGGGATGATGGCCAGGGCCATTTGAGCGGAGAGATGTCTGGTGGGAGTGTAGAAGGAGAGGGGCAGCGAGCCATCCTCCTCACAATCACCATTGTCAATATCCTGAGGTGCCCCCTGCTCTGGAACAGGGTATGAATAAGAACCAAAAAGAGTAAGAGCTTCATGATGGCTGATACATGGTAGAGGTAGAGGATTGAGTCAGGGTGCATGAGAACAGGTTGCGCTTTTGCAATCTCATAGTGCAATATTGGTTCAGCTCGAGCTGATGCTGGTTCGGGATCTGACATGGGCATTGGGTCTGGATCCTCTAATGCGCGCCAGTTGTGTCAGAACCAGATCAGCAGGAACTGGTGTGGATCTTGGGGCTGGGGACATACGGCACCACAGAGGAACCTACGGCAGTAACAAAACTGGAGGTCCCTGCAATTCTTTTGGGCCCCAAGGCATGCCGGAGGGAGCCAGAGGTGCAAAAATTTGAAGTAACATTCAGTAGTGCCTTATCTGGTAGAGCCTCTATCTAGCCACAAATTCCTTACTTTAGGAATTATCCCCGGGCATCAGACAGTACCCTGCTCACCTGTAGGTGGCCTATATAGGCACTACTCCCAGCACTCTGAGGGCAGTTTCTCATTGCGACTTTCCACACTAGAAGCGTGGGGCCACGAAGAACACTGACCACTGTTTTAGAAAACTAGGGCCCTGAAAGGGGAAAATCCCTGTCCCTAGAAATCCATTCGCAGAGCGGGGAGGATGGGTGGGTTGGTTTGAAATCTGCAGATAGATAGAGTTTCTACCAGATAAGGCATTACCAAAGGTAAGTAATTTGTTCATCTGATAGAGACTTCTAGCCGCAGATTTCTTACCTTAGAATAGATACCCAAGCAATACCTCCCCGTAGGTGAATCCGCAAAACAATTGCAAAACAAAAAGTCCTGCAGGACCGTATGGGCAAAGTGCCCGTCCTGATGGTCCAGGCAGTAGTATTTTGTGAATGTGTGTAGAGAGGCTCATGTTGCTGCCTGGGAGGTGTCCAGGACTGGGACTCCGGGTGGTAACACATCCTAACGCAGTGGTCCCAGCCTTGATTCTGGTGAACTGACCATGCAAGCCCTCAGGGGGTTGCTTTTTGGCCAATGCATAGCAGATTTTAATGTAGAGTATGATCCATCTGGATATGGTTTCCCTTCTTCACTCTGACATACCCCACGAAGAGTTGGTCTTCCACATGGAACTCTCTCGTGTGGTTAAGGTAGAACGGCAATGCTCTTTTTGGCTTCAGTCGGTGAAGCGGCTCTTGTTTTTCTGTACACCATGCCACAAACTTGCCCCAATGGCAGAAGCATACCATTTTGGGAGAGAGACGCCTGACTGCCAGAATAACATTGCAGACTTCGAGTGGAAGGTCAAAAGCTGTCAACTGTCATTGCTCAATCTCCACGCAAGAAGGCAGAGCATTGTCAGGTTCGGGTGGGGCACTCTCCCCTGCTGCTGCAACAGAAGATCCTCCCAAAGGTGCAGCCTGATCGGAGGACCAATGGCCATGCGTAATAGCTCAGGATACCAAATCCTCGGAGCCCAGTATGGAGCTACAAGAAATACTTGGGCCCGATCGTACCAGATCTTCTTGGGAGCGCCGGGCAGGAGTGGTATGAGTGGAAAGGCGTTCAGGAGGACTTGAGATGAAAAACATGTCCAAACGAGAGCCAGCTTGAAAACACCAGAGTGCAAAACTTCTGACATTGTGCGTTCTCGGCAGTGCCGAACAGATCTAACCAAGGCTCTCTCCACTGCAAAATGAGAGGACTTGCACCACTTCCGGATGGAGGTGCCTCTCGTGATCGGCTAGGCATCTTCAGCTGAGTTTGTCTGCTCTGGCGTTCAGAGAGCCTGCAACGTGTTGAAACATCAGGGAAATGCCCTGATGTTACAACCATATCCAGAGGCGCAGCCTCTTGCCAACAGGTCCACCACCCCACCCTGCCCTTGTTGTTGCAATACCACACAGTGGTGGTGTTGCCCGTCATCACCTGCACTAGCCTTGATGGAGGGTAGAAAGGTTTTCAATGCCAGCTGGATTTCCGGAGCTCCAGAAGCTTGATGTGGAGCCAGAATGTCACCAGAGACCAGAGGACTTTGATCTCCACCTCTCCCAGATGGCCCCCCCATCCTAGAAGTGACGCATCTATCACCACTGTCAGATCTGGTTGGAGAAGGGGTCTGCCTTTGACTCAATCACAGTTTGTTAAACACCACTGCAGATCTTGTGCAGTTCCCTTCAAGATCTGAGTCATGTCGGAGACATTCCACTGATGTTGTGCCCATTGGACCTTCAGGTTAAACTGCAGAGCCAGCGTATCACAGCTGGCATGTGTCACAAGCAAGATGCAGGAGGCCATGAGGCCCATCAGCCTTACAGTCAGTCTCACTGAAATTCAGGATAGAGGCTGAAATATCAGTATCACAGCCTGAATATCCTGGGCTTGCCGTTCAGGAGGATAAGCCCAAATTGCACCATGTTCAGAACAGCTCCAATGAAAAGCAGCATCTGAAAACAGTCAGGTGTGACTTCAGCACATTGGTAGTGAACCCAAGCGAAGGCAAGAGGTCCACCGTAGTCTGGAGGTGGGAGACAACATCTTGGAGCGAGCCTGCCTTCAATAGCCAGTCGTTTAGACAGGGGAAGATTGGCACCTCTGATCAACACAGATGAGCTGCGACCACCACCATCACCAAGATCACCCGAATGGTACTGATAAGGCCAAAAGGGAGCACGGAAAACTGAAAGTGCTTGTGGCCCACCCCGAACCGCACGTAATGTGTGTGGGCTGGCAGGACAGGGATGTGGAAGTAACTCCAACACAACCATCCAGTCTCCTGGGTCCAGGGCAGAAAGGACTTGAGCGAGCATGAGCATTTTGAATCTCTCCTTCTTGAGAAAGATATTAAGAGGGGGCAGGTCTAGGATAGGACAAAGGCCTCTGCCCTTTTTGGGCACCAGAAAGTAGTGTTAATAGGGGGAGTCATGAATGGGAGGGAGAAGCCCCTTTGGGCAATTTGTAGAACCCATTGGTCTGATGTTATAGACCTCCAGTAGAGCAGGTAATGGTGTATCCTGCCTCTCACTGGGTGCCCATGATGGAAGGAGGGCAAAGTATAAGGGTTAGGAGGCTGTGACTGCTGGGGCATGGTGGACTGGCCCCGACTCTGGCTACCCGACCCACGCAGAGGCTGGGAAGCTTGCATGCCACGGTGGTTTGGAGGGTAAAGACGCGGCTGGAAACCCCGTCTATGGCCACGAAAGGGTAAAAGGCATATTGGGGTGGTGAGGGGCCATAGACCTGTTCGTAGCCCTACTGTCCTTAAAGAAGTGCTCCAGTGCTGAATCCTTCTCGTCTTCAAAAAGACGGGAGCCATCAAAGGGCATGTCCATAACCATAAGCAATGGTTGGACACCCCCTGAAAAGCCAGTTGTCCTCAGCCAGGTGTGGCGCCATAAGGCCACTGTCGATGAAACCGCTCTCCCCAGCAAGTTATTGTATACAGTCCACACCTGATCGTGAACTTAGCTGCGTCTCTCCCATCAGCAACAGCCTGGGAGAGTACAGCCCAGGACTCCTCGGGGACCATTAAAAGCACCTGCACAACTTAATCCCATAGAGCATGGGTGTAACGGTACAAAGGGTGGTAACGGACTACAGTACCAGGCTGGTGGAAGAAAACACCTAAGGAGTCCAGCCTCTTGGTTTCATTATCCAGGGTCAGTAGGAAATGCACCAGGATTTACACGGGAGGCAGAGACTTGGACCACCAAGATCTCTGAGGTGGGGTATTTTGTGAGGAATTTGGGGTCCCCTGGGGTGGGGCAGTGGTGGCGGGCAATCGTCCTGTTCACAGGAGCCACTATGATGGGTTTGGACCAGGTCTCAAGCAGGACGTCAGTAAGGGCTTCATTGAATGGGTGAAGCGTTTTTTTTTCAGGCGGTACTCGGGGTAGAAGCATTTCTGTCAAGAAGTTCGTCTTGACTGCCTCAGAGGGTAGGCTAAGGTACAAGATCTCGGCTGCCTTTCTCACCACCATTGGAAAGGACGCTCCCACCTCTACAGCCACGGTAGGGGGAGAAAGCATGCCAGTATCTGGAGAAGTGTCCAGCCCACTGGTCTCTGCCAAGTCCTCACACCAGTCCATTTGTGGATCTAAGGGCTGCATTCTTCAGAGCCCAGAAAACCCTCCTAATCCTTCCTGAGTCGTAGCCCATGGGAAAATGGCTTAGGCCCTGGCCTGGAAGCTATGACTCAAGTCTGCACAGGAGTTAGCATCAGACAAAGCCCCTTCTGTTCCGTGTTGGTGTCGAGCATCAGAATGGGGACGGCGGTGCCAGTGGCATTGGCATCAGAGAAGGTCGAAGTGGTACAACTGCGCCAGTCCAGATCTATTCGTGGATCTAAGGGGTTCAACTGGCACCTGAGCAGCCGGTGTGGAACCAGTAGAGGCTCCTTCTTAACCCATGGGGCCTGGAGGCATACCAGCAGGAATGGGCCGCTAAAATATGAGGTGCATGGCAATATAAAACTCCTGGAGTTGAGCGGGGTACGCTCCTGCTCCTGGAAACTCAGGAAAGCACTGAGCCGACCCAGACTCTGGCTCAACCGTGGAGCCAGGCCTCGAATGTCGACGTTCCCTCATCTCGTCAGAAAGGCGAAATAAAAGACTGCTTAGACGAGTTTTCTTCTATTTGTGATACTTACCCAAGTGGCCCTTCGAATGGGAGGAGGATCTGGGGCTCCGCGACCAATCCCAGGACCTTCCTCTCAACCGGGCTGGAGAGCGTTGCGTTGTCGTTCGACGGTCAGCAAAGAGCTTGCGGGACTGCTCCCTTAAGGTCTTTGGGTGCTTGGTGTGTCAATCGGCGCAGGAGTTCATGTCATGGTTGCGATCCAGGCACCAGAGGCAAACAAGATGCAAGTCCATCACCAGAATCTGTTGATGACAGGTGCCGCAGGGCTTGAAGTCCATCTTCCCAGTGGACATCCCTGCAACACTAGGAGAAAAATGCTCAAACAACTTTGACAAACCATTGAACAAAAAGTGACTGCTGGGTTAGCTCTCTCCAGATATGTGCTGACTGTGGTGGAAAAAAAAGAACTGACGTCAGTGCGCTGGGGTGGCGCCTATATTGGCACTACACAGGTCACTTCCGGCGTAGACGACACCCACAAGGCCACGCAGAGCCGATCGATGCCACCTACCCGAGTGGAGGGGTACTGCTCACAAAAAATTTCCGGATCCAGTCTGACTCCTGGAGATAATTCTGAGATAAGCAATCTGCGGCTAGAAGTCTCTATCAGATGCAATGCCTCTTCAAAAACCTCGATCTGCTGCAGGATAGATAACAGCACGCGAAAATCTGGGTGCGTAGGGATCAACTGAAAAATCTCCTTTGTGGCCAATGACATCAATGGTGTGTAACTGATCTCAAAGCCCTTTGCCCCTTCTCTTTGGTGTCATAGCGGTGGGATGCAGTCGAGTCCTGCTTTTGTTTCTTTATGCTTGCATTTAGACTTGGATTACAACTTACTGCAGGACTAAATGCAGGAAGTGGAGTGCCGGGGGAATGGGCAGTGGCTGTGACAGCACCAGCCACTTGCCGCTGGAGCAGCATCTCCGCGAAGCCCGCAACGTCTTCTCGCGTTTGACAGAATAAAACTTTGTCTCCCAATCTCAGATAACAGTTGGGTGCATTAAGGCGCATCAATTACATAACTCTGAGCCGTGTCCTGAGCCCAGGCATCAACGGAACACGTCATGCAGGTCCATGACTGACATGTGCTTCCTGGAGTTGGGGTCCAGCAGAATCCTGTCATTTTCAGTGGCCACTTTGTTCCCTAACACACTGTGAAAAGTTTTTTTTAGAGTCGGCGAAAAACTGCCAAGTCGAGAGCTGCACTCTGATCCATGTTGGAAGTTGCAGAACAAAAGGAAGTGATGACAGTATGCAGGGGTGGTACTTATATGTGGCACTACTCTATCACTAATGGACTGGTATGGAGCCAGTGGAGAGTCACATGATGTCTCCTAGGGAGCGTGGTAGCTCTGCTACAAAATTCTCCGACCCCAGTCTGGTGCCTGAGGGATATTCTAAGGTGAGGTATTTGTGGTTAGAAGTATCCATCAGAAATGTGTGATTACATGTGGTGTCACTTCATGAGCTAAGGCTCACGTGTTTGTCCCTCTGTCCCTAGCCCAATAGGAAGATCCTTGTAGAAACCACAAGACTCACCTATTCAACTGATACCTGTGTCTGTCACCCAGAATCTTGCAGTAATTACCTACAAGCTATTATGTTCACATTATTGTACTAGATAAGTCTACATGTGTTTAATGTCAACTAGGGGTGGGTAGAATGTTTCATTAAGCCTGTGGAATTGTCAGAATTTGGCGACTCAGTGTTACTCTTGTAACATGGAATTTCGGCCATATTCCGCCAATCACCGCGTGGCAGAATTCTTTCCTGTGAGGCTCCAAAAATGTGAGCAGGATTTGGCGTCCCTTAGAGCCATTATCTAATGTGGGTGGTCACTGTAAGAGGGCTGCTTCTGAGAAGATTTACTGCTGCTTGAGTAGATCTTCTGCTCGAGCTGCAGCAAAATCAACTCTAATCGCTATGCTCTCTTGCACACCGCATGGTGCCATTGCACTGAGTTTTCAGCACTGCTCGACCTACTGCCGCTAAACTGCAGCGTAACATACACATTTCCACCAAATGGTAGAACTTTGCGGAATCTTGCTGAGTTTTTATGTAACTCAGCAGCACTCCACAAGTTCGGCCCACCCCTAATGTCAACATAGCCCACCTTGAATGGTGTAAAATAACCTTAGCAGTTGACAGGTCAACCTGAACCACAATTGCATCCAGGAATCTCACAAATGTATAATTAGTGTATTGGTGATCAGTTTTCTGAAGTTTTCAGTTGTTCACTGGCCTCTGGGGGAATGGATCACCTCTGAAAGAGGCATAAGTTATTCGATGATACATGTAAAAATTAATGTTTGGTCTTTTGCCAGTGAGTAACTTTTTAGATGACAAAAATAACCTCCAGTCAGTTGTCCCTCTATTAGGAAACGTTCTAGATAGTTTCCAGAGACACCTTATTCACAGAATATACATGGAGACTGATCCACTTCATTTGCAGGCTAAGAATATAAAACAAGTAAAGTACGAGAAGAGGGGAATCTTCAGGGAGAGAGGTGAAGGAGTGAATAAATATGGAGACTATGCCATTACACGGTCTAGTTACATAAATTAGCAAAGAATGGAATGAACAACTTTATCTTGTGTAAGGAACTCTTATAGATGCTAGACAAACAGAGCACATTCACCATGGATGGCAAGAATTGATACATCCAGTCAATATCTATGACATGCACGGCTTTGGATACTAAACTTGCAGAAGTCATCATACCATGGAGAGTACACAGACCGAAAGATGATGGAGACTTGTGTTCTCTGTCTGCACTAGATGTGATTCTCCTGCATAAACAGTACAGCCTGTTTGCACATGGCAACGGCATCCTTCTAACTCAATGTAGGTTCGTCCTTGGTACCCTCTGATAGCCCTAGTGTCAGCTCATCAAAAGGTAATATGAAGTTCCCTATCTGACAAGGAACATCCAGGAACGGTGCGATGTGTGACATAAACAAGACAGGCTTTTTCAGTGCCTTAGGTCATCCACTTCTGCCACTTTGCAAGCTTGGAATGTATGATGCTCATTCCATGTCACTCAAGGGAGGAACAATTATATATGTCTCCAGGGCGGGAGTAAATTATACTTACACTGTGCCTCCTCCTTGTTTTCAGAACAAATTAACTGATACACCTTTCAGAGTACAAATTACTTTATTGTTTGAATATTTCCTCGACATGACAAATATTCAATCCAACCTATTATATTATGATAATTGTGCTATATAGAACTCTTTCCCATTAATTATCTATTTGGTATCACAAAATGGAATAGGATTAATTTAAAATAGTTAACAAAATATATACAATGAATGAAAAAGTATAAAACCGTAACTCCATATATGTTCCGAATAGATTGCATTGATTTGTGTTCCTAACACAATGACCCGTTTCCTTGTTCCAAATAAAATGAAAGAATGGTTCACATGGTCTACATGTGAGCAAAGAAAGTGAATGAATCTGGATGGAGATTTGGCCTAGTGGAACCTTGTTTTATTGAGTTTGGGACAATTACTTCATCTCCATGGCCTAGATTAATTTATGCATTAAATACGGGAGCCCTTAGAAGCTAGGCAAATGTTGTTATAAAGTGCAATATGAAAAACTAGACATTTACAGGACAGCTTCATTGGGAGGATGAAATAGTGCTGCTACTGGGACAGGCATATTTAAAATTTGTGTAGAGTCTCTGTATGGCTAGAGGGCTGGTGAAAACTACCACTCATGAGACTCAATAACACGAATACTAGATTCAAGTTCCCAAACAATCTGTAGCTGTGTCATCTTGAGAGAGAAAAAGTGAAGATTCATAAAAGTACATCAAATAGGGGAACACCTTTGCCAATATGAAAATTATATGCAAGATTTCTTAGGTGTCAAGACATTTTTTCTGTTCAATCCAGAGTAAGGCAGACATTGCTGGAGTGAGGATAGACCATTCGAAATTCAAGACCTGCGCAAGGTGATCCAGGCTTGCTTCCAATATTAAAAACTCTTTTAAAACGTTCTTCAAAAACCTTGTTTAGCTTCTCTCCAATCTCCAAAATATTTGGGTCCTGTAAAGAGAAGAAGGGTAAATCAATATTTTAAACTAACAGGATATGTGAAAGTATAATCTCACTAGCACAACGGTGCTAACGTTCTCATTTTGCATTTTCATGTTTTTACATATTGCTTTTGCAAACTTCTTCCATTACAGCTAAAAAATCATTTTGTGTGAGTATAAGCACAAAATCTATTTTGAAGACCTTGTTTTCCTGCATTAAAAAAAACCTTGTAAATTGCAGGAAGCATGCTATATTTTTCATAGGATTTCACAAAAGTTGGAGCGATGGCATCCTGTGGTTTTTCATAACCCTAACGAGACAACATTATTAGTTACTGAGAATCTAAGGTCAGGGTCGAAAGGAAACTAATTCCGGACAATAACATTTGAGATGTAGGAGCCAAAGGCTGTGTCTCAACCCATGGAAAGAATAAGATACGCTAGAATGGGCATTGCTCATAGAATCCTGGGGTGCACAGAAAGGAAAATGGAGTTGAAGGTTGGACACACTGCATGGGCCTCGGGCACTAGCCCACCCCTTAGTTCCAGGAGGGCAAGGCAAGCCCAGATTCACCACAGTTTGACTAACAACAAAGCCAAAATCAATAGAGCTGAGTCTCTAGCACTCAGGTGTTGGGCCCTACTGAGGTCAGAAGAAGGCTGGTTGGCTTTCCTTTGGATGATTTAATCATTAGCAACTAAATAATGTTAAAAATGAAAGTAACAAAGCAGCCTGAATGAAACTATTGAGAAAAGAATTACACTGTTCACAGGACTCTAAAGCCAATTATTACTATTAACCCATCCAGTGGTTAATTTGTAAAAAATAAATGGACGGGGCTCTCGCCAGGAGGCAGCTTCAACCCCCCCCCATTTCTACAGTTAGCGCTGCCTACCACAGAACCAACAAACCCTACAAGTGGGGAGAGGATGTAGCTAATGGCCAGAGCTGCCGACTTTGCAGCTGGGGAACCAGGTTCGAGTCTGGGCGTCACTCAACATCCTGTGATTCAGGGCAAATAACAATCTCCCCGTGCCTACCAAAAATGAATGTGACCTTAACTGGTGCTCAAGCGCTGGTGTTGATGATTAAGTGCCAGTGCTGAGCACCGGAAACCACCGGCTCAAATTAAGCACTGATTAAACCTGAATTGAACCACCGTTACTGAGCTGCAATGAGGAGGTAAGGGGAGATCCAGGACTGACACACACCATAGGCAGGAGTGGGGTTACTGTACAACACACACAGTGTCAAGGAAAGACAGAAAGTAGAGACAAATAGAGGACATCAAGACCATAGGGATACGGTACAGCGAACAAAAAGGACAAGGAAGGCTTAGAACAGACATTTGGCATAACTACTACATAGTTACTGAACTGTAAACAGATAAAAAAGGAAAGAACTTGGTAGCCTTGACAATAGGTTGAGGGATGAAGTTACCGGCACAGAAACGGGCAAGGGGTGCCTCAATAAAGGCAATCACCAAAGTGTCCCAAGATCAAACTATTAATGCACAGTACACAGGCAACACAGAAACATAAACTAGGACATTTGGCCACCAGGTCAAGAGTTCACTATACATTATAAAGGACTTCGCATAAACAGAAGTGTTAGTGAATTTAGGGGTGCCACAGCAAGTTGCTACTTTGCAGCACAGAGAGGAAGGGGATGAGTGGGTTAAACACATATGTAGTGTTTATGCTTAGTGCTGGGAGTAGAATGTATTGAGCTTCCTCTGTCCATTCTCTCCCAGAGATTCTAGTGTTGCCAGGTAGCTTACTGTTGAGGAATGTATTGGTTTAAAGCACTGTGGGCGGTTGGAGCTTGATGGGAAGTTGGCTGAGAAGTCCTGTCTGCCGTGTAGCCATTTACAATAAACCTACTTCAATCTACCTTTGCTCAGCGTGATTACTACAAAATATGGCAACGAGTTGGCTACACGGCTGCACCTTGAACCTGACGCATGCAGCAACCTTCAAGCCGTCTACTTTTTACTAACTTCCCCGTCCAGGCCCCTATGAGACTTCTATTTACCTGGAAAGCTGTTTCCTCACTCTCGTTACTGCTGTGCTACGCGATGCGTTGGATTTACCAAATCAGCTGTGGCACTAAGCAGGACGTAAATTGGGACGGTACCTGTTATTCCACCGACGATTTCCTTCACTATCCTCCAGCGCTGTGCCTGTTTGCCAGTGAAGACACCAGTTCAGCAGTTTAATTCTGAGTGTTGTTCCTGCTGTCCTGGATTTTGGGGTGTGGTGCGGACCCGCGCTGGTATCACAAGGCACACCTCGCTGCAGTCCGGAGAGATTATCTATACACGCACTCTTCTATGTGACATCTTTCACGTCTTGCCTGGTCAGTGCGTCTGACAGCACACGCAACGTCTTTCTTCAACGTGAGGTCCTCCACGTCTTGCCTGGTCAGTGCCTCTGGTGCTGCCACAGTGTTGTTTACGGTTGTGGGATCCTAGCAACGAATTCCATTGTGACCGCACACAGCTGTTGTGTTTTCCCTGCAATCTCTGACGCGGAAGCCTTTGACTAGCCGGATCACAGTGATTCACACCCCATTGTTTCATACTTGTATATGACGACACACAGCTTCCGGGTCTTCTCTTCAAGCCCTGATGCTACTCGCTCCAAGTAGGCGGATCACAGTGATTCGCACACCATTGTTCTTGTCATGAACGCATCACGCTTTGCAATTTTGTTAAATGTTGTACTGAGTGAGTAAACACATCATGGTGATTCGCACACCTTGTTAGCAAGCAAGCAGATCACAGTGATTTCTAGCACAGTTTCGTGAATTCTTTTCTCTCCCGCACTGATCAGTGATTCACACACTTATTCTTTACCACAGTGCAATACTTACCAAAATTACTCATGTTTATCCTCTTATAAGTCTTCTTTTCATACTGCAAGGTTGTTATCATTTTACAGGATCTGTTTTTGCTACTAGTTATAGTTTTTTCTTGGTGCTATGTGTACCATGAAAGCTGTTACACCTCCTGCCTCATTTTGAGACAATCCTGGCGAACCACCTGTTAGATGGGAGGTATGGTTCGACGCATTTGAAACCTTTCTTGGGGCCCATGGCGCTTTGAGATTTAGTGCTGAACGAAATAAATGTTTATTATTACATTCTTTGGGTTTTGAGGGGAGGTCTATATTTAAACATTTACCTGAACTGACACACCAGGCTGGTGACAATATAGATGAATACCAAGACATTATTACAAAACGTAAGACTAGGTTTGACAAACAACCTAGTCTCATGGTTCTTAGACACACATTTTCTTTAAAGAAAACAGGGTGATGGAGAAGATGTTGATGCTTATATATTAGTGTCACGTAGGTTAGCATCAGTTTGTCAATCTGAGATGTTCACTGATCAACTGATCAGAGATCAGTTTGTTTTCCAATGTAAAGACAAACAAATCAGACAAAAAGTGTTATCTATGGGAAATCCATCACTAGAAAAAACAATCAAAGTGGCCAAAAGTATTGAAATTTCTCAAATTTCATTGAAAGAGTTGGATGATAAAGTTCTTGTTCTTGAACCCGTAAATGTTGTTGGGAGTGGAAAGCTGAAACAAAAAGATTTTCGTAGTGGAATGTCTGCTAATGTTAAAGGTAAGTGTCAAGTTGACAGTACCAGTTTAAAAGCAATGTGCTTTCGTTGTGGTAATCCTCCACACCCCAAAGGGGGAAGATGTCCTGCAGCCAATGTGGTTTGCAATTATTGCAGGAAAACTGGACATTTTGGCAAGGTATGTCTAAAGAAAATAAATCAAAAGAAAGTAGTGGTGTGTGTGGTGGAATCCGATTATGAATCTTACTCAGAAGTCGTTTCGATTGTGACAGATGTTCAAGTGGGCACGTTGCCTGAAGGAACTGAACCTATTGAGGGTGATCCATCAAACTGTGCTGATCCTATTGTTGAAGTGACTGTTGGGAGTAAAGTCATTAATTTGTTGGTTGATTCTGGTGCCAGGATTACGATGATTATTCAGAAGCTGTTCAAGGAAACTTGGGGTGATAGAGTACTTATGCCACCAGACCGTTTTCCAGGTTCCTATGAAGGGCGTAGAATTGAACTTCTTGGATACATTGAGGATGTACTCATGTTCAAAGGAAGGAGGATCAAAGGTAAAGTTTATGTTGCTCCCAAAGGTTTGAATATTTTAGGATGGTTTCATCAGGGGTTGTCCAGCATGGTTCTAAGACCAGGTGCCAAGGAGCAAGTTTTAGTGGTTGGTTGTGATGAGGTAGAGTGCAAGTGGAAGAGCAAGTTTCCCTCAGTTTTTGGTGAAGGTTTAGGGAAAATACGTGGTTTCAAACACAAAATTATTGTGAACGATGGTGCTTCACCTGTAAAACACAAACTGAGAGGTGTCCCGTTTAGTGCGAGAGAAGACCTGGACAAAGAACTCAGATCCTTGTGTGATAAGGGGATCATTGAACCCACTGATTCGTCTTTGTGGTTGTCTCCCTTGGTGGTGGCATGCAAGAGGTGTGGAAAATTGCTTGTGTGCGTTGACTTGAGGTCACCTAATAAAGAAATCTGGGTGGATTCACATCCTCTATCCAAGATTTGCGACTTGTTTGCATGCGTCAGAGGATCTAAATATTTCTCAAAGCTGGATCTCGCTAGAGTTTATCATCAGATTGAATTACATCCTGATTCGCGTGCTTTGACAGCATTTGTTTCCCCTTTAGGAACCCTTCAGTACAAACAGATGCCATTCAGTTTGGCATCCGCCGCCTCTGTATTTTAGAGAGTAATGCAGAATTTGTTAGGTGCTGTGGAAGGTGTGTTAGTCTTTCAAGACAATGTTTTGGTTCACGCCAAGGATGTTCAGTCACATGATACTATTTTGTGCAGGGTCTTGGATATTTTTGAGAAGCATGGTGTTGTGCCTAAGACTGAAAAATGTAAGTGGTTATGTGAAGAGGTGGAATATATCGGTCATCTCATTTCTAAAGAGGGCATTAGACCTAGGAAAGGACTTTTAGATGTTATTGTTGGTGCTACCACACCTGTTGACAAGACAGGATAAAAGTCACTGTTAGGACTCTTTGAGTATTACTCGCGCTTTATTCCAGATTTTGCCACCATTGTACGCCCTATTAGCAATCTGCTCAGGAAAGGGGTAGAATTTGAGTAATGATCCTGGGTGTTATAGGCCCATCTCCTTATTGGACTCCATGGTAAAAGTAGCTGGGCGAGTCATTTTGGAGCGCCTGCAAGCATGGGCAGAAGACAGCCTGGTGCTATCAGATATACAGTATGGCTTTCGAGAGGGGCTGGGGACGACCGAGCAGAGTTTAAACCTGGCCATATTAGTGGGGAAATACACAAGAGCAAAGATGGGAAGCTTGTTTCTGGCATTTGTGGACCTTATGGCGGCCTTCGACTCTGTAAGGCATGACAGATTGTGGGAGGTTCTTGAGACTGCGGGGTTGAACCTCACATTATTCTCTTTTTACGGCGTCTGTATAGCGGCGCAACGGCGAGCATGCGCTTTGGATTGGGTGGCGAGCGTACAGCTTCCTTTCCCATCAGAAGGGGGGTCAGGCAAGGTTGTGTGCTGGCCCGCTTTCTTTTTAATCTTTATATTAATGGACTGGATCAAGCATTGCTTAAGAATAATCAAGATTTTCCTTTAGTGGGTGGACGACCTATACTTGCTCTCTTTTATGCGGACGACGCAGTATTACTGTCTAAAACCGAAATTGGTCTCCAGAGGGTCCTAGATAGTTTTACTGATTTTATGAAGGACCTAGGCCTCTCTATTAATATATCAAAGACTTTTATTATGAGTTGTGGTCGTGGAAGTCAGAGGTCAAGAGGTATGTTTGTGGACGGGCAGAAGTTAACCCTTACAAAGAGTTTTTCATACCTCGGCAGTTTATTTAATCAAGGCGATTCATGGGCTCAAGCCATATCTGTGAAAAAACTGGCGTTTATTAAGACAACAGCTACCCTCGCTTCTTTTTCCAAGAAGCTAGGTAGGAAACCGCCAGGAGAGCTCATTCAAATTTACCAAGCTAAATGCACTACAACTGCAATGTACGGGGCGGGAGTCTGGGGTTTTGCTAATACCCACCCGATACAAGTAGTGGAAAACTCCTTTTTAAGATATATTTTATTGGTTCCAGCCAGTACTTCTTCTTATGCCTGCCACGAGGAGCTGGGCCTTCCCTTCATCTCCGACCTTATAAAACTGGAACCCATCCTCCTGTGGCACAGGATTTGGTCAAAAGAGCAGACCAAGTTAACCAGGGAGATTCTACAGGATTGCCTTAAACTGGAAGGGGTCTTAAAGATCCCCTGGGTCAGGTATGTGCGTGATTTTATGAACGACCTAGGGCACGCAGAATATTTTTCTGACCCTATATCTATGCAGCCAATCACCAGAAAGGATCTAAGAAAGGAGGGTCTCCAGTTATTGGTTACAATAAGAATGTCGGGAGAGATTTTAAAGCCCAGTGTTAAACAACATCAGTTAATTTTAACCACTTTATACATGGAACCATACTTAACATTTGCACCTGGTGGTTTTGACAGGCGGCTATTAACCAGATTTAGACTGGACAATGTCCACAGACTCGTGACCTTTCCTAAAATGAATGACTGGTCACCGAAACTGCAATTATGTCCGTGTGATAATTATTCTGACCAGTCCACTATTCATCTAGTTTTATTTTGTAAATTTTATACAGCGTTAAGGAAAGTATGGATTCTTCCACTTTTAAAACATCAGGGGTTGAGGCAATGCCGCCCGGCACTAATTAAACTTCAGTTCTTGGAGAATGAACATATAGCCTGGTGCTTAGCAATGTTCTTGAAGAAGGTACTCCACCAAAGGAAAAGTATTATAATTGATGAACTGTAACTGAATGGGCATTTGCCGCTTATTAGATGGTTTTATCATGGTAGTACTAATTTTATTCTGAATTTTTAAATTTTGCTATTTGATTGTGGTTGTTTCGATTGTGTGTAAATTTATGAATTTTGTGCTTTTATGATTGTTAAAAAATGCAGTTGAATAAAGCTTTCCTTGACTTCACTTGAGTGGTGCAGTGAGTGTGCTTCTGCCTTCCAGCAAGTCAAGTTGTGTTTGAGCGAGAGTGAGGCTCTCAAACCTTATGACCCTGATTTTCCATGTTGCATAACTGTTGATGCAAGCCAAGTTGGATTGGGTGCAGTTTTGACACAAAATTTATGAAATGAAGAGAGCACTGTAGCGTTGCTTCAAGAGTCCTTAAGGATGCTGAATTGCAGTATTCCGTCATTGAAAGGGAGCTTTTGGCTTGTCTGTGGGCAGTGGAAAAGTTTCGCCCCTATGTATGGGGTAGACGTTTTCTGCTGCGAACAGATCACAAACCATTGGTCAATATCCTTGGCACAGGTGCTAACAAGTGTTGTACACCTAGGATATTGAGAATGGTTTCTCGTTTAATGCAATATCAATTTGATGTGATTCATATCTCTGGTGGTAGGAACGGTAGGGCTGATTATTTGTCCTGCTTTCTTTTGAGAAGTGATGAAGGTGATGGTCAGGAATTTCATGAACTATGTGAAGAAGACTCTGAGGATTGTTTTGTAGCTGCTCTGGAGATACCGGAACTTAGTCTTGGCTCAGAGGAGAATTGGATGAGTGCCTTAAGGGATGATGTAGTTTTACAGCAAGTTTGTGATTTAATCAGAAGCGGTTGGCCCAGGGAGAAGGTTTTATCTCCTCTTCTACAACCTTATTGGAAGGTTGAGACGGAAATATCCTTAGAGGATGGGCTTTGCTGTGCTCAGATAAACTTATTCCTCCTCACAGTGTTAGAAGGATAATTATCAACAAAGCTCATGAAGGTCATTTGGGCACAACTCTCACCAAGCGTCGCATCCGTGAGACATTTTGGTGGCCTAGTATGGATGCTGAGATCAGCGAAGTAGTGTAGAATTGTGTAGTGTGCGGTTCGGCAGACAAAAGTTTGAAAGTGGCCACACCGCCCCTACTTCCCATTGGATGTCCTTCGGGGCCATGGGTCAAGGTTGGTTTAGATGTTATGGGTCCTTTTGAGTCTTTACCTGGAGGATCTCGCTATATTTTTGTGCTGGTGGATTATGCATCCAAGTGGCCAGAAATCAAGATGGTCAAGAACCCTAGTGCATCCAGCCTAGCGTTGTTTCTCAAGGAGGTTTGCATGAGAGAGGGATTGCCTGAGGTACTGGTTTCGGACAATGGTACACAATTTGTGAGTGGTGAGGTTAAATATTTTCTTGATTCTTGCAACATTAAGCACTTGAAGAGTTCCCTTTATCACCCACATACGAATGGCCTTGTTCAGCGAATGAATAGAGTGGTAGGTGAGTGTGTCAGGTGGGCAAAGTCGGGCAATCATGATGTGGGAAAGTATTTGGACAGCATATTGTGGTTTTATAGAACTACTTCTCACTCCACGACCAAGATTTCTCCTTTTGAATTATTGAGGGGAACGAGAGCCAACACAAGTTTTAAACCAGGATAGATGAATAAGTGGATCAAGTCAGAGTCTGATGCGGTGAGTGTTATGGACATTGCAAAAGAGGATGTGTTAAAAACTCAAACTAAACAAAAGTGTTGGTTTGATCAATAGAAAGTAGTCAAGACCGTTCCAGTGAGTGTGGGTGATTTGGTGCGGGTTACGTCACCTGTCCATGTGAAAAAAGGCTTGGACAAGTTTGGTGCTCTGACTACAGTGATAAAGGTTGGGAGCAATGCTGTCCAAGTTGAAGGAGGAAAATGGTGGAATGTTGGCAGAATTGTTAAGGTAAAGAGGATGGGTAATCAGGAAAGTGCAGGTATTTGCAAAACTGAAGATATGGGTGACTCCAGAGGGGTTTTCGTTTGAAGAAGCTCCAGAACCAGAGTCATCCCCAGTAGGTATCGTGTGTAAACATGTGTAGGATGTTGTGTATTGTATTTTGTTTTTTTTGTTTTTTATTTGTTTGTTTTGTTGCTGTTAATGAGGAAGGAGAATATGTAGTGTTTATGCTTAGTGCTGGGAGTAGAATGTATTGAGCTTCCCCTGTCCATTCTCTCCCAGAGATTCTAGTGTTGCCAGGTAGCCTTACTGTTGGGGAATGTATTGGTTTAAAGCACTGTGGGCGGTTGGAGATGGATGGGAAGCTGGCTGCGAAGTCCTGCCTGCCGCGTAGCCATTTACAATAAACCTACTTCAATCTACCTTCGCTCAGCGTGATTACTACAACATACCTTGTGGTTACCAATGCCCAAGGTTACTTTAAAGATAAGGGTATAAAGGAGAGTCAAGATAGCCTGACCAGAGGGGATCAAGAGAGGCGGTCACATAACATCCCTCTTGGTCGGAAAACAGGACCAGGAGAATGAGGTCGCTTATCTTGAGAGGATACATACTGTGTTAAAAGATTTGAAGTTCATGAACATCAGCCGTATTTCTCGAACAAGTTTTCCCACTGTATTGTAGCAACGGCTATTAGACTGAGGCTCCTTCAAGGACATTAAAAAAGTGTTCTTGGTGTTCTGCAATATGCTTTTCACTTGGTCCAGCCAGATAGGTCGCTGAATATATTGAGAATAATGAGGGACCTAAAAAAATAAAACACATCTCATTAGCAAGCATATCAGGTATACAAGTGCTAACACTGTTTTGGAGGTTTACATCTAAGTCCAATATGTATTTGCTCATATAACAGAATCTGGTGTTTACCTTGGTATGGCTCAAAGCGGTGCATATAAAGTTTTCCAAAAGTTTCCTTACTCTAGAAATTGTTTTAGTATGGGGAAAAGTTTGAGAGTCAGTGTTTTATCTTTAGGGAGATAGAGTATTAGAGCCACACACTCACACACATATTCAAGGCACTATACGACTTAGGCCCCACCGGCTTGAACAGTCGTATTTTCTTCCTCCAACCACCCAGACACCTCCACTCTGCAGGACTTCTACTCACGCACATCCTACGCATACACAGAACTGGATCAGGATGGGCACTCTCTTACATCTACCATAGGCTGGGCTAGGCTCACCACACTCACGGGTGATAGTGCGCTTTAAAAATGCACATAAAAATTACATATAAATGTCAGAATCCCTCTGTGTGTCAGAAATGTTTCTGCAAGTTGAAAATATAAGAAATCTGAGGGAAGGGTCAGTATGTTTTCATACCTGGAATTGGAAGCCCACAGACGCCAAATCAGCTGAAGAATGGAGAAAGACATTAACACACAAAAGATGATGGGAGGAACACTTTCAATAACCAACCCATCGTTCTTTTGCCCACCATGCCACCTGAGTTTGAACCTAGACATATGGAAATCTGTCATGACCCTGCTCCAAATGGAAAAGTTCAGCCCAAACTGCCAGACCCAGTCCTCCCTGAACCAGAACACAAGAAACCCAAGACAATTTTCACTTCTATTAGGGCACATCAGTCTAGTATTGCTTGGTTCCAGTGGCACAATGTGCACAGGACGCACATTTGGGCATACCCGACCCACTTGGGCCATCACACTGAAGTATACAAAAAAGTGATTGATGAGATGTTCGAATTAATCTAAGCCAATGGTAATTACTCTGGGTCGCATCCTAATCCATCATTATTTTGCACACCATACCACCTCAGTTTGGACTCAGCCATTTGTAAATCAGTCTTGACCCTGCTCCAGTGGGATCAGTCCAGGCTGAACTGCCAGACCAGGTCCTCCATGAACAGGAAGACAAGAAAAAAAGACAGGTTTCACCCTGAATCGGGCTCATAAGTCAGGTGTAACTTGTTTCCATTGGCACAGTAAGCCTGGGACCCAAGTGTGGGCATATCCTATTAAGGCAAAAACGGACCTCTGGTTCAGATTGGAAGGGAGTCAATATTGGTTGGGATATGGTGTAGAGGTGCTGTGGTCTTGATTGTTAGACTCTATCTGAAGTTTTGCTAGTGTCTGGCATAGATGATTTATACAATCCATTCAGGAAGCATCTAAAGCGGGCAGGAAAGCATAGTTCAGCATCACAGGCCATCTGTATGTTGAGTTGGATGTGGTCTTTACAGTGACCAAAAGTGCACAATTGGGGCTTCATGGGGCCATGTGTGTGTGCAAGTAATGGAGCCTGACATCACTTATGTCACAGAAGAACCATTCTGCTTGCCTTGTATGGTGTGGTGTGCCTAGGAGGGTGAAGTGGCATGTAACGTGATTTGAGGGCATCTTTGACTTACCTCATGATTTTGCAGACAGAAATCCACAAATGCTAACTGTCTGATGTGACCCTCTGGAGGCATGCATCGGCATAATATTATTGCACGCCAAAGAGCTTTGTCTCTGCTATTTACAGCATGAAGTAGGCAGTTTTGGGGTATTACTGTCTCACCCTGCTGTTGAAGATGGAGGCTATTCCAAGAGTCAGACTGTCAAAAAGACGCTTTTGATTATCTTCGCCAGAAAAATAAATATAGTCAGCCCTTGATGGTGGCATGGGACAATTTAATACGAGGTAATTGTACAATTTAATGTGTGTGTACAGTTAATGTGAATGAAGTCCTGGATATTTCTGTCTTGGTGTAGTCCATTGCATGGTGCATTTTGCTACTTATACTTTTATAATGTTTGCAGATGGGTGTTCATAAGTGACTGCATTGATAGTTAAACGTCAATTGCTTTCTGGTTGCTTTGCTGTAAAGTTCCAGATTCATCCTTGTATCTGAATGCAGTATTTAATTCCCAATGTAAATCATATTTTGGTTGTTCAAATGTTTTTGGATTACCTGTGGTAAGAATACTTTTATAGATATTTACATTTTGAAATAGTCTCTGTCACTGCCTGATTCTGTTACTCAGAAGTTAGTGCATTTTGATTCTCATCTTTTCCTTCAATTACACTGATCATTTTCTTAGGAGTTGCTTCGTCATAACCTTTATGTTGGGGTTGCTGGACATGGCCTCCTGTTTACATCGGGAAAAATAGTAATCTTTGTCTAGTAGGCTATTTTCTAATTGTCTACATCACTTTCTGTAGATGGATACTAATATTTTTATATCTGTTTTTTAGCAAAGCCTTTAAGGATAGGATTAGACAGACATTTGCGGTAGCAGATTTTGGTTTTCAGTGGTGTTGTCGTGCTTCCTGCAAACAAAGCACCTCTCGACTTAAAGATGGGAACTGCCCAGAGTTCTCTCCTGTTGCTCTACATGTGTATGTATGTATGTATGTACAATTGCGTGTCTCACTTCACTATGATTTCTCCTCCCTCACAGAAGGTGCTGCAGTTGATGGAACGATGCTCAGAAGTTCAAAATCTCTGCTGGATGGAGCACTTGTCAATGAGGATCTGATCAACAAGGGAATGGGTGGATGGTTGAAAATGAGTGTTGTCAACAGGTCAGTCGTTGAGGGAGGTGTCAGATATTTTGGTACCGTGTAGTTAGTCGACAAGAGAGTTAGCAGAGCAGGCAATAAAGTTGCTTTCATTGGGGAAGACTGTCAAAGTTTTAACATGGTTGATCAGGCTTGGGCTTCAACAATTGTAGTGGCATGATCAAAGGCAGCAGAGTAAAGCTTTCTTTTAAGGCCTTGCCTTTATATGAAGCCTGTCTAGCAGAGAAGTAATTGTAGAAGATTCTTCTGCAGATGAAAGGGGTGCCCCCTCATTTCAATGGGTTTTTGGTTGAAAAGGTCTTGCAGGTGTGATAGGTCACAGGGCAGACAATAGATGCTTTCCTCTTTGGGATAACCACTACATAGTGTATTTAATAACTAGATTTTACACAGTGCAAATACAGACTTTCTGATATTGGCTGTTTTTTAAATGAAAAGTTTGGTGTCAAAAGGTGCAAGACTCAAGCAGGGTTAACTAGTTGGAAAAGAGATAGATATTTCCAATGGATTCTCCAGTGAGGAAAATGCTGTCAGGTGAAACTCTTGAAAATGCTGTAACCTGGGATAAAAATTATCTACAATCAGAATAACGTCCTCATCATTAAAGGATTTTCTTCTCTTACCAGGCTGAAGAAATGTCTTACCAGGACATTTTCTCGGTCCCTCTAAAAAGTAAGACAATTCTGAAAAAGCATAGCTTTCAGATGACTCCTAAGTGCAAGATGTGCAATATAAACCTGACAATGGTTACCAACAGTTGAAGTTTAAGCCTATCTGCCCCGTTTTCAGGCCAAAACGCCCAAACAGTGAGGAAAACAGGCTACACTAAGATGTATTAAAAATGTATCTTTAAAACTTTTATGTTAAAGTTACCAAGAAGTCCTACCCTGACAATGAGGAATGTTTCAAAAGCATGTGAAGGCATGACATATCCAATGCTACAGAACTGCACAGGTTAATTGTATCAGTTTCTTTAATTTACTGTTTGCAAATCTACGTAAGTCGCGCATTTACAGTTCCAGCACTCAACTTGAAAAATATATTTTTTTCTTCTAGTTAGGCGTAGGATTTAATTATCGATCATTACAATCTGGCACAATTCTGCAGAACTGTGTTTACTCTTTGTTTTAAAAATGGGCCAGTGCGTTATGGTCATCACCCTTGGTAACCAACCATTTTTCATCCAAAGCTACATTTCCCTTCAGCTTTAGTAACCTCTAACTACTAGTGAGGGCCAAACATCTATGTTGTTATAGTTTACGGTGGTGACATTTGTCTTCTACTTTTAAAGTTCAATAAATCTTTATTCGGCTTAAACAGCCATAAAAGAGAACAAAAAAGGGCATTCAGTGCATCAACAACAGCAGCATTGATTTCCGGCCTATGACAAATGACCATACAATAACGTAACATACTTCACTAAAATTCATTCGCTGGGTCAAACGTGATGGCTTCAAATGCCAACATACAATAATTAAACAGACACTTAAAAACATCACGAAGGGAAACTATGAGCCATGTCAATTCCTAAGTTAAGGTGCTTTTCTAGTGGCCTTTATGGCAGCTGAATAGACCTCCAAAATTTCCAAGTTGATTAAAATCCATAACCTTCAAAAGTGCATATTACTTAAAATTCAATAAAAACTTCTACTCATCTTAAATAGGCACCACAAGAGAGAACTATAATGTGTTCTCATATATGGCGTCATGAAGCAGAAATCCTATCCAACCTGCCGCAGACATATATTCAAAATGACCCAAATCCCAGTTCTAACCCTGTGGCTGACTGTGGGACTTGACCTGCAAAGTCAACATCTACACCAGAGGTAATAAGGGGTTGTTCATCTTATACATATATGGTGTCGGCAGTCCAAGTGGGGTGGTCACATGATGTGGGAAAAACACCTTTAACCACTTTTTGCTTATTCCATGGATAATGCAATTTTGATCCATCATCTGGCAGAGATTGGGATATAGGACACAGTATTAGTTTAGTTCAAGTCAACTCTTTCTGTCTGTGTGCTCTCTTCTGCCTTTAGACCTCACAAGACTCCCGCCCATTGCAAGTTACCTCAGGGGTAACCTTTATCCCCTATACTTCTCAGCATCTATGTGCTTTGTTGGCCATTATTGGGTCCTTTGGGCTCAGAGCCTTATCTTACACTGACGATACCAAGATTATAATCACATTGGAAACAAGATTTCTCTGCCTACGCTGAGGCTGAGAGATTCTTTGACAGCAGTCCAGCAGTGAAGGAGCTTTAACCCTTTAAAGTTCAATGGAAAGACTGAACAACTCATGCTGGCCACAATCGTGGTCACTTGGTTGGTAAGTGGAGCCTTTGTAGATGAGGCCTACTCCTTCCACTGCCCTAAAAGCAAAAGTACTTGATTGTTCAGGAACTCTTGCTAAAATCGCAGATGAATGAAGGAGTATACACCTACTTCTCTGCCGTGCAAAACCATGGAAAGATCTTGCTGCTATTTCTCCCTAGAGAAAAACAGCAGTTATGGAAGCCTGCTTTTTAGCTAGGCCGGGTCTGGCATAGTTTTAATTAGAACTCCCCAGGCATCTTCTTCAGAACCTGGGGAGAAATCCAATGGCTTGCAATTCAACAAAGAGTGCAATATAAATCTCTTTGAGGTATCAGAATTTAATTCTATTCTACAGCCATACACACCTGCCCAAACCGTAAGATCTGAGCATCAGCTCCTGCTATGCACTTCGAGAGCAAAAAGGGCCTATGTGGGAGGATGCTCCTTTAGCCACCTGGCCATGACTCTGAAGCAAGCTCCCTCTGGGTAAAAGGAAATTGAGTAACTACTTAGCTTTTAGGGATGTTTGGAAAAGTTTTTATTCTGCTAACTCATTTAATTTCTTCTGTGTAGCCCTCAGTCTTACTAGTGTCAAGCCCAAGGAGCCATTTTGGTGAATGTGAGCATTAGAAATAAAATAAATAAACATCACGGTATAGGATCTCATGGAAATAATGTTTTGTGAAGTTCTTCCATATGGACTGGGTGTGATGTTAGTACTTTAAAAAGTCAAGTAATAAAAGCTCTTAAATACTGGAATAAATAACCACCCCAAATTTACATTAACGTAAAGCACAACTAGTGGTAAAAAGTTCCCTCATGATGTGCTGTTTAGTGCTAGTCAGGCTTGTTGTAGCCATATTTGCAACAATGCAGTAGTTATTGGGGTATATTTGCACCATTGCCTCCTCAATCCCCTTACCTTAATACATGGGTCCTCAATGAAGAAAATGCTTTCATCTTCACAGTACAGCAGCAGAAGCAGAAACTCACATTTCTATAAAGGAACAGAAACAAGTTGAGACAGGCCAGAGAACACTAAAAAACAGCAGACAAAATGGCAAGAATAAGTGGATGAGATACATTCTTCCGATGGCTGGGAGTCAGGGGCCCCAAGAAAACCATGGCTGACATCTGACAGTGTTCTCCAAGGTGAGAAGGTGTCAGGAGGGTCTCACTTTAACTGCTGCTCAAATATATATGGGCCTAATGTTGTAAAGGCGATAACATGTGTGACACGCTTGCGAAGGATGAAGTACGTTTATTCTTAGACAACAGCATAGAGCGGGCACTCCCTTGCTGGCCAGAGTCAAACTGACCACCAAAGAACGTTCACCTTTAAACAAACACATGGAATCTCACAGCAGTGAAATTCCACTATAAAGACTGCGCAAGGAACAGTGTACTAAAGGCCAATACAAAACATCCCCTTCCCTTATATACAACAAACAAACTGAATACAATGTGAGCTACTAGTGAATGACACTTAGCATGTCACCAGAAAGAAATTACACAGAACTGTAAAAATATATTATAAACTAAACATCCTACACTGAAAGAGAGAGAAACATTAAATACAATATCAAGTAAAAACAACACATCAATTTATTTGTGTGACAAAACATGGGATGTTTTTTCAAAAACATATGTATAAACAACAAAATAATGAAAGCAAGGACTAATAACCTAATAAAAATAGGGCCTTATTTACAAAAAATTGGCATAGGGCAGCACGGCAAGTCTTTTTGCTGCACAGCCCTATGCCAATTTGAAAGGGCAGGGATGCACTGTATTTAGGAGATACAGTGCATTCCTGTACTTTCAGCCAGTGACGGCGCACAATTTGGTGCCTAGAAACAACACAGGCAACCTTGCACCATGGTGCAAGGGTGTCTGCGTTGTTGGCAGGATTGTTTCTGTGCAGGAAGGAGCATCTTCCTGCACAAAAACAATCCAGAGTTGCGCTTTCCTCGTTCTATGTGTGCTGCAGAATACAGCACGCATGGAAAGAGGAAACAATTAGGAGAAAGGAAAACATTTCTCCTTGTTGTGCCTGCTCTGGGGAGTCATAAGGTTTTGGCACTGCCCCAGGTTTACACGAATTTGTAAATCTGGGGCAGCATCAAAATCCATGGATGTTGTGGAGAAACACCCACCACAATGCCCATGGAACGCCTCCTTTACGCAGAATAAGGCAATGCAGAGCTTTGCGCTGCCTTGCCTTACCCCATATCTACAAGGCCATCCAAAGCCATGCAGGGTGCCTCATAGGATGTAGCCTTACAGCTAGAGTGGTCGACCTTGAAGCTGGGGAACCGGGTTCGAGTCTCAGCAACAACGCTCAACATCCTGTGATTCTGGGCAAATCACTTAATCTCCCTGTGCCTAACAAAAATGAATTTGTCCATCTGTAACGAAACTGGAGCTCATGTAAAGCGCTCTGATACCTGATATCTTTGGGTCTAGTTCGTGCTATATAAAACTAAAAAAAAAAAAAAGATATGATTGAGAGACCTGCACAACCGGATCGTTGGAAACAAATTATGCTTCGGCAGCACAGGCCTCTTGTAAATAAGCCCCTAAGTCTTTTAAATTCTTTAATGGCCTCCGGTCTCTTATACTCCGCCCTTCTATGTAAGTCGACAAATCCCTTATACTGCTCCCTTCTCTGGAAATCAGCAAAGCATAACTTAGGGCCTGATGTAGATATCGGTGGACGGATTACTCTGCTACAACAGTGGGGGATTTCCCGTCCGCCAAAATATAAATCCCAAAGGATATAATGGGAATTATATTTCGCCAGACGGTACATCTTTCACAATTGTGACGCAGTAACCCATCCGCCGATATCTAAATCAGGCCCTTAGTCTCACCACCCTTTCAGTCTGAGGGTTTGTACCAATTCACATCAAGCAATGCAGGAGACAATGAATCTAGACTTTGTAGATTCATTGACCAGTATTAAGCAAAACATCCCGAGTCAGTTACTAGTACCAACTCACAACAAGCAATGCAGGAGACATCGAACTTAGATTCTGTAGATTGACTGGCAAGGGAATATAGGGTGAACAGGATGGCAAAGAGAGACCTCCCCGAACAAGATACAAACTTTGTCAACCTCGATTTTTGCTTTAGTCCCCAACCAAGCCTTGATGTTACTCTTCACGCTACATACCCAGATAGAGAAGATAACACCTATTTAATTGGGGAGGGCAATACCCGTCCACCACTTTGTGACACGCCGACCATACATACACACTCGATCCCTAAACAGCTAAAAATAATTTCTTGGAATATAGCTGGGCTAAAGCAAAAAACCAAGGAACCGGATTGGCAGAATTACGTAGAGGGCTTCGACCTCTGTCTCTTTCAGGAGACATGGGCCAGGGAATCGCAGCACAAACTAGGGTACAGAACTTTTAGTATAGAGTCAGTACAATCAAAAAAAGGGAGGGCATCGGGGGGACTGATAATATGGGTAAAAATTAACCTAAATGTTACCATAGAAACTGTAGTTACAGGCTCACTGGATATCTTGGGCCTGAAACTTAGGTTTTCTAATGCCATACAGTTGTATCTTTTTAATATCTATGTAAGACCTAGGGAATGTTCAAAAGAAGCACCTTTGCTAGAACATTTTAAGGAGGTCTTGGGATCTATAGATCTCAAAGATGCCATCATCAAGGGGGTGACTTTAATTGCTGTTATGAACCTATGGTGGGACTTGAAGTAGTGTCTGAAGAGGAAGACCAACTTAGAGGCATCCCCCTTCTTCAGACAAAAAATACAGCGAGGTGTACCACCTCCGGCATTCAAATGTTTTACTTCACCATCGAAAAAGGTCTTAGAGCATGTAACGGTCGCTTCCCCTCAGACCTTGCTTGCGCAAACACCTTTATAAGAGGAAACTCTAGGTCGAGAATAGATTGCATACTTATCAGTACACCACAGTGGGTATATGCACAGGACTTTAAGGTCGATAAGAGATCAGAGAGCGACCATCTCCCGCTATGTTTGGATTTAGATGGGAAACATTTCCCATCCCATGAAACATTAGAACCTGACCCAAGAGTAGAATTAAGGCAGCCCCTGGTAACTAACAACCAAAGGTCAGTCAGATGGCCCACTGTATTGGACCAAGTCGAACCCTTAACTAATATTTATAACATTTTCAGTGCCCTGGTAGGTCCCTACCTGGAACAAGATCATGAAATTATTAAGATAACAGATATCCATCAAAGACTGGTAGAGGAAATACAAGTAAACCTAACTAAGCCACGGACAAAAAAGAGAACTGCAAAGACAGGGGCCTGGCCATCTGACCCTTGGTATGATAAGGAATGTAGATCGGCCAAAACTAGGCTCATAAGCGCCCTTAAAAACAAAAACGCAACTGAGATTAGAGTAGAAAGAACCAAATACAAGAAAACACAAAAGATAGCCCAAAGAAACTGGGAAGACAGCATTTGGGAGGAGCTTATAACCGCGGCAAAAAACGGGGACCAAGCCATGTTTTGGAAATTGATGACCCATGGAACTAGACATAACGTGACGGCTTCTGACCCTTATCTACACCCTATCACTTGGCAGAGGCATTTTACAAACCTTTATGACACCACTGCTGACTCTGATCTAGTTAGCCACTCTGAAATTAATTCTTGGGGGTTCTTGTCTATAAGTCAAATAACACCCTTACAGTTTAGCATGGAGGACACTGCCCTTGCTGTAGCAGCTATTAAGCCATCGAAGGCACCAGGCCCCGACAGAATTCCGGGGGATTTATTCAAACACAGCCAGGCAGTGTGGGTACCGAACATAAATGAACTAACAAATGCAATAGCTAGGGGACAGCCGGTGCCAGCGTCCTGGAAGGGAGCCGAGATAGTCCCCACCCACAAAAAGGGCAGCAGGGAAGAGCCTGCAAACTATAGGCCTATAAGCCTGATAGATGTTCTTCAGAAGGTTTACGCTAAACAAATTTTAACTAGGTTTACTGATTGGATGACAGAAGAAAACGTACTATCACCATGCCAGGCTGGCTTCAGGCAAAAAACAAGCACAATAGATCAAGTATTTAGATTGATGATCATATGTTGGAAATACACAAGATTAAGATCTAGCCACCTATATGTCGCCTTTATTGACCTAAAGGCGGCATTCGATTCCATCCCAAGGGCTCAGCTGTGGGAATCCTTACACCAACAAGGTGTACCTGACGAGATTCTAATTCAAATTATCAGGCTACACCAAGACAACTACGCCAAAGTGCGATGGGGCAAAGGAGGTGAGCTTACTGATGAGATCCCAGTCAAGAGGGGAGTGCGCCAGGGCTGTGTCCTGGCGCCGACTCTCTTCCTCTTGTATGTAAATGAGTTGGTTAAACATCTCCAAAATTGTGTGCATGATTCACCAAAATTAGGCGGTAATCACATCTGCGCCCTAACATTTACGGACGACACTATCTTGTTGTCCCAAACACCTAGTGGCTTGCAGAATTTGCTTCACAGTCTCAATGAATATTGTAAAGTAAAAGGTCTTGAGGTGAACCCAACAAAAACGAAATACATGACTATAAGGCCACATAGAAGTTTTAAGAACAAAATATATTTGAATGGTACAGAATTGGAACGTGTATCAAACTTCGTATATCTGGGGGTCACCTTAGACTCTGAACTTTCCTGGGCCGCACAGATAGAGAAGTCGAAGGCTATTTTAACACAAAACTCTATCCCCATTGTAAAAAAACAATCTGCAACATCCTCTAAAGCCATCACTCGGGGGGCGTGGCCAAGATGGGGGCGAGGTAGGACGTGTCTCGCTACCTCTCCGTTGACCGCCGACATTAAGCACCGGCCTACCGGCCCCACGCAGCGCTGCAGTAGAGGCAACTTACCTCTGGGTCCCCTGGGACTCCCGGTGGCCCGTGGGGGCGGGCGGCGGCCCCGCAGAGACAGCAGCTGGGCGCGCACGGTGGAGAGCAACGCCGCGGGTGACGCGTCCTACGTTCCTGGGCTGCGGCGCTGGTCGAGCCGGCTGGCTCGGCCCATTTGCGGGGCGCTTGGAGGTGGAGGACTCCGACCCCGAAGCACACACTGAGCAGATCCCGCCGTCGCTGAAGGACAGGCGGCGGCGGCGAAAAGTGACCCGGGAGCCCAGGCGGTAGTGACACAGAGAAGACAGCGGGGGGGGCGGGGCGTGCTTCGCTGCCCTGCCGCTGCCCATTAGCTCCCAGCATTGTCCGGTTGGGCCCCATGTGACAGCGACGTGGGGGGCATTAGCCTCCGGACCCCCTGCATCCCCTGACGATCCGCTGAGGTGCACTGAGGCCTGGCCGCAGCCGCGGTCGGGCGCGCGGGGGAAAACATCGGAGGAGGTGCGGCCTGAGGCCCCGAGTGGCGGCATTCTTCGCACCCGTCGGACAGCGCCGCCTTCTACACTGCAGGAGGAGGGTGAGTGCACTACAGACGGGAGACACGGCCCCTGGGCGATTGCTGGGTGAACACTGCCGATGTCGGTCCCCACATAGAGACTGCGGGAGTGCCTGGGGGGCGACGCTGTCACGAGGGCAGGAGGAGCTGGGCCCGTGAGGAGCCGCGCAGATTTGGAGCGAGAGTCTTCGCCTGGACCCGGGCTGCACTCAACGGCTGGGCGGAGGGACCAGTTGGTGGGGCCTGCCGACGCGACGAGTGTGCGGCGGATCGAGAGCTACCGCTCCGGCCGTGGTGGTGCCTGCGGAGGTGTCCCAGTTGAAGGTGGAGGTGGCCTTTCCCTAGCAGTGCAGTCCTCTGGGGTGCTGGAGGGAGGAGGCCTGCGGTGAGACACGGCCTCCACGGCACCGCAGTGATAGCGGCGAGGGAGGAGTGAGCGCCTACCGGAGTGACCGTTTGGGTGGCGCTTCGGCACTTGCTGCGTCCCAGATTGATTGGACCGATTTGGCCCTCCCGGAACAGGGGCCCTCCCGAGGAGCTGTGCACTGACCCGGCGGGGTCTAGAGGGCCCACTGTGGGCTCACGGGGGTTGTTCCCCCCCTGGCACCCTTCCTGGTGACTACTCAGGCTATGACCTCCACCAGGGCCAAAAGGGACAAGAGCTTGAGGACCACCAAACAAGAGGGGACATTGAAGGACCTTTTCGCCCGCGCATCGATTCCACGGGGCACCCCAACCATGGCCCTCTCCAGTTCCGGAGCAGCTGCGGGGATGCCGCCGGACGATACGGCGGAGGCGCCCATCACGCGCTCATACCTCGAGTCGCTTTTTGCGTCGCTTCGGGAGGACCTGCAGACGGTGAAAAAAGACCTCACAGCGGAGATGAAGGACATCCGCAGGGATGTGGATGGTGTCGGGGAACGAGTGGCGGCTTTAGAGGAGAAGGGCGACACCAGGGACGAAGAAATCTCGTCGCTACAGCAGGAGGTTCTGAGGCTCCATGAGCAACAGGTAGACCTTCAAACCCATCTTGAGGACCTCGAGAATCGTTCCCGACGCCATAACATCCGGATTCGAGGGGTGTGTTCTAATGCCGAGACAGGCGACATCTTTGCCTTTGTTAAGGGGCTGTTCAATCACATCCTGGGAAACGCCCCGGACTTTGATCTCGTCCTGGACAGGGCACACCGCGTGGGTCCCCCTAGAGCAAATGCGGCCGTCCCAGCGGACATCCTTACCTGCGTGCAGGACTTTCGCACCAAAGAGGAAATCCTCCTTAAGGCTAGAGCGATGCACCCGATCTCCTATCAGGGGCAGTCCCCCACACTATACCAGGACTTAGCAGCTGTCACCCTGCACAAACGGAGGCGCTTTAGACCCGTCACGGCCCACCTCCGCCAACTAAACATTCAATATACCTGGGGACACCCGTTCCGCCTGATCTTCCGTCTCGAGGGGCGGCAGTACCAGCTTCGCTCGCTGGTGGAGGCCTGCAAGATATTGGACATTGCCCTGCCTGAGGAAGAGGCGGAACCCCAAGATTCGGGGCCAGCCACGGGAGTGACCTCATCGGGTTGGCGGCTTCAGCGCCGACGCCGCCGTCCCAGGCGACCAGACCCAGCGGAGATAGCATCCGGGCAGAGGGCCGCCCTCGAGTCCCTTCCTGGAACACTGGCGAAATCCTGACTTTGGCTCTCTGTTACCATTGCTGAGGCGGGAGGCGGGGAGGGTACATCTTGGCCACTGATTGGAACCCGTAATGACTTTTTCCCTTTCATCCGGGGATGAAGGACTATGTTGTTCTCGATTATGGGTTATTGTCTTTATTATTCGATTTGGCATTTGTTACGCCTTGAATGTTTTTTCCTTTTTCTTTTCCCCGGGGTCCTTTTTTTCTCTTCTTCTATGTCTTTTTTCTATGACTGTTCTGTGTCTCAATGGGAGGCCTGGTCCAGGGCACGAGGGGGGCTTTTCTTTTATGCTACACTGTGTGCCATTGACGGCGATAGGACACACGCTGGGCCCACAGACACAGATGAGGGGTAATGTCTACATCTCCGATTAAGGTCCTTACCTTCAACGTAAGGGGGCTCAATAGCCCTAACAAGCGCAGGGCCCTGCTTTCCTATTTGGAAAGCACACGCGCGGACATATGCCTCCTACAGGAGACACATCTCCTCTCACGAGATTGCCATCGCCTACGGTCGCGAGCCTTCCCGACCCAATTTTTCTCTTTTATGTCCACTAAAATAGCGGGGGTAGCAATTCTTGTCTCCAGGGCATTCCCGGGGAAGATGATACAAAAGTGGGTCGAGATAAAGGGCAGGCTTCTCACCTATCACTTTTCGGTGGGGGGACACGCAATAGTGGTGGGTTCGGTTTACGCCCCTAATGAAGGCCAGGAACGCTTCTTACGAGAGGCCCTTATGGCGGCTACCGCAACACATGAACGCAACATCTTAATAGGGGGAGATCTCAATATAGTGTTTAATACTGAACTGGACAGGTCCGCGCAGCGCACTACCCAGGTGGGTACCTTGTCTCCGACAGGGGCCCTATGGCTGAGCGAACTCGACCTTACTGATATCTGGAGACAACGCCACCCACAATCACGGTCCTTTTCTTATTATTCAAATGCGCATAAAACTTATGCGCGGCTGGACTGCTTTCTTGGCACTAAAACCATCCAGGCGGCTACACACTCTGTTGATATCTTGGCCGCCTCTCTCTCTGACCATAACCCGGTGGAAATCTTATTAAATTTACCGCGGACGGGTCGCGCTACCCCGCGGTGGCGCTTTCGGGACACGTTGTTGCACCGTCCAGATACGGTAGCCCAACTACAGAGTGCCATTCGGGACTACCTCATAAACAATGACAACCCCGACACTTCGCTCTCAACCAGGTGGGAGGCCCTAAAGGCAGTTATCAGGGGGGAAGCCATTGCCATTGCGGCAGCGGAGAATGCGGCTCGGAAAGCGAAGAGGGAGGAACGGACGCAAAACGTTCATGAGCTGGAGCAGATGCACCAACGCACCGGGGCTCCCCGCATATGGCGGCAATTGTCTCTTGCACGGAAGCAACTGTCAGCACTGGATCTGGACAAGGCAGAATATGCTGCTCTGCGGCTCCGACACTCTTTTATGTAGGAGGGGACAAAGGCGGGCGTCTCCTAGCGCATAAACTACGCGAGGCCCGACTCCGTGACGGGGTCCAAGCAATTAGGGACGATGAGGGCCACACATTCACTGAGGATGTGGCCATTGCCGAAACCTTTCGCAGGTATTACGAGCGCTTGTACGATGCGCAGCCCCTAGCGGAGGCGGACATCACTGCCTACCTCTCGGAGGCTAATCTCCCGACTTTGACGCTAGACCAAGCAGAGCATATTGAGAGAGAGATCCGGCCGGAGGAGGTTCTAGCTGCCTTCGCCCGCCTGAAGCCGGGCAAATCCCCGGGCCCCGATGGGTATACGGCGGCCTTTTACAAGCAGTTTGGCGTTGTGCTGGTCCCCCTACTAACTAGGCTTTTTAACTCTTTTGCGGAGGAAGGGTCCATTCCCTCGTCCATGTTGGAAGCGGCGATAGTAGTCCTCCCCAAGCCGGGGAAAGATAAATCTGTTTGTGGGTCATACCGGCCCATATCACTGTTGAATTTAGACCTGAAGCTTTACACATCTATTCTGGCGTCCCGCCTCGCCCCCTACATGCAGGGGTTGGTGGACCCCGATCAGGCTGGGTTTATTCCACAGCGTCAGACCAGCGACAATACCAAATGGGTTCTACACCTTATTGAGAAGGCCTCCCGTATCCCAGGGAAATACATGTTGTTGACGGTGGATGCGGAGAAGGCCTTTGACTGGGTCCATTGGCCATATCTCGAGCGGGTGTTGCAACACATAGGCCTCCGGGATAAAATGCGGACGCTCATCTTTAATTGTTATCGCTCACCCACAGCGACGGTCAGAGTTAATGGACAGACCTCCACCCCTCTCCTGATACACAGGGGGACCAGGCAGGGCTGCCCTCTGTCGCCATTGCTTTTTGCTCTTTACATGGAGCCTCTGGTGCAGAGGGTCCGGAACCATACGCAAATCACTGGCATTCGCTTTGGGGGGGACACCCACACTATTAGTCTCTACGCAGACGATGTGTTGGTGACCTTAGAAAACCCTAGTAGTGCCTTGGGAGCTTTCATAGAGGAGTTGGAGGTTTTTGCTGGCGCGTCCGGGTTCAAGGTAAACCTGTCCAAATCCACCGCGATGAACCTTTCGCTGTCGGCCCAAGAGATGGCGGATATACAGGCTCGCTCACCGCTGCTGTGGTCCGAGGACCCCGTCCCATATCTAGGCATCTATTTGATGCCCACACTGCAGGGCATGAGGCTTACCAATTTTTCCCGCTTGCGACTCAGGATTCAGGCCGAATTACAGCGATGGAAACACCACCAGATATCTTGGCTGGGGCGGGTTGCCGCTATAAAGATGACTGTCCTTCCCCAGATCCTTTACCTTTTTCAAACATTGCCCCTACCGCCCCCAACAGGGTGGCTTAAGAAGGTGCAATCCGATCTCTCATCCTTTATCTGGCAGGGTCGTAAACCTCGGTTGAAATGCGAGATCAGCTTTCTCCCACCGCATGAGGGGGGCCTGGGGATCCCTGATCTCAACCTATATTATAAGGCAACGCAGCTACGCTATTTGGTGGAGTGGAGCCGGGCCAAATCGGAAAAGAACTGGCTCTTTCAGGATCGGGCGGTGGCGGGTACATCTTTGCGGAAGGTCCCCTTCCTCCAGAGGATCCATCGTCCTCCTAACTTGTATGCCTCCCAAGTGACGCGTTCACTACTTAAAGTTTGGGATCAGACGAACCTGAGCCACGAGTTGACGTCCTTCCCCTCACCGTTCACTTCCATTCTGGATAACCCGGCCTTTACTCCAGGACTGGACCCGCATTCTTTCCGCCAGGGGCGGGAGTCCGGCTGCTGGGCACTAGGCCCCCTGTTTGTTAGGGGCGATTTTGTGACCTTCCCCACGCTTCGGGAGGATTTTGGCCTCCCAGAGACGGAACGTCTGCACTACTTCCAGGTACGGCACTGGGCTTTGCACTCGGATGTCCGCCCGCACGCGGCTCGGCGACTGACACACTATGAGCGCTGGCTGGCGACTCGGACATCAGATAGAAAATTGATATCAGACTTATATAAAATGCTCCAATCTAAATACACACATAGTTACCACGCTAGGCGGGCACGATGGGAACGGGAACTTGGACGGGACCTTACCTCTGAGGAGTGGGAGGGCGCCTGCTACAGGGCTCGTCACACAGCGACACATATAGGACTAACAGAAACCCTCACTAAACTGGTCTACCACTGGTACTATACCCCGGAGAGGCTTCATCAGGTTGACACGGGACACAGCCCAGATTGTTGGCGGGGGTGTGGGGAGAGGGGCACTCTTGTCCACTTATTGTGGGATTGCACACATCTCAAAACATACTGGGCCCATGTCCTGGATGAAATAGATACTCACCTGGACACCGAGATCCCCAGATTCCCTGCATATGTTCTCCTAGGGGTGCCCAACGCGCTCACATACCCCCTCAAAGCTAGGAGAGGGAAACAAATGGCCATAGCTCTAGGCTCGGCAGTGCAGAACATTCTAATCCACTGGAGGTCCCCTGATATCCCTACACACACCGGATGGTACCACCGCCTATGGCATGTCCTGGGGATGGAGAAGATCTCTTTAACCCTAGCTGGGAAGGGCGCTTCATTCAGTGAGCTATGGCAACCCTTCATTGCTCTTCTTACACAGGACTTCCGTGAGCTGACTTGTCCGCGCTATCTACGCCTCTTACGTCTCACTGCACCGGAGTCTTCCACGACGCAGAGCGATCACTAGCTCTACTGAGGCGTCTGCCTTATCACTTTGCCATCAGCCTGGACCAGGGGTGGGAGGGGGCGGGTAGTTTTCATTTTCTTATTCCCTTTTTCATTTTCAGGGGGCATAGGGGGGGTTGGTTCTTGTTTATTGTTTCTATTGAATCATTATACTGTTGCCCTCAATACAATCAGGCCCGGAGTGGCCTTACTGTAATGTTTTTATCATTGGCACCCTACAATAAAAAAAGAGTTAAATCATAAAGCCATCACTCCCGCTCTGGAAGTATACAAGGCCAGAGCCCAAACTGCTGCCCTATACAGTGCGGAGATTTGGGGAAGTGGCATTCTTAAATCTTTAACCATTGCCAAAAATAAAATTTTGAGAATGTTTGTTGCCCTTCCTCAACATACTCCATTGATCCCCCTGACCTACGACTTGGGTATTAAACGCTTGGAGAATCTAGCAATCTGGAGAACACTGTCGTTCTGGATCAGAACTTGGACAACACCGGAGCTGACAGTGTATAGAGAATCACTTATCGAACTCCTGGCACTCGACACCCAAGTTTCCTTCCCTTGGCTGACTCACATTAGAACATGGTTTTTAGACCTAAAACTGAGCAGATACTGGTTGAACCCAAGTCTGCTGACTCCTGAGTCAAAATGCGAGATTAAATTGCTATTTTGGGAATTTGTTAGAGATAAGGTAACTTCAAGCAGTTCACATGGAAGACTAACCGTGCAATTCCTCCAGTTCAAAATGACACCTCACTTCGAGCCGTTCCTAGATGAGATAGAACCGTTAGTGGCAAAGTGTTTATACCTGAAATTTAGATACGGCATATTACAATTAAACAGTTTTGTTGCCAAATGGTCAATGTTACAACTCAAGGAGGGGGAGTCTCATTGCACCTTATGTCAAATGGGGGCTGATGAAGATATTCCACATGTTTTGGTTTTCTGCCCAGCATACAAACTAGCTAGAAGGAAGTGGATAAAACTGATAGCCAAGTGCCTTAGTGTCAGGAGAATGAATGATATGTTGAGAATATTAAAAACTGACAACTCCCGCCTAATAGTTTTTGGTCTCAGTCGATTTCTACTGGCTGTTAACTTCACAAGGAAAAGGGGAGGTCAAAAATCATAACTTTATAAACCTGGCTGTCAATCCAAAGCACCCACTTAGAGGCAATGCTGTACAATTCAGCAAGAGCAATCATGATAAAAATCTAAGGGGACTAAATACTTTGGCCAAGATTAAATGAAATCGAAAATGAAATAGTTACGCCTCTGTGTAAATAGTGAAGTATTTTTAAACTGTCATGTACTGTATTAGTTTCCATGTTTTTAGTAATAATCTGACGATTTTAAGAATTGACAGCTCTAGCTTAATATAGGCATCTCATGGAACTTTTTATGAATACTTACATTTTACCAGACTTCCTATCAGTTTGGACATAAACTAATTCATGCTGATGTTCTTGCATAATGGTATAGTGTAACAATTTGTGCCATCATGCACCTATTGCACATGCACTTTTCAAGAATTTGATATTAGTACGGAATACATAGTATTTTGCTGCTATTAAACTGCACAGGCACTTTACAAGCGAACAAGACAATAGGGCAATCCCCAGATTGTCAAGACCACTTAGTGGAACCCATCTAGATTCAATATGAACTGTAACGGACTAGATGCATATAGATTTGACAAAGTGAGCAATGGACGAATGTATTTTAAACAAATTTTTATGTATGTATTGTATTTTATTGTTCTCTTACTTTTATGGCCTTATAGGCCGAAATAAAGTATGTTGAATTGAATTAAGCCCCTCAGACTTTTAAATACTCTAATGGCCTCCAGTCTCTTATACTCCGCCCTTCTATGGAAGTCGACAAATCCCTTATACTGCTCCCTTCTCTGGAAATCGGCAAAGCATAACTTAGGGCCTGATGTAGATATCGGTGGACGGATTACTCTGCTACAACGGTGGGGGGATTTCCCGTCCGCCAAAATATAAATCCCATAGGATATAATGGGAATTATATTTCGCCAGACGGGACATCTTTCACAATTGTGACGCAGTAACCCATCCGCCGATATCTAAATCAGGCCCTAGTCTCGCCACCCTTTCAGTCTGAGGGTTTGTCCCACTTCTTCCTCTTCCAAAGTCAACATCCTTCATCAACATGTAGCCACGACATCTCTCAACTTGCCTCAGTGGACAATCTCCTCCTTTCTGATGCAGTGCAACCCTGCGGCGATTCCACCGTCCATTATTCTCTATAAGAACATGAATGGGTAGAATGGGTACACACATTCAACTTTGAAAGGTCCGTTAAACTTGGATCACTTTTATCACTCTGCCTGCTTTGACTTTCACCCAATCACCAACCTTGACCATGCCTTTAGAAACCACATTTTCCCAGTCATTTGCTTTGTTTTTTTCCGCCACTTGACACCCATTCCTTCTTCAAGAGGGCACCAACTTGGTACCGTGAACTCTTACCCTCTTCATTTCAAACGGAGACTTAAGGATAGCCTCCTGTTTAGTGGTGTGATACGCCCACACCATCTCTTCCATTGAACTCTCAACATCTTGTCTGGACACATCAGCCATTTGCATAATACCTTTCAACAATCGATTTGCCCTTTCCACTATGCCATTTCCCAGTGGATTATAAAGAGTAGTGGGATGGTGTGTGGTACCATGTCACACCAACAATTCCTTGATCTCATGAGAGACCAATTGAGTGCCAATATCAGTTATAAGTACTGGTGGGACACCTTCTTCCAAGAAAATCTTCCTCAGATTGCGAATGTTGGCTTCTGTTGTAATTTCCCTCAAAAACTTCACACACAATAACTTTGAAAAAACATCAACACCAACCAATAAAAATCTGTACTCACTACGCAATTCGGACATTGGACCAATAAAACTGCACACACACACACACACTATGCCAAGCTATCCCAGGATTCATAATGTGTCCCATGTTTGACTGTGTTCCCACTTTAAGACTTTTCTTACCTTCTTTGCAAACAGTACACCTTTCAATCCACGAGGTGACTAGATCATCCATACCTGGCCACTAGAATTGAGCTTTGAGACGGCGCTGAGTCAAACTCTGTCCCAAATGGCCCACATGAGCCATAGCTATGAGTTTAGTTCTCAAACCCAACGGCGGTATAAATCTATCACCCCTCAGCAACAAATTGTCTCCACAGTGGACATTTAATCTAAAACCTTGACATAAGGCTGCACAGAAATCGACACACAACTGTCTTCTCCTTCCAGAAATCAACATGCATATGACTTCCATAAGAATCTCATCAGCATCCATCTCACAATACCACTTCTTTACTGTAAATGCACCAGCCTCTTCCTCCACAGCATCTTGCACTGAAGCTCCTGCACCTTTATTTTCCACCAGGTGGCACAGCAGGACCATCTACCAACTTCCAATAAACTGCCATTCTAGACAAGCAATCAACTTGGATATTTTTCCAGCCCTGAATATGTTCAATGGTGTAACGATATTTCTGGAGTCTAGCAGTCAGTCTCGCCAACCTTGCTCAGCCTTTACCACCTCCTCCAGAAAGAAGTACTTTAACAAGTGTTTGTGAAATGATCTCAAGATAACCTGTCTACCCCAAACATAAGTCCGATAATACTCCACACCTCAGGCAGCTGCTAACGTCTCTCTCTCTCTCTCTCTCTCAATAACAGAGTAATTTCTTTTAGAACTTGTTAAGAGTCCGTGATGCAATGCTACGATTTTCTCAATGTTACCATGTTTTTGAGAGAGAATGGCACCCACACCTGTTGTTCTCGCATCAACAGTTATGATGGATTTGAGCTTGATGTCAAATGGCACCAAGATCCCTGCCTCACAAATCTCTTTTTTTATCATAGTTAAACATTCTTCTTATTCCTGAGCCCAAGCAAAATTCTGACCTTTACTGAGCAACAACCTCAAACTCTCAGTTTTGTCCACAAACCTTTCCATAACCTCCGCATAAACCTCTATCAAACCCATGAAGGATCTTAACTGCTCCTTGTCCTGAGGTGCTGGTGCCAGCTCAATTGCGTTAAACAGAATCTCTTTAGGTCCGCTGATAGTGTATACCCCAAGTATTCGACCTGTTCTTCCAAAAAGGAACACTTCTCTTTGCAGAGCGAGACCTACTTCTGCAATGCTATGCAAAGTTCACTTCAATATAACATTATGTTCATCAACGGTTTTGCCAAAAATGATTGTCATCTTGAAAGTACACAATGTTCTCTAAGCCTTTTAAAACTTCACTGATCATGAGTTGAATTTTTTTTTGCTGCTGATGATAAACCAAATGTCATGTGAGTGAATTGAAAGGTTCCCTCCTTCAATGCTGTCAGTGGCTTAGATTCTTTGTGGAGCTTGATCTGATGGTATGCACTCATTAAGTCAAACTTAGAAAAATACTTCCCCCCTTTCAACATCACAACCAATTCATTAATGTTAAGTAAGGAAAACGTGTCTGCTACCACACTTTGATTTAGTGATCTGGAGTTCAACACAGAACCTTAACCACTTATCAGATTGTTTTGTGATAACTACAGGCGACACCCAACTAGATTCTTCTACATGTTCTATAATCCCTTCCTGCATCATTTCTTGGACTCATTTTTTGACCTCTTCCTAAAGCACCACTGCAACTCTCCTGAGTTTGTCTTGAACTGGAATAGCTCCTTTTTTGAGTAAAATTCTATTATATTTATTAATATATCATTTTGTTGTCCCAGCTTATCTTCAAATATGTGCTTTACACCAGTGGTTCCCAAACTTTTGACTCCTGAGGACCCCCAGTAAGTCACTACTGGAAGCCGGGGACCCCCAAGCAATTTGTACTATTTAAATTTCAAACATTGAAACAGTACTTCATGAAAAATACACAAACAAGTGCACACCAAACAAATACTCTAACAGCTAAAGATTTTATTATTTTATATTGAAAAAATTTGCAAAAATCTAAAGATTTTAATGGGAAGGTTGGTGCAGCACCTTGGCGACTATCTTTTCAATGTTTGCTTTTATTTCCCGGTACGAGGCTTCTGCTCCTGCCAGGGCCATACTGGAAACCCAAAGCAGCCCTGGTAAATGTTGTCAGACCAGTACCTGTACGGTGCGCACCAAGTGCAGCGATTGAGCCTCACCACTTCAAAGGGAGCTTTGAGGGGCTCTCCCCCCCCCAAGAAAATTAGGGAAAAATGGTACACAACACAAACATTTGTCGTTATACATTGAATTGTATTAGCTTTTAAAGCGTAGTAAATGATGACCTTACTGTGTACCAGGATACAACGATCTTTGTTGGGGCTCTTCAATGATTCCCTCACTATCACCCTCCAACAGTGCCTCTTATCTCTCCATAGCCCCTCTGTCACATGTATTGCGTTTGTTTTATAGCATCTCTCATACCAGTGTAGGGCAGAGACAATGAATCATACATGTGTAAATCAGTGTGTAGAAAATGTTACATAAGGCAAAGGGGACTTCAAGGAGTAGGATTCACATGTCATCTATACTGGTAGGCATTTTGTAAGAGTCCTTGGTCTGGAGAAGCACAAACTCAGGATTCAGAACAAAACACAGTGGTTAGCATTGATGTTAATAATAAGAATTTATTTCTACCCAAATAAACCTTTATTAACAGCATCAGGATAATGAAAGACTGAGAGAAAACATAACTTACTAACTTGTACCATGCAGTTTGAATGCAGCTCTTTGATGGCAGTTCATAGCTCACTGTGCTAGTTTACGATTGTAACTTATGAACTGCACAGTAACAACAGAAGCTCTGTGACAAAAGCAGTGACCCACTGAGCTATGCACATAAAATATTGTTTTTTTAAATGCATGGTACACGTTCTTTGCAACAGGCATATTAAATCTCTGAGCTTCCTTAGAGGAGTCAAAGCTGCCACTAGACAAAACTCCCATCTCTCTCCAGCAGGTACATTAATCACTTTTATTGTCGCTTTGAAAATTGCTGATTTTACAAGGAACTTTGCAGTTCTATTAAAACTGCTGCCTGCGGATCCCCTGGGAAATATGTCACAGACCCCTAGGGGTCCACGGACCCCAGTTTGGGAACCGCTGCTTTACACTAAATAACATTTCTGAAATGGATTCATCCTCCACCACCTTAACTTGAGAAGGAGCCCTCAGATTAACAATCATATGAACGTCATAGTGATGCAACCACCCCAAAATTGGAGTCCCCTGCTCTGCTACATATACCTTTCCTTGTATGTCCCTATTCTCAAATGTAATGTGTGCCTCCATATTCCCCAAGATATTGATAGTTGCACCAGGATATCCCCCTGGGGAAATATCTTCAGACTTTAGTGCAATATCACTCTACTCATGTTCAAGCATTGATTTTGGAATTATGGTGCACATGGACCCTGTATCCACCATAAGCTGGACAAATCACCCATTTATTTCAGAAGTGGCCTTGGGTCTATTTTTCCTCTTGTCTCCTTCCGTCAATTCTCCCTCACATCCCAAACTCAAAATCCTACCAGATATTTCAGTGTTAATAGCAGGGATATTTGATACCACCACCACCTTGCTATGATTAATAATCTTACACATCCTAGCAAAATAAACTATACAGCCACATTTTCTACACTCTTTATTGCTGGTGAAACTAAATTTGGAGACGCATGACCGGTTGCACCCCTAAAGAGGTTGTTTAGGTTGTGCGGAATTCTTGCCAGACCTGTCATAAGTTTCAACATTGCTACAGTATCTAATTCTAATCTGCTGACTGCCCCCACCTCTGAAACTTCAGTACCCTGATTTGTCTTCTCCATTTCCCTCATACATAAATCAGATTTGATCGACAACTTTGGCAAGATCTATTGCAGCTTTCAATGTGGGATTCTTTGCAACCCACAACCTCTCTTGAATTGTTTTACTTTTACATTGTACAATCAGCTGGTCTCGGATGAGTTCTCTTGTCATTCCTTTAAATTGACATTTGGTTGATAATTCTCTTTGGCTACAAACTCCTCAAAGTACTCTTCTACTTTCTGATGTTGAGTATAAAATGTATATCTTGTCATGAACAGATTCTCTCCCTTAGCATATCTAATTTCCAATATCCATCTGGCCTCTTTAAAAGTGTTTTGAAAAGGTTGCCTATTAGGCTCTAGGGCTTGCAGTAAATATCTAAATATACACTGACCCTCTTTTTCTAAAGTGTTCAGCAACACCGCTTTTGTCTTTGTAGGGTGAAATTCTTTTCTATCCAGAGCCACTAAGTAGTTATCAAACATTAGAATTCAATTCTCACAAGGAATTGGTGTGGTGCCAGCTTGCTTTAAAAAACATGGTGGTGGGATAACTGAAACATGAGAGACTGGAACGTGAGAAACGTCTCCGTGTGAACTTTCTGAAGCTTCCATTTCTAACTTATCTATATATTATTTCTATTTTCTTTTTGCCAAATGTCTTGTACCAACTACCAGTATGTGTTTATTTATTTATTTTAAAACAAGTGTTAGCCTCTTACTGATTTTGCGTAAAAGAATGTTAAACAACCATTTTGGAATGTTTATCAGATTAATCAGGATTATCAAGCACTCTAAATGACTGCTTCATGGTGTGCGCATCACCGTTGTGAGATGCACTTCAATATGATTAGAGGTGTGCGCATCACCAGTGCTCCCTCATCACCGGTGCTCCAATATGATTAGAAGTGTGCGCATTACCGACACTTCATATGCTCGCAGGCCAATGTGTGATACCTCACTGATAAAAGGCAGTGTGCACATCAAGGTGTGCGTATCACCAACACTCCAAACACTCGCAGGCTGATGTGTGATCAGTAACGTCATACACACTATTGGACCTGATAATCTTCAGGTAGCGTTTCCTTAATTCCTTAAACTTTTAGCTTTTTCCTCTGGAGGTTTGCTGATTCTCTTGTGTGGCCCTAGGGCTCAGGGTACTTTCCCACTGCAAATGCAGTGGGAAAGTGCGCGCGCCCTTCCTACACGTGTTAGGACGTGGTGCTGACATTGTGTTCTTAAACATAGGTCAGGCCTGCCATTGCAGGCCGGTGTGTGCACTTGCACGGATCGTGCTTTTAAACATGTGTCCAATCTGCCAAGGCAGGTCTGTGATGGCGCCATTGGGAGTGTACTCAGGCTGGCCTTTCAAAACCACTGGCCATCCTGAAGGGCCCTTTCACCTCCACTCAGAGTGGAAGGTGAAGGGCCAGACAGGTATCCCTGTGTGTGCCCTGCCCAGGTAGTAGGGAATACCCATGCCTATTTTCCCTATCTATGAGGCATGCTCTTCCCATAAGTTAGCATGGGGTAGGGGTTGACAGTACTTCAGGCTGCAATAGTGGATTGCAGTGGCGCAGCCTCATGATGTTTCCTATCAATGAATTCACACTGCAAAACCCTTTCCAGTGGTAAAGGGGAACGTGGCATTATTCGCTTAGAAATACAACTTATAGAAATGGTTGACATTTCTGTGCTCTAAAACTCTTTGTGTGCCATGGTGCTTGGGGCCGGTCAACACCAGCTGCTAGGCAAGCGCATCTGGGCATTCCTCAGTGACAGCCATAAACTATTGGGCATGCAACTGGAATGGCCGACCTCTGCCATTTGCGGGCCTGGCGGAATAGACTGGAGGAAGGAGCTGTGACACTTGGCCTCAGGAGCCAGATCTTGGCCCCCATAAAGACAGAGATATGCATTCCGCAGCCTCATGGAAGACAGGACAAAAATTTAGGGGACACATTTGTGGTTCAAAGGTATACCCCAACTTCAAAGTCCTACTGCAGTATAACTATTGGTGCCACCCTACCTCAAGGGAGAGATCCGCTTGTGGGGACGCAGGACCAGAGAACCTGGACTGCATGGTGCTCATTGCCAGAGGAGTCATTTGACCACAAGGAGGATTACTGCCATTGGAAAGGACCACATGCCCTTCCTCAATAGTGGCTGGCCTAGGCCGACTACCTGCTGATTTGTGGCACACTGAAGTGGGATCCCCAAGGACCAGTTGGCTGGTCCCCTTTCCTCTCAGAGATCTCAGGGACATCAAAGATCTCCTATGAGGGATCCGCACCACCTACCGGTGACATCTGGAGAGCGGTGCCCTCTTAAGTGCCCACATCGCCTGCTGAACGGACAGCGCGGTGTGAGCTTGGAACTAAAAATCATGCCTAGAGATTGGAATGCCTAGTGTGGAGTCCTGCCCGCATCTAAGGTGAAGTGGCCTCTGTACTGCAAGTACCTCGTCACACATGAGCATCTTGTTGTTGGTGAGCGGATTCACCAGTTACAGGATCCAAAGTGGCCCGCTTCATTGATCGTGACGCATATCTCTTGTGCGACTCGCCGACTGCCTGCTCATTACGTGCGGTGTTCAATTCACAGGTTGCGACCCTCAGAGTTGGGGGCTGTACCCATTGCAGTGTCTCATTGTACCTCATGAGATATTTCTGAACTTGCATCTGTGTGTGGGATCTGAATCATCTGGTGCAACCTATATCAATGTGCACCAGACAAGGTGCCTCATTTCCAGGGAGGTCCGGAATTTGCAACTCTTCGTTCTGTGACCTGAAGAGTCTGGTGCGACCCATCTGGTCGTGCACCAGACCTTGTGCCCGGATTGCCTGGGTACGACTGATTGTGTACTGGACGGGGGTCCTTCTCTACCTGAGAGGTTTCCCTTGTGTTGCTCCCCATGCACCACTTGTTCCCTTTCTGGCCCCATCACGTTGGACCAACTGCCTTCTCTACGCCTGGCCCTCTGGACGACTCCTTGGCGCCAGGTAGGAGTAAAAGTGATTGACTAGGCTGGAGGAACGCTTCTGACGAATTTCAGGAGCAGGTCAAGAGACTGCATGACCCCTCCTGTGCTTCACAGAACTGGGCTGGTGCCCTGATGGACTCCTGTTTGTAACAGATTATTGCCTCAGCCCGCTTCTGCTTTGCAACTGGTTGGTGAACTTCCTGAGTAGCACCAAAAGCCCCCTTGTTTACATCTGCCTGTTGTTTATTCTTGCTACCTATCCCCACCTGCTTTCCAGGGACCCAAACTAAGTGTGACCTCGGCCACGTGCGGCCTCGTATCTAGAGGGAGGGGCTGGTGATCTTCCATCCAGGGGTATAGGACAGTAGGGCTGAATTGGAGGGTGGTGGGTGACTTGGAGCCACAGGGTCTGCAGCGAGTTATCCATTAACCTACTGGGTATCAGTTGCACCGCATTAGGGTGGTGTGTGCGTATGTGAACCAGACTAGTACCTGTGGCACCGACTAGTTGTGCGGAGTGAGTGTGTGTGTGAGAGTGACAGTCTGTGTACCGGCTGTGATTCACGACACTGATCTGCTGTGTTGTTTTATACTGTCATTTGTTTCCTGCATGGCCCATTGTAGTTTTCCCTACGTTAGCCTTACTATACACGTTGTAGGCCTCATTTTCCTTTGCACGCGTTACTATATAAACATGCTTGCCTTTGTGCCACATTGTACTTTCACATGTAACTTGCATATGTTTTCGCGTTCTATTCTTTTCCTAGGATTTATTCTGGGCACACCCTACAAGGTCAAACAACAATGTCCCTTGTTATTCTTTCTGGCCAGACACTAGCACCTAGACATAACACAAAAATGCAGCCATTGTTTATGTGCACACATATCCTACCATATAGATGAGTACATGAGCCACAGACAGGCACATAGAACAAGAGTTCTGAGACAAGAGCACTGCATCTGCAGAGATGTAGAGCGTCCATCTGTGTACGCTAAGGTTCAGGGTCTGCCGGTAATCCCAGAGATCTTTTATATCATTATTTAGCTTTAGTAGTAAGGGAGGGGGGGATAGGTCACTCTGTCCTATAAAATGACAGGGATTTTCATGGTATATGGATTATTAACCATGCTAATAGTATTTTTATTACGCATTTGTTTCCTAATTGTGGCATGTATACTGCATTTCAGAGCATGATAGTTTGAATAAATATTCTAAACTCTCTTTGCGTCTCCCTATTATCTTATTGTGGACAAGTATGAATGAGAGAACAAAAGGGTGTGTCCTGTTACTGCGATCCCTGAGAGTGTTGTGCTCTGGGGGTGCCAATTCACTTGTTTCTCTGGTAAGGTTAGGAGGGCAAGTGTGGCACTATATCTAGTCGGACTCGGGCTCATGGATACTAAGGTGGCATGGTGACTCTACATACTGATGTTCTATGGTTCCAAGCATAGTTCTGTTCTAGAGCAGAATCTCTGCAACAATACGTTGATTTCTGGCCAAGCACATTAAATATTGGTTGTACCCGCGTAGTCCCTGCACGCGGTGCTGCTAAAAAGTGTTATAATTCCTTGTATGTACATATTTCTGATGTTGTTGTGACCCAGGGTGCACCCTATAACTGAGTGATATTGAATTATGATAATTGTGGGGGTGAGCCTGGGGCTGACAACGTGTTGCACCACATAAGGGTGCTGTGTGGGGTGTAGAATAGGAATTGGACCAGGTGTGCATACTATTGATATCTTATCAACACGATTGCGCCTAGTACTGCTAGTAATATTGGCCAGTGTGATTTATGCCAAGAAATACAAGATATTCATGTTGCATTGATTAATGTATGTGTTGAATATAAACAACATTTATCTACATCCTGTGTGAAGTCTCTATTTTGTGTTGTGCAGTGTATTTACCGTGATTGCGTGCTGTGCGTTTGCTTTACACATTGCCTCTGTGTTAAGCCGGACAGCTCAGTGCCAATCTAATGAGCGTGAGCACGGGTTGTACAGTGTGTGTAATCACCTTCCCTTGACAGGAGTGGTGGGTTCTGCCTGGCTGGGGTATCCCATCAGCCAACCAGAAAGCACCGGTTTCCAACATCTGCGCTTTACTGCTCTTACTTGCGGGTGGTTGTTTTTTCCTTTCAAGATGGCCTACAAGCGTAAAGTTAGTGTCTAACATCATACACACACTCTTCTGCACTTGCTCAAGAGTAATTCACTTGCGTAAAGTCAGCATCCGACATCATGCGCATGCTCAACTTCGCTTGTTCAAGGGTGGGCCTTCCGAAACACAAAACGTTAACACCCACTTACTTCGTTGCGAGTACTTGCCAGACAGTAAACTGTTCATGATAACACTCGCACTGGTCCTCAGACACTGAACTGATCCGAATCGTGATTTTCAATTGCTGCACAGGTATCATCTTTTCTTTTTGTACTGCTGCTGCTGTCTTCGCCATCACAGCGAATCTCCTTACTCTCCACTAGCCAGCTCATTGCCAAATTTTGTTGTAAAGGCGATGGCAGGTACAAGATGCTTGCAAAGGATGAAGTGCGTTTATTCTTAGACAACAGCATACAGCGGACATTCCTTTGCTGGCCAGGGTCAAACTGACCACCAAAGAACGTTTTCCTTCAAGCAAACACATGGAATCTCACAGCAGGCAGATTTCACTATGCAGACTGCATGAGGCACAGTTTATTAAAGCCCAATACACCACCTGACCTAATAAGGATAGGTAATCAAGAATCCACCTCGAAACTAGCAAACTCTCCATGTGTGCCTAGGCCACCTATTTAGTGTCCGGCAGGTGACTTTGCTGACCTGCCATTTTGCAGAGGAAACTGCCTAAAATAGTGGCTGCCCCAGTAGATGATTGGCAGTGGTTGGCATGTGTAATGAATCTGCTATGTTTATTTATATAATTATGATAGAATGAGTCGCCATGTATGATTACAACTGATTTGCATCTATAATGTGTTTTCATTTACTTCCCTATAAGGTGAGTTATGTCTATTGGGCAAATCCGCCCCGGTGAATGGCATATTACGTTTTGAATTTCCATTGGTAATATTGCACCTTTAAAAAGAACTAATGTAATTAATTAATTCTAGATGGAATTAAATTGGGGAATAGTGAAGTTTTTCATAAAATTAGAGACGAATGTGGAAGTAGCACCTGCTATCCCTTAAACTGTATAATTTCTAGTAGGAGACACATGTCTGATCAAATTCTATGCTACAGGAATTAACTAATCTCAGGCTGAAGGGACTTTTTCCCATCAGCTCACTAGGGGCCTGATTATGAGTTGGTCAGTGTATTCCAACAAGTGTCTAAATTCCTGTTTACGCACGGGTCAGAATTACGAGTTTGGTTGTGTTTAAAAACATCCGATACTTATCAGATGCATTAAATATCTCAACCTTTGTTAAATTTCAGCAGGTCAAACCCTTTTTACAAATCATGAGGAGCACCTAACATGCAATGCTGCTGGTAATGCTGGAGAAAATCCAAGTTCGAAAAGACTGTCTGAACTTACTTAGACTAGTGATGAATATTAGCTTAACAGGAAGAGTATTCCAGCTTCTGGTGGAAAGGTCAGAGAAAATGTGACAACTCAATTATGCCTTAAAAAAATCACAAAACAAAGATTTTGGAGCAAAACACATTATCTTAGCCAAGGTAATGAGATGAGTGAAGATGGTGTGCATTACTGAACCTGGAAGTGGACCAATGCAACTGGCACTCTGGGAAACAAACATAGAAGGAGTTGGCGTAATTCAAGCCACAGGTTTGTGTCATTTTTGTTATGCAAAGTTTGCACAATGTTTTACAGTGGGGGACTTGCGCAAGCAGAACATTTCTCGTGGAAGATAGGTTTAGCTAGAAAATGTTATGGTTTTGCATTCAATTTCCACGCATGATACTGTGAAATTAATTACATGATATTTAATGTACCTTTGCAAAAATAGTATATTCTAATTTGCACATTGTTAGCCTGCACCGGGTAGTTACAGATTCTACCCATCTTTTGCCATAATCCTTCAAATAAGGCATGATATTACTCAGATTTCTCATATGAAAGAAACATGACGAAACAATAGCTGAGATCTGTGTAGGCAATGAAAATTTAGAATCTATTTTAACCTCCAAGTTCCAGATGATATCTTCTTAGGTAGGCTTAGGTAGGTGTGGAAATCAAGAGCCCCTGCACATGAAAGCGGTAATGAATAGGTAAGACCTTTATTAAGCATACCTCACCCACTAAGGGCCCACCAGCAACTGACACACATTGAACCTTCAGCACCAAATTCCGTGCTACCTAACATTGTAACACTTCACACTTCTCCATTCTTTATTAATACATGTATTTCATTTTGTTTTATTTTAACACAATATTTTTTTTAAACAAGAAATGAGAAACCAAACCTATAAGATGCAATTGAAATTAAAGAGGAAGCCACAAATGTACATGTAACTAAAACATTTACATAATATCATAACAAGCAAAATCGATCACTAATCTGAATAATTTGATAACTCATCCCACATATAAATTATTCACCATATATGACTGGCAACAAAATAATAAACTTTATCATGGTACAGAATCTTTCAAATAAACAGTTTTTATAATGTTCCTGCTACTTCTCCTGTCGTGTAGTTCCTACTAATCCATAGGATCTGCGCATTGTTTGGACAACATAAACTAGGGGCTTGGTGTCAAGACTGATTCCCGGACACCCCCACAGGATTTTTTGGCCTATAGACCAGCTAGCTCATAGTGCCATCGTAAACCCCCCTAACCTACCAGGGAGTGAATGGTTTCTGGCAATCACTGAACATGACAACCCTGTCCCCTCAGGGATCATGGGAACAGTACAGAACCTTTCGCTCAATCACTAGTGCTCACTTAACTCTTTAATGCCAGACAAAGATTCAAGAACGAGACAAAGAAGCTTAAACAAGGAGCGTTTTTTCAAAGGAAGCCAGTGAAGGAGTTTCAATGTAGACTCCTATTGGAAACGATGGCCGAAGGTAAATCATGTAGTCTCAAGACATGTAAAATAAAAAGGTAAACCAACTCCTTGGCAGTAGGGTTTCTTTTGAGTGGCACAAAATGTGCAATTTTTCTGACTAAGCCTAGCACCGGAACACCAGTGAATCCGTTAGGTGGTTGTCAGTCAGTCACAAAGTCCATACTTATCGTCTGCCAGGGTGTGGGAGAAATGGGATTGAGATGCTGAAGTCCTGCAGAAGTTTGACGCTTAGCTTTCGTTTGTGCACAAATTGAACAGGTCTGCACACAGGCTTTGGCATCTTTGGATTAGGTTGACCACCAAAACTAATGTTTACAATTTTCAATAGTTTTCTGTTCCCCCAGGTGTCCTGCAAGATACGCTGTCACGTCCCCAGGTTAAAACTTTGTGAACCAACTCGGGAGTGGGGGCCATCATTTTTTGATCAAGGTAGTAGATATTTTTAGAGATGGTGTGTTATTTGTTCTTTAACAAGTTTTGAGGATTCATGTTACGGTAGGCCGCCTTTAGTCTGTTCTCGAATTCCTCCAGGGAACAGGTTGCCACTATCTTCATATCAGAGTTATCTTGAAAGGGACCTCCTGATCTTTGGACATGGTCAGACCACCCATATGGGGGAGAAAATCAGCTTTAATTTGTTTTGACTGTGGCCTGTAAGTGCTTATGAAGCCATACTCGTTAATAAGAAGGAGCATTGCATCTTTCTAGGTGTGAGCGCCTTTGCAGAATGGAAGAATTGCAGGTTTTTTTGATTTGTGTAGACGGTCGCCACGTGCCTGGCCCCAAGAAGGTACTGGTTGGGTTGGGTCTGGATGGCGTAGTGCTGGGGCAGATGTACATTCTTCCTTAAGGGTTTCGAAGGCCCTTTGTGCCTCCCCTGACTACTGAAAGGGGACCTTCTTACATGAGAGCTTGATTATGGGAGTGACAATGTCTGAAAAATGGGTGATCAAACATCTGTAAGAATAAGCAAAACCCAGGAAGCTTTGCACTTCGTTAATGGTCGTTGGGGGTGTCCAATCAAGAAGTTCCTGTACTTTCTTTTTTCCATAGTTAAACTGGCAGGGTACCAAAGGTATCCAAGAAACTCTACTTGAGAAACATGAAAGGAACACTGCTGTAATTTTGCATAAATATGATTTTACTGAAGGCGTTGTAAAACTGCTCGAACATGATTCACGTGGTCTGGTTCCTTCTGAGAAAAAATAAGTATGTCATCAATATAGACTATGACTAAGACACCAAGAAACTCCTGGAGGACTTCATTTATAAAGAACTGAAATGCTATGGGGCATTACAGAGTTCGAAGGGCATGACGGTGTACTCAAAAACACCAAATTTGATATTAAAAGTAGGCTTCCACTCGTCACCCTCTCGAACTCTGATTCTATGGTTAGCCTTCTGCAAATCCAGTTTCATGTAAACTGTGGAATGTCAAACCTGGCCTAAAAGTACAGGTATTAATGGGAGCGGGTACTTGTTCTTGATGGTTGCCTTGTTGAGAATGCAGTAATCTACACACGTCCGAAGTTCAAATTTTTTCTGAGGAACATAGAACAGTTGGGGAGGACACTGGGGAGGTGGAATGATAAATAAACCCTTTGTCCAGTAACTCATCCAGATACTGACTGTTACCACTCGGACTCCCACACAACCCTTCTTCATCTGGTATGTCACTGCACGGCCCGGTATGATTGCAGATCTCCACTTTCTCAGGTGACCTTTCTGTATTGATTGCGTACTCTCGCTAGAGCACGGCGATCCGTTCCTTTTTCATTTTTTTATTTCTTATTTTATATACTTCTCTCGAATTGGTTCGAACGCCCCACGTGCCGGGGGGGCGTGTCTATAAGAAGGCGCCTTAGTCAACGCCAGAGTGCTTGGCTATAAGTTGATTAGATCCGGCTCATGGGAGAAGGTTCCCGCCTCCTGTTTCAGAATCCTTCCTTGGTGTTCGGCAACCGCCGCGTACACTGTATTTACCTGGAGAGGACCGCGGGAGCGGTTCCTCATTACGAACTTCCTTTTTCTTGGTGTTCAGCAACCGCCGCGTACACTGCACTACCTAGAGAGAACCGCGGGAGCGTTTCCTCATTACGGACTTCTTTTTCTTGGTGTTTGGCAACCGCTGTGTACACCGCACTACCTGGAGAGGACCGCGGGAGCGGTTCCTCATTACGGACTTCCTTTTTCTTGGTGTTCGGCCACCGCCGCATACACCGCACTACCTGGAGAGAACCACAGGAGCGGTTCCTCATTTCGGACTTCCTTTTTCTTGGTGTTCAGCAACCGGTGTGTACACCGCACTACCTGGAGAGGACTGGAGGAGCGGTTCCTCATTACGGACTTCCTTTTTCTTGGTGTTTGGCAACCGCCGCATACACCGCTCTACCTGGAGAGGACCGCTGGAGCGGTTCCTCTTGTTTGCTATTCCTGGAATTTCTCATCCTAACGCAGCGACAGTTCCTCCATTGATGTGCAGTAGTATTCGGCATTCCGCCGCGTACTCATCCTTGGTTTCCTTTCTTTCTATTTCCTTTGGGGATCATATGAGAAATCGCCCGAAAACTCCGACTTTGTGCTGACCATCATCTTCCCTTCGGTCCTCGGATTCATCCCTTCCTGGCTGAAGTGCTCTTCAAACTGTATGGTATTTCTTGTTTTATATGTTGGGGGCAGTGCACTGTCCTGATGGATTTATAGGGTTAATTTTAGACCAAAAATATTTAATTTATTTTGGTTATTCTCTTGTAGGAAATTTTTTCATATTTTTGTGGGGAATCTACCTACGGTTCTCTCTGGATTTCCTTAAGGATTATCTTGCGTTATTCCCCATTGATGTAACAGGGCACCTATCCCTGATACCTAAGAATAGGGCTACTAGCCCCCTTTTCTCCTTTACCTCTCATGGATGCTTTCCTGGTGGTAAATTTTCCTCTTATCTATGGTGAGTGGACACATTTTGGTTATTTAAAATTGAGTTCTCCAATTGCTGCATGATCTCCCATCAGTTACCTATTTCTTGTGTAATTGTGTTTTCCAGACAGTGGCAATACCCACAGCCCCAAACCAGAAGAGGCAGACCTCGTCCTATATCCTAGTCCTCCACAAAGGGAATCCTGTGGCACTGCTGCGCTGACGGCTTCTCCCAAACTTATTGTTTTTCTTCTCTTTCCTTTCCCCTTGGGACCAATCGCCCATCCTGCTTAATCAGTGTGAAGGGTTGGTCTGGAGGTGAGAGGGGGGGCTATCTCCATTTCCACGGTTCCTGGTTTTCTGGTGAGTGGGATTGTGACACTGACGTAGGTATTTTGTTTGTGGCTCAGTTAGGGCATACACTCTGCTGCTCCGTAAGGGGGGCCCCGGAATAAGGTCTATTTGGTAATCAAACGCCCTATGGGGTGGTAACCAGGAAGCTTCTTGTTTGTTACAAACATCTTGGAAGTCTTGGTAAAATTTTGATGAGGTAGCCAGGGAACTTTATGGGCTCTGATTGCCCTACCCCATAAATCAATGGAGTGATAAGGTCTGGAGCTTCTTGGTAACAGGAGCTCAAGCAATGCCTTGAATCCCATGTGATATTTCGGAGGACCCAATCAATTTTGGGGTTTTGTTGTTTGAGCCAAGGGACTCCCAGAATTGCTTCAAAACTAGGAGTGTCAATCAGTTTGAAAGAAATGGTCTCGGTGTGTCCATTTGCACACACCATCATCACAGGTTCGGTTTGAAACATTATATGTCCTGAGGAAACAGAAGAGCTGTTGACTACTCGCACAGGTTCAGGAATCGGCTTGCAGGCCAGTCAGCGGCCAAAATAAGATTGAGGAAATTTCCTGTGGCTCCGGAGTCCAGCAGTATTGGAAAGCTCTTTCTAGTCTGAGGAGATATGATCAGAAAAACCATGATTGTGAAATGTTTAGGAATAAAAGTTGCTGTCTTCGCTAGATGTTGCAAGATCATTGATTGAGAACGCTCTTTCAAGTCAATCCCATCCCTTGAAGAGCCACATCGTTTCCTGATAAGGGAGGCTCTAATTCTAGCCCTGATGAGGTTCTTTTTGAGATCCTTGGTTTAACTGGACAATCTTTAGCAAAATGTCCCGATTTTCTGCAGTAGAGACACAAGTTTAGTTTTCTCCTACAATCTTTTTCGGGCTGTGTTAAAGAAGAGGCAGAGCCCTACGATGTGCAAGGGTCAGGTATGTCAGTTTTCTCACTTAATTCTTTTTCCTCTGTTTTGATCAATACTACTCTGGGTTCAGTTCGAGGGTGTTCCCCTTTTCATTCTCCTAGTCGATGATCAATTTTGCCTACAAGGTCTATAAATTTATAGCATTCAGTTGAGGGTTCAACAATCTGTGCTAAGACATCCTTTAGATCATCCCGCAACCCTCGATAAAAGATGGACGTTCGCTTTTCTTCTAGCCAAACAGTTTCAGCTACGAGCGAATTGAAGGCAGTGAGTTAGGATAGCATATCTTTATTGCCTTGGCGCAGATTGTCACTTGCTTGTATGAATACGTTTAGAGAACAGTTTCCACATTGCCTCTTAAATTTATTAAAATCATACAATAGGGTATCATTGTTCTCCACTAAAGGGATTGACTAGTTGCTACATTGCCCCTTAAATAAGAAATTAGCAAGGCCACCCTAGCAACATCATTGGGGAAGGCACTTGGTCTACACAAGAATTGCAGGTGACATTGGTTCATGAAGGCACTGTAATTAGTAACGTCTCCAAAGAAACGTTCCGGTGGAGCTAGAGGGACTGGAACGGGTGTGGTGACAGTGATATTCAGCGGCTATGAACCATTGGAAGTGGCCAAAGGTTTTGCAGCAAAGTCATTAGACGGGAGTGGTTGTATAAAGGAAAGGGTCTCTTAAGTATAACTCTTTAAGTATTACTCCCACCTCTCAGAACCAAGGATTTTTCCGGGGTTTATACCTTTGTAATTCTGTCTTTAAATCGGTATTCTCTTGGCGTAAAATGTGCACTTCTTCTTGCACTGTAGCAAGAGCAATAACTAGGTCTACCAAGGAAGGGGATTTTCCGATAGGGCCTGGGCCCAATCTTGGGTATCAATGCTGTCAGACTCCATCACTCAGGTGGAGAATACATTTTGAGGCTTGGCTTTCTGTAAGGCTATGCCACTCACCTACAAGTCATAGGATCTCCGCAGGAGCGAGGACAGTCCCCCAAGCCCTTAGTGCACAACTCTCAGCATGGATTCGCAGAACTTGCGCTGGCAATTGTTCCCAATGAGAAAGGTGGTTAGGGAAGAGAGAGAGAGAATAGTCGCCATCTGTGTCTCTCTTTGGGTCGGTTCAGTTATGGTTGGGTACGTTTTCAGACAGGACAGGAGAACACAACCTCACACTGACAGGGAGTTATGAACCCAGGCATCTACTGCATGGCTGGGGCATGGTATATATCTGCCCCTGTAAAAATGGCCACTGATTACATGACAGGACCAAAATACAGTGAGATTTCTCAAGATTTTGCTCACGGGACACATGCTTTTGCCTGAAATGCTCACAGTCAGAGAGGGAAAGAACTGGGCCATACAAGGGGGAAGTGAGTCCTCCGGTGCCAAATACGAAAGGGACATCAAGAACTAGAGGCCCTTCTTAAGTTAGCAGCACACATATACTTGTGAAGGGAAGGTGAGGCATGCCCAATAATGGAAATGCATATGTGGTTCATAAGAGAGGAGAGGGTGCGGGAGAGGCGAAGGTAATAAACCAGGCAAGAGGTGGAATTTGTAACAATTACAAGGAGGAGTTCTGTAAGGCGCAGAGGGAGTGTCCAACCCTGGAGGGCATGAGGTGTCAGGCTGAAGCCCAGGCAGCTGGTGATAACTCTGGAGGTAACCTTATCTGTTGGGAGAATGACCTCCTGTATAGTGAGCCTAAGGCCCCTGTGCATGGAGCAACACATGTTGGTTGTATCCCGATGCTACAGGGCGTTCCTACTGGGACTGGCTTATGAAATTCCTCATGGTAGGACATCTGGGGCAAGGCAAGACTTTTGCCAGGTTTCTCTCCCACTTTTATTCGCCCCAGATGGGGATAGCCAGTCAGTCAGCCAGTAACTTTATTTCGGCCATTACGGCCATAAAAGTACCACACACATATAATACAATACAGACGTAAGAAAACATTCGGATTTACAATAGCAATCTATAGCGTCATAGGTATTATTCCTTTAAAAGTCCAGACTTCCTACTGCTCTGAGGGAAGGGAGAAATCGTACAAAAGCTGGTGCCCAGAATTGATAAAATCGGCCCAGTCCCCAGCTATCAAATCTGGGCCTCAGAAAGTGCCAGTGCCTAAAGTGTATAAGGACCGGGTTTTTAGTTGTAAATTCCCAAAGATTAGTTCAACTCAGACCAACCTGTGCAAAATAAGCGACCATGGTTAAGAGAGCAATAAAAACATCTAAAATTGTATCTAAAAACTATTTCAGCAAAGGTCTACACTGTAAAATTTAACAGCATGACCCGTCATGCAGGTACAGTTATAAAATTAGCTCAAATTCAAACTAATAATAGATACATATTTTTAAAAAAATTTAAAGAGTTAAAATACAGAAGAATTACATCTGTTACATGGTCAATGCATACCTCCTGCTAATCCACATTTTTCCCAGAAATTTACCAACAGCACCGACAATTAGCATGCTAGAATCAGATTTTAGAATACGTAGCGCATCACTGTGACAGCGGGTGCCAAGCTGTCTACAGACAGGAGCTAGCCACCTCGATCTTAGATGGTGGTACCTAGGACATGCAAAAAGAATGTGACTGATGGACTCGGCTGCAAGAGAGCAGCCGGGGCAAAGCTGGGATGTGGAAGAGGGCTGGCACCAGGAGGCAATGAAAGTGTTCACAGGAAGGGAACCAAATCTAAATTGCATGTAGTTTCCTATCCTGGGGATTTGTAATGACCTCCAGATATTGCTCAAAGGCACCTTCCAGTTTGAACTCCATAAAATCAAGTGTAAAGCGACCCCCAGATGGATGGGAAATAAGGGACTGTGCCACCCAGTCCCAATAATATTTCTTAACCTGAGCTTTATTTGGGAGAGAATCTGGAGTATTGGTGTCCCATGCCCCATCCATCCCTATAGAGGACATCAGAGATTTCACCTTGGTCAGCCAGCCAATTTTCTTATGGCGGTCCAATGCATAGACCTAGTCCAAAGCAGCAGGATAAGGGTGTAACTCAGGGGCGTTTTTTAGACATAAGCAAAAGAGCAGAGGGCATAACTGTGCTTTCTGTACAATCAAGAATCTACCCATATCTAGTCTCATCGGTTGCAGGGGGTACTCTGTGGGAGAGAACAAAGTGATCTTAGGACTTTGTTTTCAGTCACGAGGAGTGCATCCAGGTTTTTGAAACCCCAGAGTTCCACCCCATAAAGAGCTGCTCCCACTGCTTTGTGATACAAAGGGGGGCAGCTATTGGCGTGCTTGCTGAGATTTTGTGCACTTTGATGAGAGCCCCTGAGATACGCCTTAGCTGGAGATCTGCCTCTTAAAATGATGCCTCCAGGAAAGGTCGTAAGAGAGAGTGACACCCATATAACCAAAGGTGCTCACTCTCTCGAGTGGTTTCCCCTCTAGGAACAACTTCCCCTTGAACGATCTGTGAGGATTAATCATTAGGAGTTTGGTCTTCTCAGTGTTTATCTCAAGGCCTCTTAATGCACAGAAAGACTCAAAACATTTTCGAAAGGTTTGCAGGCCACTCTGGGTCTTAGGGACTATCAGAGTGTCGTCTGCAAAGAGTAAAGTTGTCACTTTAACCCCCCCACTACCAGGGTTGGTGCATCAGCTAGGCTCTCCGCAAGATACTGGACAACTCCATTGATGAAGAGTGAGAAAAGGGTGGGGGCCATTACGCACCCTTGTCGGACCCCTCTGCCTACCCTGATCGGATCAGACAATTGACCTTGATTACCCCATCGGACCCTTGCATAGTTGTTCTCATGCAGGCTAGCGGTCAATGCTAGAATTTCAGAAGGGATGCCCATTTCCTTCAAGACACACCAAAGTTTATATCTGGGGATAAGGTCAAAAGCAGACCGTAGATCAATAAAAGCTACGTATAAGCTACCCTGAGAGATTGTCAGTTTTTCAAACTAATACTAGAAAGCGGAAGACCTGCACGACAGTGCTCACTTTCTGTCTGAACCCCGGCTTGAAAGGGGGACAGAATGCTATTGTCACCTATCCAAATTTGGATTTTCACAAGAAGTGCCCAGGCAAAGACCTTTTGAACACTGTCGATCAGGCTAATAGGTCTGGAGTTCGAGAGCAGTGAGCGATCACCCTTCTTAAACACTGGGATTACCTCAGCCCCTTTCCATGAGGGCGGAATTGGGGAGCCAGCGGCTATTCCGTTGGCCAGAGCCAGAATATACAATGACCAGTTGTCGATGTTGCTAAGAAATACGTCGCCCGGAATAGAATCCGGCCCAGGGGCTTTAGATCTAATAATTGCGTTGATACTGGATCTTATTTCAGCTAGGGAGAAAAACCCATCAATCTGAGTGCAATCATAGACGACTGTTGGGTTTTCGTTAGCATGGTCAGGATCTCCAGTATAAAGTGACGAGAAGTGGCGATGCCATGCCTTGACAGCAATATTATTGTCAGGTGACTGGGACCTATTTCCATAGCCTTAGATTCTTTCTGCAGGGCCTATCTCGCATGCCAGGGCAGTTGGAAAACAGGGATAAAACTGAAGGCTTCCCTGGATCCCTTACCTGTTGTTGGCACCCCCTTTCAAATGGTGGGCATCAACATTATAGGACCCTTGGACCCCCTAGGCAACAGGTTTATCTTGGTTTTGGTGGACCATGCCACTAGATACTCAGAGGCAATCACTCTGAAGTCTTTAACTGCACCTACAGTGGCTAGGGCCCTCATAGGGATTTTCACCCGGGTAAGGTTCTCTAGACAAGTGGTGTATGACAGTGGTACCAACTTCATGTCTGCGTACATGAAGTCAATGTGGAAGGAGTGTGGGGTAACTTCATGTTCTCAACCCAATGGGCTTCTTGAAAGGTTCTACAAGACCCTGAAAGGCATGATTGTGGGCCTGCCTGAGCACATGTGGTGGAAGTGGGCTGTCCTCTTGCCATGCCTGCCTTTTGCCTACAGGGAGGAGCCACAGAACGGAGTTGGGTTTAACTCATTCAACCTTCTGTATGGCCACACTGTTAGAGACCTCTCAGTCTGGTGAAGGAGGGGTGGGAGGAAGCTCCCCAGACACCCTCCTAGGATTTAAACGCTAACTCTCAGGAACCAGATGGCTACATTCTGAAATGAAACTTCTGAGAACTTTGAGGTTAGCCAGCAAGTCATGAAACTCTAGCATGTCCAGAAGGCCACTTTGGATGAGTCTCAACCTAGCCAGAAAGTGTAAGTGATGGAGCCCAAGGAGCCCAGGGCCCTCCAAGACCATTGGAACGGGCCCTATGAGGTGATTTAGAGGAAGGGGGAGGCCACTTAGCTGGTAGACCCCCAGAAGCCCTCTTCAGGGAACTTCACATCAATCGCCTCAAGCCCTACTACGAGAGGTCTAGGGTCACCATGCGGTTGGTGACAGATGATGCAGAGGGATAGGAGACTGAACCTCACCCTGACCTCCTGTCATCCACACAGAAAGACAGGTCCATGGAAGGTGTCAATCTCTCTCCTACCCAGATCCCAGAACAGCTGAGGGACTGCATTTGAAGATAACTAAAGCTTCACCGAGAAGTCTACATATCATTGGCCGAGAACCTGCTGAGAAGGCCGCAAAAAGAAGTACCACGCTACTACGCAACCTAAAGCCCTATATCATACGAGTGATAATGCTGCGAGGCAGAGATCAATCAGATATCAGGCAGTACAAAGAGACCCTTACAAGAAATGCAATTCAAATACAATGAACAGCCATCTGCTTACCAGACCTGAGTAAAGAGAGTCATCATACCACAGTACTGGGTGGAGTGGCGCTAGAGGAAGCACCCGAGGTTGTGCTTGCACAGCTATCCATACCCGAAGCAGCACACCACCGAAGAGCCGGATGGCGTCTCTTGAAAGCAAAGGGCTCACGTGGAGAACAAGAGGGAGGTCAAGATTCCATAGACTGTCCACGATGACCCAGAGGCCAGCACAGTGCAGGGCATTAGAGATGATATGAATGAAGAAGGTCTTAGCAGACAGCAGACGGTGTTGGAGGGAACTCCACCCTCATTGGCAGCCAATCTCGTAAATGGTTACAATGCTGCTGCCTTCTTGAAACCGCCATTCTATACCGCCAAATGCTGAATATTGGTGACAGATGGACTGCCTGGATAGAGACATTTGATTTTTTCATTGATGCGATAGAAGAAGCAGATAACAAGATTATCAAGTACCTTAAGAATCTTACTGGTGAAAGTGTAAAAGAAGTCACAAAGAAAATGCTGCGAGCTGATGAAATTACATAGTAATATCAAAGCAGCGTTGAATCTCAACTTCAATCCAAATACGAATGTAGATTACGAAAGGTACATCGTCAGGCAAGAAACAGAAAGCTGGTGAGACCATCCACGAATATGTTGAGAGTGGATACGCTCGTCAAACACTGTAAATTCAATGAATTTATTGATGAGGAAGCTATATGCCTCAGAGTGATTGACAAGTGCTTCTCAGATTCGTTCAGACAACGGATGCTGAGAGAAAGTCTTATTCTGGTGCGAGTTCTCATGGCTGCCAGAGCTGAAGAATGTGCTGATCGACAAGCTGCTGACATGGAGTCTGGCGGCCAGAGTGAGTCAGTCATGAACGTGAAAAGGAAGCAAAAGCACAATCCCGCCCTTGGGCAGATCTGCAAAGGCTGTGGAAAGGAGAACCATTTTGTAACGGTCTGCAAGGCGAATGAAAAAGAATGTGTATCACGGTGCAAAGACAAAATGGCCACCCGAACGTTCCAAAAGCGACGTTCGGCACACTTCCACAAGGGCAAGTGACCACATCAGCTGAGGAAAATTGATACCAAATGAAGACGATTGGCATCTAAATCTTCATCAAACAGTTCTTCAGTATCAATGTCAAGTGAAAGTGAAGAAGACGATTGTGCCATGTCGATGTTTACCTCAGAGAAACGTGTGCATGTAGGACTGGCCGCAGGTGAGGAAAAATACCGGTCCATGAAAAGTCGACACTACAAAGCTCCAAAGTCATTCAAACATTGTCTGAAAATCACACGAATATCAATAAATATTATGCCTGAGGAGAAATATAATGAACTGTCTCCATTACCTTGACTTATGCCATAGAAAACTAAAGTGTATACGTGGAATGCATCGATGCCCCTAAAAAGTCAAGGTTCTTTTGTAGCAACCATGAAACACACTAAAACAAAAGTACAAGCACCCATTCATGTACCTCAAGGTACGTCGTCAACTGCCTGTTTACTCGGCTTTACCACAGCTGCTGATATGGTACTGATATCTATGAACTATAACATGAATGCTCCTCACGAAATAGTAAGTCAATTCCCTTTGTTGTTTAAGGGGTTGGGAAACCTCAAGACTATGAAAGTCCAATTATATATTAATGAGGATGTCTGTCCTATTGCTCAAAGACACAGATGAATTGCCTTTCACTTACGGGAAGCTGTTGAAAAAAAACTTAAATCCTTACTCAAACATGATATCATCGAGCGTTCCACTGGTTCAACTCCATGGGTTTCTCCCATAGTGGTAGTATCCATAAAGGACAGTGAAGGAGCTGTACGCATTTGCGTGGATATGCATCAAGCAAACAAGGCAATTGAAAGGGAACAACACCCAGGTCCACACATTGCCAACATGATAACACAATTGAATGGTGCAAAGGTATTCTCTCGCCCTGATCTGAATAACGGATATCATCAGTTGGAACTTGAGGACAATTTCACCTTTCCTATACATATCCAAAAAACTCAGTTTTGTTGTGTCATCAGCTGCGGAGCTGTAATATGCCATTCAACGTATCATACAGCCTGTAATTAATGCTTTCAATTATAGTGATGACATATTGGTTTTGGAGTTACACAGAAGGAGCACGATAAAGCTCTCACAAGTGTGTCGTTTGCTCGCTGATGCAGGTTTAACTTTGAATGCTGAGAAATGTGAGTTCCATAAGATGAAGTAAAACTTTTTTGGCCCATATCTTTTCTATTGGCACAGCAGACACCCAAATGCTCGAAGACATATTGTGGCATATGCAAGCAGAAGTTTGTCCCAAACTGAACATGCTTATTCACAACCTGAGAAAGAAAGCTTAGCAGTGGTGTGGGTTTGTGAACATTTCTCTGTATTCTTGCATGGGAAGCCCTTCACGCTTGTGACAGATCATCAAGCATTGTTGACCATCTTTGACAATCCAAAGGCAAAAATTCCTCCCTGCATTGAATGCTGGGGTCTGCGATTGCAAGAATATAACTACACCATCGTGCATCATCCAGGGAAAGATCAAAACCCTGCAGACTACTTCTCACGGGTGCCTCTAAAGTGCCCTGGCACCCCTCCAAGATGGCTGAAGCATACATACATTTAATTGTGAAATCAAGCACTGCACCACCATTTCGTTGGAACATATTGTCACTGCCATGAGTCAAGATAGTGACATACTAAAACTGAAAGACATTATTACACATCAGTCTTGGTACCAGCAATCTCGACCTCTTACCAGTGACAGTAAATTACAGAAGTTTAAAAATGTCAAAGATGAACTATCCGTTACTCAAGAAGGCATTATTCTAAGAGGTTCAAGAACTGTCATTCCGGAGAGTCTACGACAACAGATAATTGAGCTGGCCCATGAAGGAGATCATGGAATTGTTGCCACCAAACCAGCTATTAGAGACCGAGTTTGGTTTCTACAACTCGATGGGAGAGTTGAAAGAGAATTGAAGGCCTGTCATCTATGCAATTGCCTGTCATCAAAAACCACTCACCACAACTTAAACATGTCAGAGTTGCCAACACATGCATGGGAAAGAATTGCTGTTGACTTCTTTGGTCCTCTTGACAATGGACAACACCTAATGGTGAGAGTTGATCAATACTCTCGTTTTCCATTGATAGAAGATCTCTCATCTATCACTCAAGAAAGAGTCATCGACAAAGGCGGGACAAATCATAGCAGAACAACCACCTACGTCAAAACAGTCAGAGGCTGAAGGGAACTCCACAGGAAGCACTGAAGACAACCCCGCAAACTCAGCAGCGTAAACTCTCATCAATCCATAGAACACTAACTAGCCCCAGACCGGATGAACTCCATCAGAGAAAACGAAAGTAAAGCACCACAGGACTGCAAGTTCCCTCAGATGAGAACTGGAACTGAACCTACAAGGTACTTGGGGAGGACAATATTTAATAAGACACGAAGACATGGGTCCTCGACCGACCTCAAGAGACTTCCTTGAAGATAGTTTTTACCGCATTAAAGTAATTTTTGTTGGGGAGTTGACAAGGGGGGATAACCAGAATGCTCCCTTCAAAGAGGTACCGGGGAGGGAATGACAGGCACTCTGCATTGTTGGGGAGGCGGGTAGTTTTAAGTCCATCATGGAGGGAGGCAGGGTGGGGGAGGGAAGGGAGGTTGGGAGTTACAGGAGTTGTATTTGTAGTTATAGCAGATTGACACACACAGCAGCAAAACACAAAATGCCTTACTTGGTAGAACAGCATCACCATCCCGACGAATACATCACCACCGCGGGAGTGGGCGACAACAATGTTCAGACAGCCAGATCTTACACCCATCATAAACAATGCAAAAACCATCAGGTGACATACACCTACAGCTCCTTTGATGGAATGTGAACGGAGTTACAGACAAACTGAAGAGAGGGCTGGTATTACAATATATCAAACGACAATTGCCTGATGTGGTCCTACTTCAAGAGACCCACCTTGTAGGCACCTCATGTAAAGCTCTCGACAGATGGGGTTTCAAGCTAGTGGTACACTCCGGCTTCACCTCCGGATCGAGAGGTGTAGGGATATTAGTCAGGAAACAGTTTCCCCTAATCATACAACAGACATGGACGGACGAACAAGGTAGATTTGCAGCGATATCGGGCACTGGTAGGGAAAACCCATTAATATAGTCATAGTCTACAACCCGCCGGCACCACATACCATAGCTCTACCTGCACTGAGTACATTCCTACTCAAACTTCCGGAGGGAGAGCTGATATTCGGGAGAGACTTCAACATAACCCCGTGCGACCAAATAGACCGTCTCCCCCCTAGGAACCCGACCCGAAACATGTCACAGTTCTCTGATTTCCTGGGAGCCATGGGACTTGTCGAGGTCTTTGGAGCACAATACCCACAACTTCAACAATGCACGTTGCACTCGAGCACATAATAGTTTATCACGAATAGATTTCTTTCTCACATTGGCAGACAGAGTTGCTAGGTTCACGAAGGTACACCATCTAGCGAGGGGCAAATCTGACCACCCCCCTATCCTGGCCAGCTACGCCGCAGAAACCCAAAGCCAACACCGCACGCTTTCGATATACCCAGGGTAATTAAAAAATCCACAAATACGTAACGCCCTCTCCACAGCCACACAATATTACTTCGCAGAAAAAGAACACTCGGTCACTTCCTCAATCACCCTTTGGGAAGCATATAAACCAGTAATCAGGGGACAAGCCATCTCCCTCATATCAGGACACAAAAAGGAAAAAAACGAATGACTGATGCCCTGGAACAGGAAGTACTGGACCTAGAAGCACTACACTCTCAAGACCCCTCTGACTACAACACACAACGACTCAACACAAAAAAGCAGGAATACAAGGAACACATGTGGGAGGAAGCCAGAACTAGACAGGCAACTTACTGACACAAGATCTATGAAGTAGGGAACAAAGCAGGTAAACTGCTTGTCTGGCTGGATAGACGCGACCAAGCGGATAGATGGGTGGCTGGGCTCAAGACTGACTCGGGGAACCTAACCAAAGACCCGCAACTTATTGTAGGAGCATTCGCAAACTATTACGCTAAGATCTATACCCCAGTAACCACCGCCACAGCAACAGAAATAGCTGAACTATTCAGGGACATCCACATCGCCACACTCACTGCAGAAGAGACACTGCAGCTCGAGAGTGACCTCACAGTAAAATAAATAACCTCGGCTATAGGTAGTATGCACTCAGGGAAGGCCGTCGGACCCAAAGGCATCCCAATCGAATTGTACAAAATGACAGCAACACCATTAGCACCACACCTTATAGAAATGTACCAGGCCATCTTGGAGGCTGGGGAGCTCCCCAGAGACCAACATATGGTGACAATAGTCACAATCCCCAAACCAGTGGAGGAGTGTGCCTCATACCGACCCATCTCACTGCTTAATGCAGAAGCAAAAATACTGGCTAAAACACTTGCAAACAGATTGACACCATACCTCACCAAACTGGTGCACCCAGACCAATCCGGCTTCATGCCAGGCAGGAACACAGCCCTTAACTTAGGTCGTCTCCATGGGGTACTGGAAAAAAGAAACACCATCCAGGAGGAGGCCATCATCCTCTCCTTGGAGGCCCGCATGGCCTTTGACACCATTGAACAGACCTTTCTTTTTGGAGTCCTAGAGCGTTTAGGGCTTGGCCCCAAATTCAGGACCTAGGTCCGCCTCCTGTACACGAAACCACTGGCACAGGTAGTGGTCAGTGCTAGACTATCAGCGTCCTTTGCCCTTGGGCGAGGGACACGACAGGGATGCATGCCCCCTGTCGAAGACAGGGGGCTTCGCTCTTGTACTAGAACCTCTCGCGGCGTGGGTAAGGGGGGACCCCCTGATATGAGGACTCCATTGGATGGCAGACTGGGAGGACAGCATATCATTATACGCAGACGATATTCTGCTGTACCAGTGCATCAGTGGAACAAATCAATTTTATATGTCCTCAATGGTCCACCCCCAAGGATAACCAAGGGGTGCGAGGTGACGGAGGTGGCAGACGGCTTTCGCTATTTGGGTATCTTCATCACAACGAACCCTGAGGAGTTCAGGAATAGGAACCTCCAGGAACCCTTGAGACGCCTACGAAGGAGAGGAGTTGGCCTAACGGCTAGGGCGGTCGACCTCGAATCTGGGGAACTGGGTTCGAGTCTCGGCAATGACGCTGAACATCCTGTGATTCTGGGCAAATCACTTAATCTCCCCATGCCTAACAAAAATGAATGTGTCCTCATGTAATGCAACTGGTGCTATGTAAAGCGCTCTGATACCTGATTCGGGTCAAGTACGCGCTATATAAAACTCTGTGAAAAAAAAAAAAAGAAGTGATGTCAAACATTGGCCATCCCACCCATTAACATTACTAGAGCGTGCCACACTCTTTAAGATGATGGCATTACCTAGAGTTCTATATGCCCTCCAGAACACGCCATTGCATATACCACAGATATACTTTAAGGCAATAGATGCTGAAGTACATAACCTGCTATGGGATGGGAAACCACCCCGCATAGCCACCAATAAGTTAGTTAAGGGATGGTTCGATGGAGGCATAGCACTCCCACACATACAAGCGTATTACTGGGCTTCACAGCTCATAGTCCTTAACGACTGGACACACTGCCCTCATACTGACCCCGCATTTCGAACGGATCATTACATCCTGGGTGAAGGGGGTGCCCTGTGAGCATTATACGCCAAAGCAAACAATAAAAGCCTCTCGGGCCTACATCGCAAACGGTTCACCTATGGCACACAGTACACAAGAAGCTGGGCTGGCATACCAAACTGACGCAGTGTACCCCACTTTGGGAGACTGGGTATATTGATTAGCTGTAAAGGATTCCAAAAATGGGATCTTATCGGTATCTCAAGGGTAGGAGATCTCTGGGATAAGGGGAAAGTTATCCCATTCGAAAAGCTGCAACAACAATACAACATGGCCACAACGGAAACATTCTGCTACTTACAGATCAGGCATGCACTTATGGCAGTGATCCCTGCGGGGACGACCCTCCCAGAAGCATCACCATTAGAGGACAGGCTGCTCACAGAAAGGATGGACCATAAAGCAATCTCCCTAATTTACCAAAAATGTATCAATAATTTGGTAGATCCAATGCAAGGCCTCTGGGAGAGATGGCAAAAAGACATGGGGGAACTAGACGACACTGACTGGCAGGAAGCATTGGAATCCCCGCGGGAGGTGGAAATACCCTCTAGATTGCGATTAGTACAACTCTAGGTGCTCCACAGAACTTACCTACCCAGGGAAACACTAGTTAGAATGGGAAAAGTTGATTCCCTGCTCTGTTTAGGTTAGTGTGGAGGAACAGGCACATTCTACCACATTTTATGGGACTATCCCAAGATCAGGAACTACTGGAAGACAATCATGCACACAATCACACAGGTATGCAGGACCCCTGTACCACCTGAACCCAAAAGATGCCTTCTCAATGTATGGGAGGCCACAGACCTTAATCGTAAAAACCAAGACTGGGCGACACTAGGCATGATGATTGCAAAGCGCAATGTTGCTAAACATTGGGGAGCGCAGCCTACACCAACACATGCCGAACTGTGTAAAGATATGGATTGGGCCATGGTAGCCGAGAAGGCAGTCTATGTAAATAGGGGATGCCCCAAGAAGTGGGAACAGGTATGGGGAGGATGTAATGTGTACAGGGGAGGGATATGCACCCCGCCCTGCCAGGGCTTGTCGCTGGAGGAGATCTGAAGAACATACCAGGACAATTTTGCAATTAAGCCTCAAAAATGACATGTGAACAATATAAGGGATGGACATAATTTTATTACAGATATTTTGTTGCACTATTGCCAATATTGTTTGAACTGTATTAATAACTTGTGCTGCTAACAATAAAAAGAGTTAAAAAAAAAAAAGAAAGTCATCGAGAGATTAAACGGCATCGTCGCGATATGGGTGTTCCTTCGTTCTTACATACAATAGTCCACCTTTCAACAGATGAGACTTTCGCAGTCATCGTAACGTGAAGCTTCAGAGGAGCCCACCTCTTTGGTCACAAGCCAATGGCCTTGTTGAACGTTTCATGAGTACTCTTAAGAAAACTGTTCAGCGCGGTGTACTAGAAAAGCTCGATCTTAAAACTGTCTTAAATCTGGCTCTTCGAGCTTACTGTCGACCCCTCACTCGACCACAGGTGAAAGCCCTGCAGCCTTGATGTTCGGGAGAGCCATGACGACTAAGTTACCTCAATTGTCCAACAGAAGTACTAAAGAATAAACCTGCATGACTTGGATAGTAAAAAGAAAATGAAGGCCTATGCACACCAGCATTGACATGAAAAAGACGTTACGTTTTCTAGAAGAAATCAGGTGCTTATTTGCGAACATAGAAAATGAAAATCTAATGCTACTTTTAATGCTGAGCCATTTTTTTATGTTTTGACCAGCAAAGGACACATGGTGACTGCCCAACGTCCTGGGAAGTCCATTACATGAGATTCCTTGCATTTCAGACATGTGGCTCATCGCTCATCAGACACTAATGCCAATGTTGATACTGGGTCAGAAAGGTTAAGTGAAGACCCCCAGATTGCTGTTGTTTGTATATCACCAAAACAGGTCATGGACACTTCTACTGCCTGTCCCCAGTTTCCGAAGAAGAGGTCAGGACGTGTGATCAAAGCACCATGAAGACTCATTGAAAAGATAATTGTTTATATATTTGTAAAAACAAATTGACATTTTTTATTTAACAGAGGGGGAGATGTAGTGTTGTGTGAGTTTGCAATGACAGAACCCTTGTGGCTGTTGATGGACTCCGTAGAACTGTGACGTAAGCGTTAGGGTGAAGTGAAGTGAATTCAGGTTCGCAGTTACATGCAGAAGAATAAAGATGTGTTATACTAAGTTCTGTGTGTGGTGTAGTAATTGGCAAGTAGCCGGGCTGGGGAGGACGCTACATAAGCCGCATCACAAGGTATTACAATGCCTTGTGATGGGAAATTTCTAAACAAAATCGTGAGATATTTTATTACAATCAGCAGTATTCAAGGGAAACCTATGCTATTGCAAACTTTAACCTGGGAAGAGTTCAAGCATAAACACCACTGTCATACTTTAAGAAAGAAGCAAGAGCCTCATCCTTCCAGGGTTACCACTCTTGCCAGATATTGGAACCGGCACCAGCATCAACAGTGCCAATGACTCTGACTTTATCCCGCCTCCAATCTGCCTCCTCCACTGACCTCTATATCAAACTGTAAATCTTGGCACCTTATTTGGACGTGGACAGAGGGGCATTCCAAGTGGCGTAAAGTGGGCTGTGGTTCCCGGTACCTCAGGGCTGGTAAACGTTCAGCCCAGCAGGTCTGAGGAACCATGGACAGTGTCCCTTATGGTCACATGTGCATGGAAAACCGAATGGGGGATTCCTCACAGGTCACCAAGCACAGAGATGGAGTCCTCCAAGGCTGGCAACTGCCACTCACTACACCAGAAGGTGGGAAACGTGGCCCACACGGCTGTGCAAACAGATCTCACTGGCAGGTGTTGCCCTGCTAGGAATATGCTGGTATCTGGAGTTTCCATATGGAAATGCCATTGTTGTTTGCCTTATTGCCTAGTAGCCCTGAAGGCAGCACCAACTTCATAAAAGAGAGGCCCAAGTTTGAGCCTGGGAAGGAACGTCATTTTGTATGGTAGCCCCAAACACTTGCATGATTTCTAGCACTTCATGAATTGTAAAGGTGAAAAAGAAAAATTACAGGCTGTTTGACTGACTTTACTTGTGGTTACTTACCAGAATGTTCCGGGGAGATATAAGCATGTTAAGAACCTGATTCTCAGAGTTCACAGCAGGCCCTGAGTCCAACTTCACTTGGCAGAAAGTACAGATCCAGGTGTCACTGAAACATAAGGAGTGAGTGGAACAGTTACATAAAATGTTTAGATCTTTGGTAAATGGAAGAGAGAGAATACACCTAGAGTGGCAGAGACATTTGTGAGGGGTGGTAAGGATATGGAGCGCCCAAAGGAGCGAAGGGTTGAATTTTCTGCCTTTGGCTGAGAGAAGGAGAAATTGAGATCTGAAAAGTACCTACTGACTTTAACTCAGAGCGGGGGAGGCGGTGGTAGTGATAAGGAACAATCATTGCTTTTATCTCCGGTAATGGTGTAACATGGAGATTAGTGGGACTGAGGGCTGAGGGTGAGGTATCAGCTAATTTATTAGAAATTAGAGAAATTAGAAGGTAAATATAGGAGCAGGAGAAAAACTGACTGGATTTAAATGAAGATGGTGAATGAATGTGGTAGCAGCACTCTACATCTTCTTTTAAGAACTCTATCAGACTGTGGTATAAGTATTTATTGTCCTTATGTAGGGCACAAGCATGGAAGAACTATCAGACTTTAACTAACATGTGGGTAATAGCATCGAGAAAGAGCTCTCTGTCTTGACCTGCGCGTAAGGAGGAGTAAAGTGTGCGAAGAGCTCACCTTTTTACCTTTTGAGGGAATGAGGTGAGAGTGTGGGGTAACAGTTCACTTTCCAAACCTGAGAGCAGGGAGTGAGATTTACCCATATGAGCTTAGATTTACTAAACTCATATGAGTAAATTTTAACACATTTTCATACATTTTGGGCGAAATTCAGGAAAGAAACAGATCAGACAGTCTAGGTATCACATTTGCAACAGTTTATTGTTTTTAAAACCTTTTACTGTTTAAATAATTTATATTGTTTTGGGTATATCTCCGGGACTTAGAGACACAGGACTTTCCACTTTGCATTTTTTGTTTCTTTAATGATTTCTCCTTTTTGACTGGATAAAATTGAATACATTTCAAAGTATTGAAGAAATAGGGCCTGATTATGAATGATTCTTTTGTGTAGTAGTAGACCTGAAGGAAGACGATTGTTTCAGCCAATAGTCCCCAGCATAGTCGGAATCTCTTCTTTTGCATCATTCTATGAGTAACATTTTCTGAAAAGAATGACCATATATGGCTTCCATGCTATCAAAGAGGAGGGACGAGAAAGGGCTTTGAAGGTCCAGGATACGGGCCCTAGTACAAGTAACAAACAAAAGGAGTATGCAGTTCCTAAGGGGGGTGAACAAACATGGGGCGAGATCCAATAGTGGCTAACGAGAGGTAGGATGGGGAATCCTTCCTTTCGGAATGAGAGCCCTCACACACCCAGCCCGCTTGGTGTCATGCTTCATCATCGGGCATGCTCCTCGTTGGGTCGGCGCTGCAATACCCGGCGGGCACCCTCAGTGGGGGCTCTTTGGCGGAGATCTTTTATTCCTTGCCATTTGGTGTGGTGTGTGTAAGGGGCCCTAAAGTGTAGATGTGCTGTGATGTGGGTTCTAGTAGACCATGTGAATTAAAACAGGGAAATAGGAGGATCAGGGAAACTAATTTTAATGATCCTGCCTCCCACCCTGATTAAAATCAGTGTGGCGACTGTCTACAGTGATGTTGCAGGCAGTTGCATTAGGATTTACTCAGTCAACATGTTTCTTGCCTATATAGTCGGAGAGATCTGGCGGCAATTCTTCAGGACCTAACTAAGAAGATAAATCTACACTCAATTCATTGGTAATATGGTGTATTGACCTAGTTTTACCAGTTTAGTTGCACCAGAGGCGTGTGGTGTCCGTAGGTGCAGTAGCCAATCTAAAATCTAGTCAAGACTGGCCCCATCGGATTTCCGGCCGGGAATGGACACGTTAAAGTAACGATTGTCGTTGTCTCGCGCCCACTCGGCGGAGGACCTACCCTGCGGTGCCAGATCCGGGAGGTCAATACACCATATTACCAATGAACTGAGTGTAGATTTATCTTCTTAGTTAGGTCCTGAAGAATTGCCGCCAGATCTCTCCGACTATATAGGCAAGAAACATGTTGACCGAGTAAATCCTAATGCAACTGCCTGCAACATCACTGTAGACAGTCGCCACACTGATTTTAATCAGGGTGGGAGGCAGGATCATTAAAATTAGTTTCCCTGATCCTCCTATTTCCCTGTTTTAATTCACATGGTCTACTAGAACCCACATCACAGCACATCTACACTTTAGGGCCCCTTACACACACCACACCAAATGGCAAGGAATAAAAGATCTCCGCCAAAGAGCCCCCACTGAGGGTGCCCGCCGGGTATTGCAGCGCCGACCCAACGAGGAGCATGCCCGATGATGAAGCATGACACCCAGCGGGCTGGGTGTGTGAGGGCCCTCATTCCGAAAGGAAGGATTCCCCATCCTACCTCTCGTTAGCCACTATTGGATCTCGCCCCATGTTTGTTCACCCCCCTTAGGAACTGCATATATGGCTTCCAGCCATGAGACTGTTGGCATAGTGAAAGCCTTTGGAAAACTTTGAGGCAGTGTTCCTTAAGTGTCAAAGGTGATATCCCTTATGTATAGTAATAGAAGCTTCTTCTCTGGGAGGCCTAAGGAACCGTAGAGCGAAGGGAGATTGTGGAATTCATTCACAGCCATGAATTTTGCCTTGCCTTCTCGCTTCTATGCTGTATATGCAGCATCAGCATAGTATTAATGGAGCTACTCCCCAACAGTGACATATCCTGACCAAACATAAACATGCTCATCAAAATATATAAGATGTTGGGTTCCACCCTCACTGGTAACATTATAATGATCAGCGTGTTTGTCCCATTAAAAGGCCACTCGTGGATATTGAACACTCTTGTCACTGCAGGACTCTTATCCATGAAATGCTACGTTATCCTCACATAGGCAACAAAACAATATACATAGTAAGTACAGTATTTAGGGCCTCATTTACTAAATATGCATTCAGTAAAAGTGGTTGCAATCTGTGCCCTGACTTACTGAATGCATTGGAATTTTGCAATTCGACCTATGTACTAATAGGTCGGTTCATAAAATACCCAATTGTAGTGGGCCGCAATACTACCCATTTCATGAGTATTAATCTGCAACACACTATGATTTGCTGGCATCACTAGAATGGTAGTCTTCTGGGGTCAGCAGGCAACCATGTCTGTGATTGCTTTTAAATAAAGCAATCTTTAAAAAAAAAGTATGCTTTCCTTAAAGGACAAAGAGATGTGTTTAAAGAAACAAAATGATAAGTTTTACAAACTGCAACTGTCAGAACAGATTATGGTCCCAAAACACTATTACATATCATAAGAAATAAGTATTTGGAAGGGACGCCCTTATCATGCCACTTCCAAATACCTATTTGTTATGCTTCCCTAAACCCATTAAACGATTCAGAAAATCTTTTCCAAATCGTTAAATGACCTTAGTACATTTGAAAAAGGGTTTTAGCATTTTCAAACCCTCTGATTTACCAAACCAGAGGGTTTGTGAATGCTAAAATGCTTTGTAAATCTGCCCTATATGTGTTATTTGTTCAAATAATTACCAAAGTCTGATTTTGTTGTAAATCCTCAGTCATTTATTGAAAGGACCAATTGTTTCTTTCAATTCCCTTTATGGATATAATGTATTATTGCATGTATTGATTTACTATTCTCTGTTTCCAATATTCCAATCTACAATATTAAGCACAGCAAAGCAAAGATGATCCACCATTGCCTATGGTACTGTTATCCAAAAGTTCTGACAGTGTCAATTCACTAGAAGCTTGTGTGCAATTATGGTCTTCAATCAAGGACATGCGGATCTCTGAGGTCTTACTGCAGGTCAGGACATAGGTGATCACCTTTGACGAATGTGTGACTACAGGGCTCATCCCACCCCAGAGTATCCAGGTAGTAAATTACTACCTCCTGACAAAAACTCAAATGGAGTAACCCCCCAAAATACATAATTTACAGACTGAAATCTATTTGCATGCCTTAGGGTGAATGCATATTTGGTCCTGAAGAAAGCCATACTGACCCCCTGGGGAGGCACTGATATTATGGCTGAAACATGTTGACCTTTTAATAGGATGCCAGAGGTCACTTATTCCTCCTCACACATTCCACCACTTATTTTAACCTTGTCTAAGGTTACCATTATTATAAAACACTCCACGTGAGGTTGGTAACCCAGATAGCAATTTTAATTCACCCCATCATCTCTTCTGAAAAAAAGGAATCATTCTAAAAAAAATAAAAGCAGCTCTGCTGTAATCAGGCATTGAAGCACACCCCTGACACGCTTGTTGTCTTGGGTGAGACCTCAATGATGAAGCATGCCACCAACTAGGTTGGTGGGTGAGGGGTCTTTTAAGAAAACCTAAAGGCGTTTTTTTCACACTCTGTGTGAGGGACATCCTTAAGATATTTGGTAGCATTGCTTGCTGCACTTTGTTTTTGAATATTATGTTGGGAAGGTGAGCGAGTCTTCTCTCTTCTCACTTGCCCCTTTGTTATTTAGTCTTCAATCAAGGAGATCAGGCAAGATCATCTCATTTCTCCATCATTTAGTTTAACTGCCTGGACCCTGAGTGCTTAATTATCCCACCATGACGGTATAAATAATAGTATGGACATGCATAAAATTTCGAAACAACTTTTCACAAGACCTTCACATACCTTCAAGTTTAAGTGATTCTATACCTGGGCCAATTTTTATCATTTTTTCACGCAGCAAGCCACCTTCCTGCACCACGTAAAACGGCAGAAATAGGCCGTATTTAACATTATACTGTGCATCGCTGTTCTTTCCTAGCTCTGGCGCACCTTTGGCTGCTAAGTGCAAACGTAGGCACTCTTGCGTCATGATACAAGGGTGCCTGTGTTGTAGGCAGGATTGTTTTTGTGCAGGAAGGGACACCTTCCTGCACAAAAACAATACTGAGAGGCATTTTCCTCTTTCTAAGTGTGCTGCAGAATGCAGAACACTTGGAAAGAGGAAAAAAGAGGAGAAATAAATATATTTCTCCTCATTATGCCTCTCCTGGGGAGGCGCAGCATTTCAATGCAGTCCCATGTCTACCCCTAATGGTAAATCTGGGTATGTGCCAAAATCCATGGGTGGATGTCTGGGACCACCTACGCTCCACCGATGGAACGCAGAGTAACGCAAGGCAGCAATACTCTAGATTTATTTAAGCTGGCCTTGCAAGGCTTGATAAATCCCACTTAACTCTTGCGTTGCCCTTGCGCCAGATTTATCAAGGTTTTGCGTCGCCCTTGCACCATACAAGGGCGACGCAAAACCTGGATAAATCTGGCCCCTGGTGGCAGCAAAATTTAAAGATTTGCCTTAGGATAACTTTAACTGTTACAGCCATATTTCTGCTCATGCTAAAATGCCTTCAAGTTGTGCCTTTCAATGAGCGATAAGGCCTTGTTTCATTCCTTCAAATTTCTCATTATCTTGGTCAGCATTTACATTTTTGTCTCTATTTGAAGGTCTTCTGCATATTTTTTCATAACCACAGAATCCTGCATCTGTGTAACTCCTTTTTTCAGTCTTATCACAGGATCTCCATAGGAGCCTTTTATATGAAAACGTATTAATGTTTGTCTTGCCTCTGACTGTGCAGCTTACGCTTATTTGGGGTACTGGGAAATGCCCTTGTCATCCGTTTCTGTTACTCACAGATAGATTTTTCTTACATTAATAGTTTCAGACATCATGTTGTGTGGGAATATTTTCTTTAACAATCTTAACCGGCATGGCAGACTCAAAAATGGGCCAGGACGAAACAATGCAACCTTATCTTGTACTCGGCCAATTTGGCCTCCACTGTTTAGCTATTATTGTACATTTGGCCGCTAACACTGCTTACCATGAGTGCCATTGCCAGGCATTATTTTTTTACATTCCAATCGTTAATCGTTTCCATGAGGCATTAGGAAAGTATGAACTATTGTTAAGGAAGCCTCTATTCCATGTGAAATGAAAATAATTCTTTCAAAACTGACAAGTACCCTTTTAAACAATGCACAATATAAATCTGCACCACCTCTTCTAGAAAATAGTTTTTCTTGTCACTTGTGTCTTGCTCTGCTGCATGGAAGAATCTTCTGCATACTGCCGGAGTAAACCGAATCATATGAAATTTCATGGGCATCTAAACTTGACTTTTCATAGGATCAATTGAGTAGCATCTAACACTGCAGTGACCCTAGGGGTAACTGTAGCCCTTTTTTTTTCTATTGAACAGGTTTGACAGAAAGTACACACATTATAATAAAACATCAGAAAGAAGCGCCAGGTCATCAACCAATCAATGTGGATTTGTAAAGCGCGGCTAATCACCCATGAGGGTATCCAGGCGCTGAGAGCACTGCTGCAGGGAGGCTCAGTTGAACAGCCAGGTCTTGAGTCCTTTCCTGAATTCCAAGAGAGAGAATGAGCTCTAGGAAGGGGAAGAGAGAGGTTGTTCCAGCACTTCGCAGCGGGGTAGCAGGAGCGCCCTCCACTGTTGATGAGTGGTGTGGGTGAGGCAGAGAGAGGCAGACCACAGGTGGAAGTTCAGTCAGTGGCTGGTGGAAGCTGGTACCTGGTTGTGGAGGGGTTTCAAGCTGTGGATCAACATCTTGAACTGGCATCTCTTCTGAATTGGGAGTCAGTGGAGCTTCTTGAGGTGGGGGATGATATGGGTCCATTTAGGAAGGTCTAAGATTAGTCTGGCACTGACACTCAAAATTTACGAATGTGGCCGTTACACATACAATTTGCTAATATCTTAAAAATCCCAGCTGCTTGAATTCCGATACTTTCTTTTGAGAGACTCATACCCTTTCTAAGTAGTAAACAAGCAGCCACTTATGGTCATAAAGTGCGCAAACAGGAAATAGCTAATTACCGAATACGCTGATACGTAAATAATTAAGGTGCATCCAAAATACCCTTCTTGTTTTCGTAAGATATATCAAGGGCATATAAATACAGTACATGCAAAATATGTAAATAAACAGAAATTTATCCTAAACTCTGTAGACCTAAATAATTAAAGTGCATCAAAAATAGAGTACTCGTTTATAAGAGATATATAAAGTTCAAAAGATTACAGTGCTGACGAGATGAATTAAGTGCAAAAAGATGCAGTACTATCATACACACTCCGGAAGAGCTTAAAGTGCTGATGCATTTAAAATAGAGCGATAGGATAAGATGCAAATCTACTTCGAGAAAGTGTGCATTCCTCCCTATACAACGTTTACTCAAAATATAATCATACTATGGCCCCCACTCAGAGAAGTGCTAATTTAACACTTCACAAACCCCTGGAGCTGACATTCCCAGCTCATTTCGCTAATGCTTCCTCAAAAGCTCTTGTTCTTATCATTTTCTTGTACCGGCCTTGGAGGGTTGGAACATTCGGCATTCTCCAGAGTTGGAGTATTAAAGAGCGTGCTACGGTTAAAGCAATGGAGATAAAGTATTGCCCATACTTATTTACTCTATGACACTCATTGGAGGTGCCAAATAATACAAAACTTGCTTCAGCTATAATCTTGAACTGCAGACCTTCACTCAGGGCTAGAAAAAACTCCTCCCAGAAGTTTGGGACATGCATAAAATATGTGCAGCCAGTTACCAGATGCATCACATTGAAAGTGAAAGCATTGGTCCGGGACTGGTGGGAACATTTCATGCAAAGCTTGCGGATTATAGTATGCCATCCAACGGGACAAAAAGGATATCCTTTTTAAGTTCCCCACCCTAAGGGATTTGTGTCCTAGCTCTGAGATGAGTTGCCAATCTCCTGTGATAGTGTTGTGATCCTGTCCTGACTTTGGAGTGTTGAGTATGTAAGAGTAGAATGAGTAGGTGGAAATTGACGTTAACAGTGACAGGCACGCTTTAGATTTCATTTGTCTTCCATTGGTTTTATCAGTGATAGGCACACTTAAAGCTAGTGTTTCTAGCCCTTTTATTTTCTTAGAAGCAAATGCCAATATGCATGTGTAATTTTTTTTAAAGATATATGTGTAGTTAAATCAATATTGTAAAGACTACAGCAATTCAATTTATTTAATGTTTTGGCTTCAGGAAATTTATGGAACTTGTCACCTTCACAAGCATTTTTGGCTGGAAAAGGGGAACCAGTCTTAAAGTGGAATGAGTGGAAAGAGTATTTTCAGAATTATATTTCCACTTTTGAGGGGGATGAAGAATTGACACCTGAGCGGATGAATAAAATGTTGTTAGATTGTTTAGGTGTGGGGGATTGAAAATGTACAATCGCTTTCAGAAGAAAGTTAGACCACAGGGTCAGGGTGATGTATAAAAACACACAATAGAAGACATGGAAGCTTACTTCAATCCTACAGTGTGTGTTCCTGTGGATCGCTACAGATTCTTTCATAGAAAACAGGAGAAAGAAGAATCTGTAGAAGATTACGTAGCTGCCCTGAAGAATTTAGCTTTGACTTGTAGATTCACTACTCTGCACAACTAATTAATATGCGATCAAGTAGTGATGTGTTGTGCTAATTCGAATATCCAAGACAAATTGTTGACTATGGGGGGAGTCGTCACTCCAGGAGGAAGCAGAGGTAGTGAAGAAAGCAGAATTGACTGGCAGATGTGCCAAAGCAGTCATTCTGCAAAGGTTAGACAAAATTGGTGAGGATATTGAGAAGGGAGTGGTAACAAAGGTTCAGGCAAAGAAGAAATCTAAGAAGGTGTATAAGTGGGAACCAAAGAAGGTTGGGAACGAAGGTAAAACCTGTGAGCAATTTGATCGTTCTGCATTCAAGGGCAGGTGATTTAGGAGCAGGAAGATAGGGCATTTGGCAAATGACAAGAGGTGCCCTGCAAGGAACCAGATGTGTGAGGGATGCAGCATCATGAGACACTTCCAGAAGGTGTGCAGAATATAGAGAGGGGGTGCGAGGGGAGTGAATCTTCTCATGCAGGTTTCCACAATGGATTCTAAGCAGTCCGGGGATGATAATATTAACATGTGTGTACTAAATGTCAATGAGGGTGTGCTCAATGTGAATGGGCAACAAAGGAAAAAACCCAAATGCGATGTTGCTATAGGGGGAGTACTTATCACTGTTACAGCTGACTCAGGCTCACCTTACACTATTGTAAATGAGAAGGTGTGGAGTGAAAGGTTTGCTCCGATTCTAGGTAATGTTCTGAAACATACAGTGATTCGCCCCAAGACATTCACAGGGAAGGACATTAAAATGACTGGGGTGAAAGAATTGGATTTCATGTTTAAAGATAGGAAGGCTAGGTGTAAGCTGTATGTGGTTGAAGCTGGACCGTCAGTGTTAGGCTGAGATGATCAGGGAGAATTGGGGATTATACTCAACTCCAATAGTCAGGAGCCAGTATTCGTTGTTCAACATGATGGTGGGCTGGAACAGGAGATCCTTCAAGAATATCCAGAAGTATTTACAGGTGCTATAGGTGAATTAAAGGGTTTCCAAACATGGTAAGGAACCACAAGTTCACAAAGTGAGAAGTAACCCTTTAGCCTTGAGTGAAGAAGTCAAGAGTGAGTTGGAAAAGTTGTGTGCTGAAGGGGTGATTGAGAGGGTGTATGCGTCAGGATGGGTTTCATCTTTGGTGATTGCCAAGAAGGCCAATAGGAAACTCAGGTTGTGTGTTGATATGAGGGACCTGAACAGGAACATAATTGTGGACCAATTTCCATTACCAAAGATTAGGGAAATGCTCTCCGTCACAAAGGGGGTAAAGTGGTTCACTACAATAGACCTCATCGCTGCTTACCACCAGGTTCCTCTACACAAGAAAAGCAGGAATCTTACTATGTTAATAACTCCTGTTGGATGTTTCAGATTTGTGAGTGCCTTTCAGATTGGCCTCTGCTGCTGCGATGCTTCAACGTATTATGTTTGAATTGTTTAAAGATGTGAGAAATGTAATGTTTTTTCAAGATGATATCTTGTTAAAGGGTAAAACTAAGGCCGACCATGATTTGACAGTTAGGAAAGTGATGAAGGTGTTAAAGGAAAAGGGGCTAACAGCAGAATTCAATAAGTGTAGGTTCGTTCGACACAGTGTGATGTACCTAGGTCACGAAGTATCTGTCGAAGGCATTAGGCCTAAGAGGGAACTGCTGGAGGCCGTAGAGAAGTCTCCAATACCTAGTAGTATGGATGAGGTAAGAGCCTTCGTAGGTCTTGTGGAATTCTATTCCAAGTTCATTGAGAATTTTTCAAGCAAAACGTACAATGTGAGACAACTCCTAAAGAACAAATGTAAATTTGAGTAGTGAGTTAAATGTCAGGAGGAGTTTAGTTCTATTAAGCAGGAGATATGCGCAGCAAGGGGTTGGCAAGGTTTCAATCCCACGTTGAAGTCTATAGTCATGACGGACAAGAGTGGGAAGGGCATTGGTGCTGTGCTCACCCAGAAGAATGAGAAAGGGGAAGAATGTGTAGTGGCTTTTTGATCACTTTTGTTAACACCTACAGAAGAAGAGCATTCAGTGATAGAACGCGAAGCCTTAGCATGTGTGTGGGGCTTAGAGCATTACAGGCCTTTCATCTGGGGAAGCCATGTGGTATTAAGGAGTGATCATAAACCACTCACCAAGGTTTTGTCCACTAATGGTTTATATACTGCGTCCCCCAGGTTGGCAAGATTGCCAGTAAAAATTCTCAACTTTAAGAATAGTGTGCAGTACATGCCTGGGGTGCAAAATAAAGTAGCTGATTTCTTGAGCAGGTTACTGCTTCCTGAGGAATGGTGCAATGCGTACGAGGAAGATTTGGTGATGGCAGAAACTATGGTCAGAGTCAGGAAAGGATGGCCTGCTAAGGACTATGTTCCCACAGAATTGAAGGTATTTTGGGAGCTGAGACATGAGTTTTTGGTAGAAGACAACAAAATATCGTGAAATGGCAGGATTGTGTCACCTGTAAAGTTAAGAAAACAGATTATTGAATTGTGCCAGGAGGGGCATTTAGGGATTGTAAAAATAACAAAAGTATGAAGGAATTGTACTGGTGGCCTGGAATGGGGTTGGCCATTGAGAAGAAGGTCCGGGAGTGCATTTTGTGTGAGAATGCAGATAAAAGCCAAATTACACTAAGACCACCTTTGTGCCCGGTTAGTGTTCCGGGAATGCCAGGGGAGAAATTGGGGGTGGACATTACAGGCCCGATTTGGGATGGACCTGTTCAGAAATATCTATTGGTTGCGGGTGATCATTTTTCTAAGTGGCCAGAGGTGGAGGTAGTGGATCATGTGGATGCTAGTGCTGTGATTAGATTTCTAGATAGAATCTTTCTGAGGGAAGGGTTACCCAAGTCTGTGATCACTGATAATGGAGTACAATTTGTGGCTGTGGCATTCAAGTAGTTTTTGAGACGGAATGGAGTGAAGCATTGTACCACTTCACTTACCATCCAGCTGGAAATGGAGCTGTGGAAAGGTTTAATAGAGTGCTCAAAGGGGCAATACAGCTGGCTAAGAGCAACAGTTTGGAGTGGGAGGTTGAATTGTTTCAGACATTGTGGACATTCAGAATGGCGCCGTGTGCTTCAACTGAACACAGTCCTTTTGAGTTGATGAGAGGGAGGACTGCTTTTACGAAGGATAACATTGGGTGGATGGCAAGTACTAGAAGAGTGAATTGGGAACCTGAAGTGGTGAAAGGACGTATAGGCAAAGCTAAGCAATTATACAAGCAATATTTTGATATGAAACATGGGTGTAAACCTGTCAGTTTGCAGGTGGGAGACATGATAAGAGATAAGAGGAAGGGAGCGTTAAGATGTGGACAGTGCAGATTTTCGAGACCACATAAGGTTGTCAAAGTATTTTGCAATGCTGCACTATTGAGTAACGGGAAAGTGCGACACTTGAGTGCATTGGCAGTTTGCAACTAGGGAGGAGTACGCATCAATGAAAGGGGAAGAAGCGTTGGAGGACAGGGGATACCAATGTGTCTAAGGAAACCAATGAGGCAACGGGTATCAACCCAAAAGGAGAAGAGATTGCAAGGGACACCACCACGGATGGAGATGAATTTGGAGCAGGAGGAGTTATGCTTTCTGTAGGAGTGACAAATGCAAAAAGAACAATTGATAGACAGAATGCAGAACAATGTCATACATTCACCCCAGTACAGAGATCTGGGCCTAAATCCATCGTTTTTTTGCTCACCATGCCATTCCAGTTTGGACCCAGCTGTATGCAAATCAGTCTCGACCCTGCACCCAATGGGAACAGTCCAGCCCGAACTGCCAGGCCAGGTCCTCCTTGGACTGGAAACAAGCATCCTAGGACCGGTTTCGGGCTTTCAGCCCTCATCAGCCAGGATAGCTTGACTCCAGTGGCATGGAGAGCACGGGACCCACGTCTGGGCATACCCGTCCCACTTGGGGTGACAAATGCAAAAAGAACAATTGACAGACAGAATGCAGAACAATGTCATACATTCACCCCAGTACAGAGATCTGGGCCTAAATCCATCGTTTTTTTGCTCACCATGCCATTCCAGTTTGGACCCAGCCATATGCAAATCAGTCTTGACCCTGCACCCAATGGGAACAGTCCAGCCCAAACTGCCAGGCCAGGTCCTCCTTGGACTGGAAACAAGCATCCTAGGACCGGTTTCGGGCTTTCAGCCCTCATCAGCCAGGATAGCTTGACTCCAGTGGCATGGAGAGCACGGGACCCACGTCTGGGCATACCCGTCCCACTCGGGGTGACAAATGCAAAAAGAACAATTGATAGACAGAATGCAGAACAATGTCATACATTCACCCCAGTACAGAGATCTGGGCCTAAATCCATCGTTTTTTTGCTCACCATGCCATTCCAGTTTGGACCCAGCCATATGCAAATCAGTCTTGACCCTGCACCCAATGGGAACAGTCCAGCCCGAACTGCCAAGCCAGCTCCTCCTTGGACTGGAAACAAGCATCCTAGGACCGGTTTCGGGCTTTCAGCCCTCATCAGCCAGGATAGCTTGACTCCAGTGGCATGGAGAGCACGGGACCCACGTCTGGGCATTCCCGTCCCACTCGGGGTGACAAATGCAAAAAGAACAATTGATAGACAGAATGCAGAACAATGTCATATATTCACCCCAGTACAGAGATCTGGGCCTAAATCCATCGTTTTTTTGCTCACCATGCCATTCCAGTTTGGACCCAGCCATATGCAAATCAGTCTTGACCCTGCACCCAATGGGAACAGTCCAGCCCGAACTGCCAGGCCAGGTCCTCCTTGGACTGGAAACAAGCATCCTAGGACCGGTTTTGGGCTTTGAGCCCTCATCAGCCAGGATAGCTTGACTCCAGTGGCATGGAGAGCACGGAACCCACGTCTGGGCATACCCGTCCCACTTGGGGTGACAAATGCAAAAAGAATGATGATGGATTAAACCCAGATCAGTTGACTGGGGGTGAGTGCTTGTATTGTCAACACTCCGTCCATCATCCCCTTTGGTTTTGCTTTGTTCGCCCTAATTTGGCAGGGTATGCCCAGACGTGGGTCCCTTGCTCACTTTGCCACTGGATTCAAGATAGCCTGGCTGATGAGGGCTGTGAGCCCGAAACCGGCCCCAGGATGCTTGTTTCCGGTCCAGGGAAGACATGGCTTGGCAGTTCGGGCTGGACTGTTCCCATGAAACACAGGGTCAGACTGATTTGCATATGGCCATGTCTGAACTGTGGTGGCGGAGTGAGCTAAAGAATGATGATGGATTAAACCCAGATCAGTTGACTGGGGGTGAGTGCTTGTATTGTCAACACTCCGTCCATCATCCCCTTTGGTTTTGCTTTGTTCGCCCTAAGTTGGCAGGGTATGCCCAGACGTGGGTCCCTTGCTCAATTTGCCACTGGATTCAAGATAGCCTGGCTGATAAGGGATGTGAGCCCGAAACCGGTCCCAGGATGCTTGTTTCCGGTCCAGGGAAGACATGGCTTGGCAGTTCGGGCTGGACTGTTCCCATGAGGCACAGGGTCAGACTGATTTGCATATGGCCATGTCTGAACTGGGGTGGCGGAGTGAGCTAAAGAATGATGATGGATTAAACCCAGATCAGTTGACTGGGGGTGAGTGCTTGTATTGTCAACACTCCGTCCATCATCCCCTTTGGTTTTGCTTCTGAGGAGTGCACAGGAGAAATTGGAGTTAAGACTGGGAGGTTTGGTAGGATTGCAAGGAAACCAGCTTGGTTGAGAGAGCATGTAGGTCATTAGGAAATTAGACTCATTGTTTCAATCATTGTAAGCTTTTGTACTTTGGTTGAACTAACTATCTTTGGTCTATGTCATTGAAATTGTATTTCTTTAAGGATTTTGTATTCCTGTGAAGAGTTACGTACATACTACTTTGTTCTTAAATTATTGTTTTTTCATGCTGTGCAAAGGGGAAGATGTGTTTGTGATACTCACCTGACTTTGTAGGTGGAATGATGAGTGGGTGAGTGGGTGATGCAGTGAGTGGAATGTTGTGAGGTCAGGACAGGTGCCAGTTGGAGGTGCAGGATCTTCTGTATCTGTAGCAGGATTACGGAATAAAGTATTAAGCTATTCTCCTGGCTACGGCCCGTCATTACAGATAGCCTGCAATTATTTTTCTCATAGATTTTCCTCATTTACGTGGTAATTAAATCTTGATCCGATTTTTTACAGAAAACCCTGTACCAGTTGCCAATTCCCTTCAACTTACTCTTGACTAGAGAGCAAACCATTATCTGAGCCTCTTCGCTCATCTCCTGAAAATTAGCTGTTAAAAAACTAGTGATCTGAATGAAAGTAAAAAAAAATTAACAGCATCCCATACCGTAGAGCAGGATGAGCTCTTCACATTTAATCTGGTTAAGGCTTATAAAAAAATTGCATACCTCTCTAAAACCTTTTGATTTTCAAAACCTTACCATTGCCCCAGATAGATTCAGGGCAAAGAATTTAGAGTCCTGTAATGGAATGAATTTATGACAGGCTGGAATGTGTTGTGACCTGAGCAGAGCACTGATTCCAATTGCCAGCTCCAGTAATACCTTATATCTAGTCTTCAACTTCACTGATTTTATAAAGGCTGGTAAGTCAATTGCTGATTCTTGCACCATACTCCTCAATAAAAAATCATCAAATACACTGGTTCCATCAATGAGTCGTGCCATAATTTCAAGCAAAGCCTCCTGATAATAAGTCTGAAAATAGGGAAGCACTAAACCACCCTGGGTTTTGTCCAACTGAAGTACTGAATATTTAACACTAGGGGGTTTCTTGTTCCAAACAAAGCTGCTAATGAGGGAATCTAGCTCTATAAAATATGAACTATTGTTTTTAATGGGTATATTAGAAAATAGAAATAAAAATAGAGCTAATAATAACATTTTAATGAGCGCTATCCAGCCGATTCGCGTCAACAGCAGTAAATTCCATCTTTCTAATAAGCCCCGGACTTTGCAGAGCAATGCTGCACAATTCAATTGGAATAGTTGGGAGTAGCTGCTGGTAACAAAGATCCCTAAGTAGCGGATTGGATGGTGGAAGCTACCCTGATGCTGCTAGTGGAAGATCACTAGTTGATGCATTAAATAAAAGCAGCTCTGTTTTACTTTGATTAACCTTATACCCACCTATATTAGTAAAATCTTGAATTAAATCAAATACACCCTTTATATTTTAGGGACAAAATAATATAATATGCAAATAATTTTATTTTTGCCATCCCCTTGCTTGCGGAGTTGTTTGGCCCTGTGCTACTAATCTTCTCTGCTAGAGGTTCAACAAAAAAGCTGGAAAGAATGGGGGACATAGGGTACCCCTGTCAGCTACCTCTTTTTATTTTTGCAGAACCCCCTACCTTTGAATTTATAACTATTTTGGCCTCAGCACCCTGGTAAAAATTTCTGAGCATTTTTATAAATTGATAGGGAAACCAAAATTTACACACACTGTAAAAAAAGGGCATCCCAATTGACCAGGTCAAAGGCCTTTTGGCATCGATCATGACGATCTCTGCCCTGGCCTAGTTTACCCACTCTGATCTTTATGGATTAACGTTTGATCTACGGGGAACATAGGAGAAGATCAAACTTTTGTTTATAATCCGTGTTAAGCAGACTTATTGTTCCAGTAGGAATTAACGTTTGTAGGGGTTTGATTTGTCTTTCTTAAGAAAGCTAACTATAGTGGTTTGTAGTCAGTTTCAGTTTAATTAAATTAGCACAGTTAATTAAAACCATTGCAATAAAATGTCACTGTAGCATTTTTACCACATTAAAAGCAAAGCGGAGCAAACCATCAAATTCGTACACATATTTCTAACAAGGCAATCTTGTGATTACTGTTGTGATCACATTACAGGCTTCAAAAATCAAGGATAAAATGATTTGGTGCAGAGACAATAGGTCAAAGTGCAAAAATAGTCTGTGATGAGTTTTTGGGAAGGAGGGACCGGTTGGGAAGAGGCAGAAAAGGGAGAGAGCAGGTTGTCCAAGAGTCTCACATATTTTCCGGACCTTGCAAGCGTTTGAATATCTGAGGAAGTAAAACAGAGAGCAGATGCCTCCCAACATGTGCTGATGCCCCTTTTTAGATATAAGGGTTTTAGGAGAAATCTTCTAGGAGCGTCAAGGGCGGGACAACAGCACATAAGATGCAGCCATGATTCAGACCTGTATTTACACAGTCTACAAGCCCCCTCCTCACTAGTTGGAGCCCATCGGTTGAAGGCAGTGGAGCGCAGACCTAGAAGACGTATAAACATTATATTTTTGCGGGCCACTGCGTTCAGGCTATCAAAGAGGTAAGGTTGTGGTACCCCAGGGAGGTATGAATCATTCAAGGGGAGCAGGATAGTTGATGTTTTTAAGACCCGAGTGTCCATCTGGTAGGAAATTTGTCTAACCTGCTTGTTGATAACCCTTTTCCAGACTATGTATGGAATAGAGTCTGCAGTTAGTGATGATTTGTCAATATGTAGCGTTCTTATGGCTTTTACAATTTGACGATTCCATGGATTTCCAGGGCTGGCAAGAGTTTCTTTTAACTGGCTTTAAGGGTATTATCTGCGGCTTTTAGTGCCCTTATATAGTACTTCAAGGTGTCAGCCTCACAGGAGATTGATTGTCTTTGAAGGCCCAGCTCCAGTCGTAGTCTTGCCCTGTGAATGTAATTCGGGAGACAAAAGATTTTTTTTATAAATGTTGACCTGGGCATGGTCGAGACTGGCCCAGCATGCACCAGGAAAGGCCTGGTGTCCGTAACTTAAGGCAGGAAGAAGGGTAGCTTTGATCACCTTCAGTATGGGTTCGGCAGAAGGACTACTCAGGGACTGGTTAAGTCGAGTCAGGCTGTATGTTGTTGCTCCAGCTCTCTTTTTCAAGTGGACTGATGGTCTGGAAGACTCGCTAAACCAAACCCCCAGGTAGTTGTATTTTGATGTTGTTTTAATCTTTGCGGGCCCAATGTTCCACGTTGGACTTTTCTTTTTCCTGCAACGGCCAAAAATCAAGACCTTGGTCTTATCCTGGTTAATTTTAAGAGCATTAGCTGTGTTGAATTCGTTGAGCATACACAAGGATCTTTGGAGGCCAGACTTGGCCTGGTCCATTATGACAATATCGTCAGCGTATTGCAGAATGTGCCAGTTCGTTTTTGCAAGGCCCAGTTTTGGCGGAAGGAGACTGCTTTTCTCCAGGAATCTCCCCAGGTCAGCGGTGTAGAGGTTGAACAAGAGGGGAGCAAGAACACATCCTTACTTTAGGCCGTCTGAAGTTGGAATTTTTGCAGAGACTGTCGTGGGGCCAGTTCTAACTCGCACCCATGTGTTCTTATGCAAGGAGATAAGGGCTCCGAGCAGGCTCCATGGGATCCCCCACTTATCTAATTTCCTCCATAAAGTGTTACAAGACACTTTATCGAAGGCGGCGCTGTAGTCTATAAAGCAGCAATAGAGGGGGAGTTGATTTTTTTGCGCTGCTTGTTGACTCAGGATGGCTAGGGCGGTGATGTTGTCAATTGTGGAGGCAGAAGTTCGGAACCCAGTTTGAAAGTATGGTAAGATGTTATTTTCCGCTACCCATTTTTCTAGCGACTTGAGAAGACACCGGGCATATACCTTGGCCTCAAGATCTAATAGGGCAATGAGTCGGTAATTAGCTGGAAGGGAAGGATCTCCTTTCTTAAGAATCGGGCATAGGATCGAGCCTTTCCATGAGTCTGGTATCTGAAAGGTAGTAAACGCATAGTTGTATAAGGGAAGTAATAGCTTAGCCCATTCTTCCAGCGCACATTTGAATACAGCAGATGGAAGGCCATTGGGCCCTGGAGCACCATCGTTTTTCATGGATTTCAGGAGCTTACAGACCTAGGCCAAGGTAGTCAGCTCACGGGTTTCCATCAGCGTAATGTCGGCAAGATCTCTGATTTCGACCTCAGCGAGGTCCAGGATATCACAGCAGTATTGTTGAGTCACACACTGAGACCAGACTTCTTCAGAAACCGCGTTCCCCCTGCTCTTATTGGAGGAGCGAAGTTTGTTTATATGGTTCCAAAAGTGAGTCAGGTTTTTTTCCTTTAACAGAGCAAATATTTTTAGCCAGTCGTTCTGTTCTTTTTGTTTCTTAGCTTCCCATGTTTATTTTTTGTAGGCTTTACGTAATAAAGCCATATTATTGGCTGTAAGCACTGTACCTTTAGATTTATGCAGGCGCACAGCCCTCCGTAGGGCTCTTCTTTGAGTGACTAAAACCGGATTGGAAATCCGCCGCGGGGGAGGCCTGGGGAGTCTGTGATGAACTTCAGGGCCTGTTAGAAGGTCTCGTAATTTAGTGATGGCAATGTCCTACCAATGATGATAGCCTGTGGGAGGGTAGTGAATGAAATTTGGAATTATTTCCATGAGCCAAGTGCCCACCTTATCGGCACCTAAAGAGTCCCATTTGATTCTTCTGACTAGAGTGTGGAGTTCGATCTGCGTTGAATGCCCCACTGCAGTTATTTCGGCAGCAACAGGAACTTGCAAGTCCATTGTTACGGTCAAAGGATTATGATCGCTCTCGGTACGAGTGGGGATCTCCATTTTAACTAACTTACTTGCCAGAGATGGTGATAAAAAAATATAATCAATGGTCGAGAGGTTCTTAAATGTTGGAGATAGATGGACACTGGGATCCTGTTCCAATGTGATTTGCTTCGCAGAATGTAAATTGTAATTGGTTAAAAAAGTGATCATGGCTTCTTGCTCTTTGGTTTTGGTGACTAAATGAGCATTGAGCTCCAGATCTCTGATGTTAAAATCGCCTAATAACAAAACTTCAGCAGAAGCGAACTCAAGTAAAAGCTCTTCCAGATGCTTGATCAAAAGAGCTGTTGCCAGTGACTTTGATGTTTTAGCTGTGTTGTGGTAACAGTTGATTAAAAGCAAGGGGAAGACCCTGGTTGGAGTTGAAAGACCAGTGATTAGTGCAATTTGCCCAGCCAAGGGGTTCCGATAGAGGGGGGTAGCTACGTTCTTGCACCCGTGTTTAATGAAAATGGAGAGGCCCCCAGAAGGTCTACCATGAGAATTAGGCTGGGATGCTGGTTGAAAGAGTTCAAATAGCCGTGGAGAGCTGATGGAAACAAAGACCAGGTCTCTTGAAAGCAGATGATATCACTTTTGCTCAAATGTACAAGTTACTTACCTCCACCACTGCAGATCTTTCGCAGTCTCCTCTGATACCTGGATGGAATCCAAAAGGTTACCTTGGTGCTGGGTCCACTGAGACTTAAAATCCCACCCCAGAGGATACATATGCCATAATCAAGCAGGTTTCATGATGCAATTATGCCAAGAAGCCACTGAAAATCAAGACAGAGGCTGAAACACTGGGATCATAGCCTGAATATCCTGAACTAGTCACAATTGTCAAGCCGGTTAATACTATAAGAGCAAAACACTAACCTGGCTCAACCTGCTGAGAGGGACAATGGTGTGAAGATAATATCCGACCACTTCTCTTGGTGTTCGATCGGAGAACAGATAGCTCCGCTCCCCAAGACGTGCACCCAAAGGAATAGGGGAGTGGGTAAAACTACAAACTGGTTGCCCTCTGTGCCTGGCTGGCACCGGACCTTTTGGTTCTTAAGGGTTTTGTCTGAGGGACGCGTCTGCTATGTGCCTCCACCACGCATGCGTAACCTGTAGTGGTCAGAGAGAAATAGTACATTAACTAAGCGTTCCCCTGGCCAATCATTCTGTGTACCAACATAGATACATTCACACATATAGGATTAAGTAATCACTCACATGCCCAGTAGAAATGTGACATCAGAAACAGGATCAGAGAGGAGTTAATACGTGTCATTCCTATATCGAGATACGAAGAGCAATGATCCTTCTCATTGCTAACATGCCGTTTTATATATCACTGGCGTTCATTTTCTCGTGTTTGGACATGTCATGAAACAGTAAAAGATATCACACAAGGAATATAACCAAGTGTTCAGAAAGGCATTCTTGATACAACACAAAGTCACGAACATGAAGGAACACAGAACTTGGCAGGCAGGCTGCCAGTACACTTAGCTGGATGAAGGAGGCAGTCCATGCCTCTTCTGCTCGCTCCTTCGTACGAGCCGTATGCCTTCACTGCGGCTCTGTGAAGTAGACTGGGGTGTTTGAGGAAGCCAGGCCACCCGTCGAAGTAAAGTCACAACAGGCTCCATAGCCAATGGCTTCAATGTAGCAAGGAACGGCTCGGCACCAAACACGCAGCGGAAAGGAAAGCCACTTCCTGCATGACGGACGCACATAAAACCACGCCCTTTCTTGGAAGGGCAATCACAGACAAATAGACATAGAAAGAGTATTGCAAGCGCTGCTGCTTGCGCCTCACTTCCTTTTATAGCCAGAAGTTCAAGATGGCCACTGTGACCGGCAATGCCGTGATTCAGCTCAAAGTCCCGCAGTTGCCTGGTGAAAGTAGTGTGAACATGGGTCTAGTAGTTCTGCCTCAGTGATATCTATGCAGAGGTGAGATACCCTTCATACATACGGGGTTAGGGTGATGGCATGCACACACTTGCTGCTCTCACTGGGGTTTGTGCAGCACAGGATAGCGCTGCGCATACAGAGTAATGACAGGACTAGTTGGTCTAGAGGAACAGCCCAAAAGCACACTTGCTCGATGGCTCCACTGAAAGGCAGCCTATGCAAAGGACTCGGACGTGACTTCAGAAGGTTGGTTAAGGGAAGGGTGGTACCCCCCACCTCTAAAGATTGGCAACGACCACCGCCATCATATTTGTGAACACCTGAAGGCCACTGGTGATCCCAAAAGGGAGCACAGCAAGCTGAAAGTGCTCGCAACTCATCTTGAACCACAGGTGGCACCTATGAGCCTGCAGACTGGGGATGTGAAAATAGGCGTCCTGCAGGTCCAACTACATCATCCATCCAGGGTATAAGTAACCTGGGACAGCGTGAGCATCTTGAATTTGTCCTGGCACAGCAAGGCATTGAGACAGCAAAGATCTAAAATTGGACAAATTCCTTCAGCACAAGCAATTAGCAGGAATAGCATTCAGTCTCTACTTCCGATGCCGGCACGCTCTCTGTCACTCCTTTGACCCAAAGAGCTAGCACCTCCTGATGCAAAACAGACGGAATGGCTCTGATGTAGGTGGCAGGTGTGGTAGGTGAAAAAGGAATGCTAGAGTGTATCCCTAATGGACAATTTGCAGGACCCACCAGTCAGATGTAATGTACTGCCACACTCCAAGGAAGTGGCTGACCCTGCCTCCTACCTACGGGAGGAGGCAGGGTCAGTAAAGAGTAGGTTGTTGTCGGAGAGTCTCAGGCTTGGGACGAATGCTGCACCTGATGGCCTGGTCATTGTCTGTTGGGCCCAAGGCCCCAACCATGAAGTGGCTGGGAGGCCTTTTGTGCAAACAGCATGCCTGACGTGTCAATACGCCAAGCCCCTGACACATCCACGATATGGGCAAAACTGTTGGGGTAAATGTCGGAGTGGTGCTGAAAGGCCCAAGGGGTGTGCAGTTGCTTGACTCTCCCTAAAACGCTTCAGGACCAAATCCACCTTCTCACCAAACAGGTGGGGACTGTCCAAAGGCCTGTCCATTAAGGGCACCTGGACGTCCCATGAGAAGTCTGTATGTCCCATCCATGCATCGCACCAGAGAGCCACACTTGTCCAGTAGCCCTAGCTAATCTATGATGTGCAGACACGCATCCCGGCCAACTTGAATTGTTTGGACCAATGAAGCCCATAAGTCTTCAAGAACTATGGGTATGATCTCACCAAAACAATGTCCTTAAGTGCATAGGTATAGTGTCCAAGGAGGCAGCTGGCATTGATTGGCCTGAAAGCAAGGCTGGCTGAGAATATTCTTTTGCTGCTAAACGTTTCCATGCATTTAGATTACCTATCAAGAGAGTCGTCAGAAAGGTGTTCGAGCTAACTCTGTTGGTGGACACATGTGCCACAAAACTCTCAGGGGTTAGATGCTGAGTTAAAAAGCCAGGGTAGTCTCGAGCTGCTCTATGGGGACCAGTGACCTCTTGATTGACTGGAGGGCCTGAACATGGTTTTGCCCAAGTACCCAATAGTGTGTCGTTAGGGCATTGTTGAACAGCAGAAAAGGATCGGTGAATGCCTGGACAAGCTGAAGGACCTAGTGAGGACATTTGTTTTTACCTCCATTGTGGGGAGGTGGAGCTCAAGGATTTCAGCAGCCCTTCGATTCAAAATAGCAAAAGATGTACTTCCTTCCATGCTAGTCCAGGGCGAGGCACCGACCCAGTATCTAACCCACTGCAATACTGTAGATACATGTACCAATGGTCCTCATCATAAGGGGTGGGGGCTAACTCTTTCCCATTCCCTCCATTGTCATCTCTATATGGCTGGCACTGGGCACAGTCTGAGCCAAGGAATAGTGTCTGAGACTGAGATTTTGAATAATGGCTGTGCAATCTTGGGATCTGGGCTTGGCCTTGATAGAGATGAGTTTGGCAACCACGACTGGTTGCGCTCCACTTGTAACATCAATGGCATTGATGCTGGCACTGATGTCTACGGGAGTGCTGCAGAGTTCGGTGCTAAACCTGAAATCGGTACTGATGCTGGTGCAAAACCTGAGGTAGTTCAAGGGGCACACAGGGCATCGAGGGTGACCATCCTGTGGTAACCTGATTGGAGGCCATTGCAGTGGAGACTACAGCAGATCGTTGGCGCTCAAAGGTGCACTAGATTGAGCAGTAAGTGTGCCAAAGATGCAAAGCATGGCCTCTCAAAAGTCTTTCATCTGTCGTGACGTCGCCGATGGACCCAGATTGACAACCAGTCAAAAAACAATTTCCCTTTGGATATGTTCAAAGAAGACCAAGTTTCACAACATACACATTCATCCCAAATTCAACCAATATCACCAAGAAATGCTAATAAATTGTCTCATCCAGTATATAATTTTATTTCTTAAAAATCGGTTTAAAATAACACTTAAAAAAAAAAAAGTTTGTGAATATCCTATACATTTATCACACCATAAAATGTATTGGAAAGTAAGTTTTTCTACATATGACTACTAAGTCCCCACCAGAATGAATCCAACAATACAATGAATCATTCTAAAAACTATCTATGAAAGTTCATAGTATATTACAAAGGGAGAATCTCATAGACGTTAATTTTTGTCATTGGGTCCACTAATCGAACAAGAAAATCTCTGGTCAAATCACCACTGTGAAAACAATCTCTCATTTGACCCAGGCTGAATCGATTTAGTGTGTTATTACATCAGCCAGAAACTGAGGATCAACTCCTCGGTGGAATGGGAGAGATATCCAGAGACAGTAACGCCCTTGTGCCTTCTCTGGAGAACAAAAGTGGCAGGAAAAGAATGATTCCTGCTTGGAATTATTATGTTTCTTCTTAGACTTACCCGAAGTCTTCAACCAAAATGCTGATCTTCCACTGGAATGACTTTGGAAGCGGGTCCACACTCTTGACTTCGGGCCTGGAGCAGGTGTGTGGAGACTTTTGGGTTTTGCCACATAAAGCTTTCCTTCGCATTTACGAACAGCATTCTGATTCATCTGGGCTCAGTCGCTAACCTTGGTGTTGTGCCCTGAACCAAACACCAGAGACACACCTCATGGAGATCTGTCACAGACATCTGTTTGTGACAGTCCCAAGAAGGATTAAACCCTATATTGTTACGGGTGACATGTTACCTTGCACATTGAAATTTTTTGAAGGAAAAATGTCACTTCACAAAGTGAAGAAAAAGAGAAGCAGAGCTCAGGATCTGCGTCTGAAGGTGTGGAAAGAAAGAAACTTGCATCAGTACGCATGGGTGGCATCGCCTCCTGAGTAGAATTATGCTGGTGCCACCTACCGGCATGCAAGAACACTGCTTTTGAGTTTCCGGATCCAGTTTGAGGACTGGGGATACACACAAGGTGAGGAACCTGTGGTTAGAAGCATCCATCAGAAAGTGGAGGAGAACAGCAACAGTTACTGCAGAATGTACGCACGGTAATTAGGGGCCCAAAAGTATTGCTAAAATATTGCTTTTACATGCGGAATATTCATCCAAAAGGAAATTTGATGCTCTGAATGGGGACGATATTAGCCATTTATTAAAGGAGGAACTGAATCTAAGCCAGTTAAATTCACATGAAATAGTTAGCATAGCTTTTAGACCCCCTGACTAGCATGGGAGTTATGAAATCTCCAGAGGTTACCTGTCCCAACACTGTGACTGCTGACCTTGTTTTTAATGATGGAGTGTCTTCTGGTGATGAGGAATAAGGCTATTTAAAATTCAGAGAGAATGTTACTTTCCAACAGCAGGTAGCTGAGACCACAGAACAGTCACCAGAGTAAGTTCCATTTTCTATTCTTGCTGAAGAGTACCAGAAGCTCTGAGGGAACGACAGGCTGTGTACAGACTTAAAGGATTATTGTCTGCGCATAAGTAAAATGGCATAACTGTACTCAAAGCCTACTTACCTAGCACTCAAGTGCTGATCCTTTCTGATCAATAAGGGAATAAAATGCACTGTAGTCTGAGGATTTGCTCTTGAAATATTGGATGTGTGTAGAACATCACACACAATACAGATCTGCTTAGATTTTATTCTTACTTTGATAAGTTATGCCTTCAAGAGACCTGGGCACTGGAAGAAGTACCGTTGGAGGTTAGAGTTGGAGTCCCTGTGAATAAAACCGCTGAAATGGGACATGCTCTGAGGGGCATCCCATCTGCAGCTATGTGTTAGATAGGAAACTTGATTTTAGTCTATCTTACATTCTGGTAGCCACGCTGGGGCCATTATTTATGGGATAATTTCTTCAGGCAAAATGTGCATACTAGTTATTTAGTAGGTGACATTTATGTTAATCCACCTACTTCTATAAAAATTGAATAAGTAGCTACCAGATCTTGCTGGTCATCTTCTTATCACAGGTGTCGTCAATCTAATTTTTTCGGGGGGTGTTGAGAGAGTGCTGTTTTTGTGCAGAAAATTTTCATCCACCTGGTCATCAGATCACTTTAAAGAAAGGTAATGGTTAGGCCACAGTTTTTGGACACTTTGCACAGCTTAGGGTCACAAACACAGAAGAACAGATTACTTACCTTTGGTAACACCTTATCTGGTACAGACTCTAGTTAGCTGCAGATTCATTACATTAGAATATTCCACAGACTGGATCTGGAAGATTTTTGAGCAGTAACCCTGAGCACCAGTAGGTGGCATCATTCATCTCTGCTTCGGAAACATCCATGCAGGAAGTGGCATGTGCAATACCCATGTAGTCGCCAACCCGGCGCGCTGACGTCAGTAATTTTTGTGATTTCCAGGAGCACGGAGCCACGATGAGAATTGACCACTGTTGTGACAAGCTAAGGCCCTGAGAAGGGTGTCCCGTACACCATAATCGGTTCGCAGAACAGGAAGGATGGGTGGGTCACTAAGGAATCGCAGCTAGATAGCGCCTCTACTGGATAAGGCATTACTGAAGGTAAGTAACTTGTTTATCTGAAAGAGATTTCTAGCTGCTGATTCCTTAACTTAGAATAGATATCGAAGCAATACCTTCCCTGGAAGTGGGACTGTGAAACCAATTAAATTACAAAGTCCTGCAGGACCGCACAGGCACAGTGCCCATCACAACTGACCTGACTGTTCAGGCAGTAGTGCTTGGTAAACATGTGCAGTGAAGCCCACGTTGCTGCTTGACAGACGTCAAAGACGGGACGCCGTGCGATAACGCAATGGTCTCAGCCATGGCTCTGGTGGAGTTAGCCCGCCAGCCCTCAGGGGGTTGCTTCTTGGCCGATACACAGCAGATCTGAGTGCACAGAATGATCCACCTCGAGATGATCTGTGTCTGCACCGCCTTTCCATTTTAGCTCCTACATAGCCCACGAAGAGTTGATCGTACACCCGGAACTCTTTTGCGCGGTCAGGATGAAACAACAACGCTCTTTTTGGATCCAGACAGTGGAGTCTCTCCTCCTTTTTTGGAGGACTGAGGAGGAGCAAAGAGGGTAGGCAAGGTGATGTTCTGGCCTACATGGAAGGGAGTCACAATCTTCGGAAGGAAGGAGGCACTTGTCCAGAGAACCAGCTTGTCCGAGTAGAAGGTGGTATAAGAAGGGTGCACAAAGTGCCTGTAATTCGCTGAACCTCCTGGTCGATGTTATGGCCATTAAAAAAGCAGTTTTTATGGTCAATAGCCTAAGAGGGCAATTGTGTAGAGGCTCAAATGGTGCACACATGAGAAAGGTGAGGACCAGGTTGAGGTTCCAATGATGAATGGCGTAGGGGTAAACACATGCTGCAGGCGTTTGAGAAGCCTAGCCACAACAGGTGACTTAAAGAGAGAAGGTTAGTCAAATAACCTAAAAAATGCCAAGATAGCAGAGAGATAACCTTTAACTGTAACCCAGAGCAGAGCCCTGTTGGTCCAAAGATAAAGCAAACAAGAGAACCTTGGATACAGGTGCAGAAAGGGGGTCAACCGTGTGGGAGGCACACCATGACACAAATGTATCCTAATGGCAGGTGTATACCAACTTGGTGGAGGAACGTCTGGCTGTCAGAATAACATTACAGACTTCAGGAGAAGGTCGAAAGCTGTTGCCACTCAATCTACACGCATAAATGTGGAGGGTGCACAGGTTCGGGTGCAAGACGCTCGCCTGTTGCTGTGACAGAAGATCCTCTCAAAGAGGTTGCCTGACTGGAGTACCGGTGGTCATGCTCAACAACTTGGGATACCAGACTCTCTGTGCCCAATCTGGAGCCACAAGGACTACATAGGCCCGGTCGTTCCTGATCTTCTTGAGAGTTCTGGGCAGGAGTGGTATTGGCGGAAAGGCGTAGAAGAGGCCGGAGCTCCACTCGGAATGAATAGTGTCTCTGTGCGAGAGTCGCCTTGGAAACTGCAGCACGCAAAACTGCTGACATTGCACATTCTTGGAGGGGGTGAACAGATCCAACCAAGGCTCTCTCCACTGCTGAAAGAGACCTTGCACCACCTCCAGATGGAGATGCCATTCGTGATCTGCTAGGCATCTTCGTCTGAGTTGGAACGCTCTGATGTTCAGATAGTCCACAAGGTGTTGAACCGCCAGGGAAATGCACTGATGTTCCAGTCATGTCCAGAGACTCTGGGCCTCTTGACAGAGGGTCCACAAACTCACCACACCCTATTTGGCGGCACTACCACATGGATGTGGTGTTGTCCGTGAACACCTGAACCAGCCTTTATTGACAAAAAAGAAGAAAGGCTTTTAATTGCAAGTAAATTGCCTGAAGCTCCAACAGGTTGATGTGGAGCTTGGACTCCGACGGAGACCAGAGTCCTCTGATCTCCACCTCTCCCAGATGGTCGCCCCAGCCCAAGAGTGACACATCTGCCATTACCGTTAGACCTGGTTGGAGAAGGGAGAGGGGTCTGCCACTGATCCAATCGCAGTTCGTTAGCCACTACTGCAGGTTTTGTGCAGTTCCCGCCAAGATCTGGACCAAGTCGGAGAGATTCCCCTGATGCCGCGCCGACTGGGTCTTCAGATCCCACTGCAGAGCCCGCAAATCCCAACGGGCATGAGTAACAAGCAGAATGGAGGAGGCCCCACAGCCTCAGAGTCAGTCTCACCGAAATCCAGGATAGAAGTTGAAACATTGGAATCATAAGCTGACTATCCTTGATTCGCCATTCGGGAAGACAGGCCCAAAACTGCACTGTGTCCAGAATAACTCAGATGAAAGGGAGCGTCTGAGAGTGAGTATGGTGCGACTTCGGCATGTTGATAGTGAGGGAGTTAGGTGCGACTTTGGCATGTTGATAGTGAACCCCAGTAAGTGCAGGATGTTCGTTGTAGTCTGAAGGTGAGTGACAACTGCTTGGGATGAGTCCACCTTTGACAGCCAGTCACTGAGGTAGGGGAAGGCAGTAATCCCGGACCTCCGCAGATGAGCTGCGACCACTGCCGTCACCTTGGTGAACACCAGTGGGGCACTGGTAAGGCCGAATGGTATCACAGCAAACTGTAAGTGATCTTGGCCCGCCATGAAACGCAGGTAACGTCTGTGGGTAGGCAGGACGGGCATATGGAAATATTCATCCTGCAAATCCAACTCTACAATCCAGTCTCCCGGGTCTAGAGCAGACAAAACTTGGGTGAGCGTGAGCATTATGAAATTCTCCTTTTTCATGAAGAGGTTGAGAAGGCACAGATCTAGAATAGGACAAAGTCCTTCATCCTTCTTTGGCACCATAAAGTTGCAAGAATAACAACCATGACCTACTTCTGATGCAGGCACTCTCTGTGTGGTTCCCATGGCCAAGAGAACCTGCACTTCTTGACAGAGCAGGGAGAGGTGATCCTCCATCAGCCTTCAATAAGTGGGTGGCATGGGTGGTGGGGGGTTATCACAAAGGGGAGGGAGTAGCCCCTTTGGACTATCTGGAGTACCCAACGGTCTGATGTCACTGACCGCCAGTGGGGCAGGTGATGGTGTATCCTGCATCACACTAGGTGCCCATGAATGGTTTCAGGGCAGACTAAAGAGGCTTGGAAGCAGGAGCTGCCAAAGGTGTGGTGGACTGACCTAACTGCTGGCTGTCTGTGGGACCCTTGCTCTTGGCCACGAAAAGGCTGAGAGGGTATGGGTACAGCTGGATACCCCTTACGTGGCCACAAAAGGGGTGGAAGGTGGATTGGGGTTGACGAGGGGCCATTAACAAGCCCAAGAACCTTGCTGTAGCCCTGCTATCCTTGAAGCACTCCAATGCTGAATCCGCTTTGTCTCCAAAAAGGGGAGAGCCATCTAAAAGCATGTCCATAAAGGAAGCTTGGACATTCCCTGAAAAGCTAGATGTTCTTAACCAGACGTGGCGCTGCAAGGCCACCAATGATGAAATTGCTCTACCCAGCAAGCCAGTTGTGCCAAGTCCACATCGGGTGGTAAACTTAGCCGCAACCCTCCGATCGGCAAGAACTTGGGAAAGTATAGCCTCACCTCCCCCACGACTTAGGCAGCACTTGCACAACCGAATTTTATAGTGTATTGGAAAAACGGCCCAATAGTCACAGGGTGTTCACCGACTGCAGTGCCAGGCTGGTGGCAGAGAACATTCTCTTACTGAAGGTATCCAGTCTCTTGGATTCACCATCCGGTGGAGTGGTAGGTATCACGCCAGGGTGGATATGGAATGAGGAGGCTTGGACCACCAAGATCTCCAGGGTGGGATGCTGGGTAAGAAAACTGGGGTCCCCAGGAGTGGGGCGATTGCAACGGGCAATTATCCTACTCACAGGAGCCCCTATGCAGGGCTTGTACCAGGCCCCAAGTAGTACTTACATACTTCATTGAATGGGAGTAAGGGCTCTGAGGGGATAACTCCTAGCTGAAGCACCTTCGTCAAGATATTAGTCTTGACTGCCACCGAGAGCAGGGTAAGCTCCAGGACCTCAGCCTTCCTGCGCACCCCCATTGCATATGAGGCTCCCTCCTCCGTAGCCACAATAGGAGGGGAAACCAGGCCAGTGTCAGGTGAGGGTCAAACCCAATGGCCTCACCAAGTTCCTCATACCAGTTTACCTGTTCTTCAACTGATTCAACTCCATAAGGGTCTATAGACCCCTACCAAAAGTCTCTCTCACCATGCCTATTGATCATATCGGGCACAGGCTCCGCTCCGGGAGAATGTCCTCGTTTGACGCCGAACGCAGCATTGGACAACACCCATCAGGAAAGACGATGGGGATGGAGCGAGGGGTATCAGCCCTGGAGCGGGCACCGAGGAGGGTCTCAGCCTTGCTGGTGGCTCCGCTCTAGATCCAGCAAAGGATCCATGAGGCCCAATTGGCACCGAGGGCAAACCTGCTGCTGTAAGTAAGTAATTTTTATTTGTATAAGTTAATTAAAACCTTTACAATATTCACTCGATGACATAATTCATCAAAATAGAACCACAGTTTCATCATGAGTAGTTTCAAACAGTAAAAGGCTACGGTACAATTTATGTAAACTACGCAACGTACTTCATTCTAGCTAATTTATGCACCTGCTGCTGTGGATCCAGTAGGGGCTCCTCCAACACCACGAGGCCCGAAGGAGCTCCAGAGGGGCCAACCACCCAAAGATGAGGCGCATGGCCTCAGAAAATTCTTTTAGTTGGGTGGGCTTCCTTCTTGTTCCAGGAAATTCGGGGAACCACAGAGCAGACCCAGGATCAAGCACCACTGACTCATTGAGCCTGGAGTGCCAGCACTCCCTTGTCTTGTCGGATGACTTCGATGGACACCGTGAAGTTGAAAAGCATTTGGACTTCATCGAATTCTTTCATTTTTGTGGGACTTACCCGAGTTCTCTGATAACTTTGAATGCAACGATGAACATCGAGAGGGACTCCACAAACGGTCCTGGGACCTCACAAGCGAATGTGACCTTGAGCGTCGCCAAGTCGACTGACTTTGGTTGGCGAGAAGCTTAAGGAATCAGTCTCTCAGCACCTTGGGGTGTATGGCGTGGCAGGCCCGCACTGTCACCGACATTTGATTTGATTTGAATGTATATTTGTAAAACGCAAACGTTTGCCCAAAGGCATCTTGGTGCTACCCGAGACTGCAAGTCAAACAAAGCTGTAGACTTCCGAAATAATTAGTCAAATCCAAGGTAAAAAGCCAAGACTATAAACCCTTCCTTAAACTGAGAAAGGAGGTAGCCATTTTCAATTCCAGAGGTAGACGATTCCAGTTTGAAGCTGAACAAACCATCAAGCTCCTCCCTCCCCAAGTTGCCAGTCTGTGGGATGGAACTGCCAGGTCATGAGAAAAGCTGGAATGGAGAGTCCTGCTCTGGGATTACCAACTAAACCTACTCCTGAGGTAAGCTGTGCCCAAGTCCTGAAGAGCCTTGTAAGTTGTACAAAGGCCCTTAAAAAATATACGCTTTCTTATTGGCAGCCAATGGAGATTACTGACAACTTTGGAGGCCGAGCCATATCTAGAGGTCTTGGTTAGAAAAATGGGCTGCCGCATGCTGAACCATTTATATTTTTTTCAAATGCTTCTTTGACAAATTTACATACAACCCATTGCAGTAGTCCATCCTCAATAGCACTAAAGCAATAACAGCAGTTTTCAGCATGTCAGAAGGCAAGGAATCCGCAATTTTCATATGAATGCAGAAAGAGAAGAAAGAGGCAGAGACAACTTTATTCGCTTGTTCCTTTTAGGTCAAATGGTCGTCAATCATGACTCCTACGTTTTTTACCTTCTACATTGGCTTTGGCAGGGTGCCAAGTTCTTCTGGCCACCAGTGTGGGACAGTAAATAATAATTCATTCAGGAATGTTGGCAAAATGGCTGGTATTGAAAAACTAAGATGAATTAAATGGTAAAAGATCACAGCCTCGTTTACATGTTTAGCTAGAAACCCACTAGGTAAGGTTCTCCAGTGGGGAAGGTTTGCTGAACAATGGAGCTTTTCTGAGATACTTTGGGACCAGCTGGTAACCTTGGGGTCTGTTTTTTAGGGCTCTTTTTTTTAATAAGGCTAGAGACTGTTCTCTCAAACACTGGTGGCCAGTTACTCCTAGTTGTTTTATGTGCATCCTGTTGGACATTATGGTTGTTGGCATGCAAAGGACCCTAACAGTCCTGGGAGCCTATTGATCATCCAATAAGGGTGTTTTTTACACAGATAAGACAAAGATAGTTATTTTTGGCTGGAAGACTGTAAAATCTGGGCAACGGTATTTGGATGATTCAGCACCAGAAGAAAATTACAATTATTTGGTAGTATGGTTTGGGAAGTGGTAACAACATCTGGGGGGGTGTATATATATGTATGTGTATGTGTGTATTTATCTACTGGCGGTCGCCAGTAGATAGTTATAGTTAGGACCTATTTTCCATAGGAAATCCGCGACATTCTATTTGAAATAACTCTCTTGCCGGTTGACGAATCTTCGCGAAATTTTCAAACTGTATGGCCCGCTCCGGTCCGCTCCTACCCTGAAAGTCTCGGGGTGATTCATCAAGCGGGGGCCGAGAAAAAGGGGCGTCCCAAAACGTGTTTTCCCCATTCATTTTCCCATAGGAAACTTTAGACACGGCTACAGCCCGAACTGCTGAACGGATTTACACCAAATTTGGCAAAGAGGTAGTTCTTGGTTCAGAAAGAACCCTTTTTGTTAAATGGTGTAAATCCGTTCAGTAGTTGCGGAGAAATTAAAAAAATAAGAGTCAAAAAATCAATTTCCCATAGGAAACTTTATGCAAGGCTACAGCCCGAACTGCTGAATGGAATTACACCAAATTTGGCAAAGAGGTAGTTCTTGGTTCAGAAAGAACCCTTTTTGTTAAATGGTGTAAATCCGTTCAGTAGTTGCTGAGAAAATCAAAAGTAAAAACACATATATATCTGGGCGGAGCCTAACCACACATGTCATCGTGAGATCTGATTGGCTGTCAGCACTTCATCCTGGAATTGCTGGCAGCCATCTTGAGACCAATATACATGATAGTACCCCATTGAAATGCCTTGTAGTGAATCAAAGATTTTGAGGGTTACCAAAAGGAGAACTATTAAGGGTGATAACAGACTTTAGTTACATTAGAATTCATTTGTTGATGGTACCATACTAATTTCAGGAATTGTGGTGTGTTCTAAGGTGATTTTACCCTGTGAAAAACCTTCTGCTGGGATATCATGAATCATGTTTGAGAGAAAACTATTTTCACATGCTTGTCCCATACAGTTTTGGAAGGTGCTCCAGAAGCTAAAATGAGAGCATATTTTCTGTAAATTCACATTATCTTTCTCAGTCATGTGAGAATGAAGTCTGACATTCTCAGTAAAACATGTACATCCAACAAGGGCAGAGACTGTCAGTTGATTCCTTTGTGTTCTACTGCAGCTTCCCAGAGTGTTCTAAAGAACAACTAGAGTGCTAACAGCCTTACATATGACAAAAGTATGGCACACCTGAAGCCATCTTGATTGGAATAAACTGGTAACACTTAAAACATTTAATTTAAAAAGGAACAAAATGATGGGGTTCATTTTGTCATAAAAATTATGGGTAGTGCTGTAGAAAGAAAAATTAGGACATGTTTCAAGTGTGATCTCAAATATCTTCCTGTTATATTTCAACAGGAGCAGCCTGCCAGTTGATGCTTTTGTGTTCTACTGCAGCTTCCCAGAGTGTTCTAAAGAACAACTAGAGCGCTAACAGCCTTACTTATGACAAAAGTATGGCACACCGGAAGCCATCTCGATTGGAATAAACCGTTAATACTTAAAACATTTAATTTAAAAAGGAACAAAATGAGGGGTTCTTTTTTAAATAGAAATTATGGTTAGTGCTGCAGAAAGAAAAATGAGGGCATGTTTTAAGTGAGATCTCAAATCCTCTTCTATTTCATTAGAAAATTCTGACATGCAGACTGAAACAATCACTTTCAAAACCAGCAGCAGACTTCCAGTTAACTCCCTGGTGAGCAGTAGCTTTAGTACAGTGATCTAATGAGCAACTAGAGTGCTAACATTCTGAATTTATGGCAAATGTGAGACACATCTGAATGCCTTCTTGATGGAATCAAAGTAAAAAACTGAAAGCATTTCCTACTGAGGAGACTGCAGTAAATGAGGAAATTAGGAAACTTCATAACAAAGAAGTCTTCCAAGATGGCCACTAGAGAAAAAAGAGCCCAAATGTAGCACAAATATTACCCAGATGTAGCCCACATATAGCCCAATGACAAAAAGTGTGCAAAACACTTTTTATTTTTTTTGCAGTTTTATGTAGTGCAGACTGGTCAGGTATTGGAGCGTTGCATCTTAAAACATGACCCCCTACACTACAAAAACACTACTGCACTACTCTAAACCCTAAAACACTACCCCAGCACGACTCCCTACACTACACAAGCACCACTGCACTATCCTAAACCCTAAAACACTACCCCCAGCATGACCCCCTACACTACACAAACACCACTGCACTACCCTAAACCCCAAAACACTACCCCCAGCACGATCCCCTACACTACCCAAACACCACTGCACTAACCTAAATCCTAAAACAATACCCCCAGCACGACCCCCTACACTACCCAAACACCACTGCACTACCCTTAAACATGACCCCCTACACTACACAAACACCACTGCACTACCCTAAACCCTAAAACACTACCCCCAGCATGACCCCCTACACTACACAAGCACCACTGCACTACCCTAAACCCTAAAACACCAACCCCAGAACAACCCCCTACACTGCCCGAACACCACTGCACTGCCCTAAACCTTGAAACACCAGCCCCTGCACGACCCCCTACACTGTTCGAACACCACTGCACTGCCCTAAACCCTGAAACACCACCCCCAGCACGACCCCCTACACTGCCCGAACACCACTGCACTGCCCTAAACCCTGAAACACCACCCCTTCACGACCCCTACACTGCCCGAACACCACTGCACTGCCCTAAACCCTGAAACACCACCCCCAGCACGGCCCCCTACACTGCCCAAACACCACTACACTGCCCTAAACCCTGAAACACTATCCCCAGCAAGACCCCCTACACTGCCCAAACACCACTCCACTGCCCTAAACCCTGAAACATCAACCCCAGCAAGACCCCCTACACTGCCCGAACACCACTGCCCTAAACCCTGAAACACCACCCCCAGCACGACCCCCTACACTGCCCGAACACCACTGCGCCCTAAACCCTGAAACACCACCCCCAGCACGACCCCCTACACTGCACGAACACCACTGCTCTGCCCAAAACCCTGAAACACCAGCCCCAGCACGACCCCCTACACTGCCCGAACACCACTGCACTGCCCTAAACCCTGAAACACCAGCCCCAGCACGACCCCCTACACTGCACGAACACCACTGCACTGCCCTAAACCCTGAAACACCAGCCCCAGCATGACCCCCTACACTGTCCGAACACCACTGCACTGCCCTAAACCGTGAAACACTAGCCCCAGCACGACCCCCTACACTGCCAGAACACTACTGCACTGCCCTAAACCCTGAAACACCACCCATGCACGACCCCCTACACTGCCCGAACACCACTGCACTGCCCTAAACCCTGAAACACCACCCCCAGCACGACACCCTACACTGCCCGAACACCACTGCACTGCCCTAAACCCTGAAACACCATTCCCCCTGCACGACCCCCTACACTGCCCGAACACTACTGCACTGCCCTAAACCCTGAAACACCATCCCCAGCACGACCCCCTACACTGCACAAACACCCCTGCACTGCCCTAAACCCTGAAACACTACCCCCAGCAAGACCCCCTACACTGCCCAAACACCACTGCACTGCCCTAAACCCTGAAACATCACCCCCAGCAAGACCTCCTACACTGCCCGAACACCACTGCCCTAAACCCTGAAACACCACCCCCAGCAAGACCCCCTATACTGCCCGAACACCACTGCACTACCCTAAACCCTACAACACTACCCCCAGCATGACCCCCTACACTACACAAGCACCACTGCACTACCCTAAACCCTAAAACACTACCCCCAGAACGACCCCCTACACTGCCCGAACACCACTGCACTGCCCTAAACCTTGAAACACCAGCCCCTGCACGACCCCCTACACTGTTCGAACACCACTGCACTGCCCTAAACCCTGAAACACCACCCCCAGCACGACCCCCTACACTGCCGAACACCACTGCACTGCCCTAAACCCTGAAACACCACCCCCTTCACGACCCCCTACACTGCCCGAACACCACTGCACTGCCCTAAACCCTGAAACACCACCCCCAGCATGGCCCCCTACACTGCCCAAACACCACTGCACTGCCCTAAACCCTGAAACACTATCCCCAGCAAGACCCCCTACACTGCTCAAACACCACTCCACTGCCCTAAACCCTGAAACATCACCCCCAGCAAGACCCCCTACACTGCCCGAACACCACTGCCCTAAACCCTGAAACACCACCCCCAGCACGACCTCCTACACTGCCCGAACACCACTGCACTGCCCTAAACCCTGAAACACCACCCCCAGCACGACCCCCTACACTGCCCGAACACCACTGCTCTGCCCAAAACCCTGAAACACAAGCCCCAGCACGACCCCCTACACTGCCCAAACACCACTGCACTGCCCTAAACCCTGAAACACCAGCCCCAGCACGACCCCCTACACTGCCCGAACACCACTGCACTACCCTAAACCCATAAACACCACCCCCAGCACGACCCCCTACACTGCCTGAGCACCACTGCACTGCCCTAAACCCTGAAACACCAGCCCCAGCATGACCCCCTACACTGCCCGAACACCACTGCACTGCCCTAAACCCTGAAACACCAGCCCCAGCACGACCACCTACACTGCACGAACACCACTGCACTGCCCTAAACCCTAAAACACCAGCCCCAGCATGACCCCCTACACTGCCCGAACACCACTGCACTGCCCTAAACCGTGAAACACTAGCCCCAGCACGACCCCCTACACTGCCAGAACACCATTGCACTGCCCTAAACCCTGAAACACCAGCCCCAGCACAACCCCCTACACTGCCCGAACACCACTGCACTGCCCTAAACCCTGAAACACCACCCCGTGCACGACCCCCTACACTGCCCGAACACCACTGCACTGCCCTAAACCCTGAAACACCACCCCCAGCACGACACCCTACACTGCCCGAACACCACTGCTCTGCCCTAAACCCTGAAACATCACCCCCAGCAAGACCCCCTACACTGCCCGAACACCACTGCCCTAAATCCTGAAACACCACCCCCAGCAAGACCCCCTACACTGCCCGAACACCACTGCACTGCCCTAAACCCTGAAACACCCGCCCCAGCACGAACCCCTACACTGCCCGAACACCACTGCACTGCCCTAAACCCTGAAACACCACCCCCTGCATGACCCACTACACTGCCCGAACACCACTGCACTGCCCTAAACCCTGAAACACCATTCCCCCTGCACAACCCCCTACTCTGCCCGAACACCACTGCACTGCCCGAACACTACTGCACTGGCCTAAACCCTGAAACACCATCCCCAGCACGACCCCCTACACTGAACGAACACCCCTGCACTGCCCTAAACCGTGAAACACTACCCCCAGCAAGACCCCCTACACTGCCCGAACACCACTGCACTGCCCTAAACCCTGAAACATCACCCCCAGCAAGACCCCCTACACTGCCCGAACACCACTGCCCTAAACACTGAAACACCACCCCCAGCAAGACCCCCTACACTGCCCAAACACCACTGCATTGCCCTAAACCCTGAAACACCAGCCCCAGCACGACCCCCTACACTGCCCGAACACCACTGCACTGCCCTAAACCCTGAAACACCACCCCCAGCACGACCCCCTACACTGCCCGAACACCATTGCACTGCCCTAAACCCTGAAACACCACCCCCTGCACGACCCCCTACACTGCCCGAACACTACTGCACTGCCCTAAACCCTGAAACACCGCCCCCAGCATGACCCCCTACACTGCACGAACACTACTGCACTGCCCTAAACCTTGAAACACCAGCAAGACCCCCTACACTGCCCGAACACCACTGCACTGCCCTAAACCCTGAAACATCACACCCAGCAAGACCCCCTACACTGCCAGAACACCACTGCCCTAAACCCTGAAACACCACCCCCAGCAAGTCCCCCTACACTGCCTGAACACCACTGCACTGCCCTAAACCCTAAAACACCAGCCCCAGCACGACCCCTACACTGCCCGAGCACCACTGCCTGCACTGCCCTAAACCCTGAAACACCAGCCCCAGCACGACCCCCTACACTGCCTGAACACTACTGCACTGCCCTAAACCATGAAACACCATCCCCAGCACGACCCCCTACACTGCCCGAACACCACTGCACTGCCCTAAACCCTGAAAAACTACCCCCAGCAAGACCCCCTACACTGCCCGAACACCACTGCACTGCCCTAAACCCTAAAACACCAGCCCCAGCACGACCCCCTACACTGCCCGAACACCACTGCACTGCCCTAAACCCTGAAACACCAGCCCCAGCACGACCCCCTACACTGCCCGAACACCACTGCACTACCCTAAACCCATAAACACCACCCCCAGCACGACCCTCTACACTGCCTGAGCACCACTGCACTGCCCTAAACCCTGAAACACCAGCCCCAGCATGACCCCCAACACTGCCCGAACACCACTGCACTGTCCTAAACCCTGAAACACCAGCCCCAGCACGACCACCTACACTGCACAAACACCACTGCACTGCCCTAAACCCTGAAACACCACCCCAGCATGGCCCCCTACACTGCCCAAACACCACTGCACTGCCCTAAACCCTGAAACACTATCCCCAGCAAGACCCCCTACACTGCTCAAACACCACTCCACTGCCCTAAACCCTGAAACATCACCCCCAGCAAGACCCCCTACACTGCCCGAACACCACTGCCCTAAACCCTGAAACACCACCCCCAGCACGACCTCCTACACTGCCCGAACACCACTGCACTGCCCTAAACCCTGAAACACCACCCCCAGCACGCCCCCTACACTGCCCGAACACCACTGCTCTGCCCAAAACCCTGAAACACAAGCCCCAGCACGACCCCCTACACTGCCCGAACACCACTGCACTGCCCTAAACCCTGAAACACCAGCCCCAGCACGACCCCCTACACTGCCCGAACACCACTGCACTACCCTAAACCCATAAACACCACCCCCAGCACGACCCCCTACACTGCCCGAGCACCACTGCACTGCCCTAAACCCTGAAACACCAGCCCCAGCATGACCCCCTACACTGCCCGAACACCACTGCACTGCCCTAAACCCTGAAACACCAGCCCCAGCACGACCACCTACACTGCACGAACACCACTGCACTGCCCTAAACCCTGAAACACCAGCCCCAGCATGACCCCCTACACTGCCCGAACACCACTGCACTGCCCTAAACCGTGAAACACTAGCCCCAGCACGACCCCCTACACTGCCAGAACACCATTGCACTGCCCTAAACCCTGAAACACCAGCCCCAGCACAACCCCCTACACTGCCCGAACACCACTGCACTGCCCTAAACCCTGAAACACCACCCCGTGCACGACCCCCTACACTGCCCGAACACCACTGCACTGCCCTAAACCCTGAAACACCACCCCCAGCACGACACCCTACACTGACCGAACACCACTGCACTGCCCTAAACCCTGAAACATCACCCCCAGCAAGACCCCCTACACTGCCCGAACACCACTGCCCTAAATCCTGAAACACCACCCCCAGCAAGACCCCCTACACTGCCCGAACACCACTGCACTGCCCTAAACCCTGAAACACCAGCCCCAGCACGACCCCCTACATTGCCCGAACACCACTGCACTGCCCTAAACCCTGAAACACCACCCCCTGCATGACCCACTACACTGCCCGAACACCACTGCACTGCCCTAAACCCTGAAACACCATTCCCCCTGCACGACCCCCTACTCTGCCCGAACACCACTGCACTGCCCTAAACCCTGAAACACCATTCCCCCTGCACGACCCCCTACTCTGCCCGAACACTACTGCACTGGCCTAAACCCTGAAACACCATCCCCAGCACGACCCCCTACACTGAACGAACACCCCTGCACTGCCCTAAACCGTGAAACACTACCCCCAGCAAGACCCCCTACACTGCCCGAACACCACTGCACTGCCCTAAACCCTGAAACACCACCCCCTTCACGACCCCCTACACTGCCCGAACACCACTGCACTGCCCTAAACCCTGAAACACCACCCCCAGCATGGCCCCCTACACTGCCCAAACACCACTGCACTGCCCTAAACCCTGAAACACTATCCCCAGCAAGACCCCCTACACTGCTCAAACACCACTCCACTGCCCTAAACCCTGAAACATCACCCCCAGCAAGACCCCCTACACTGCCCGAACACCACTGCCCTAAACCCTGAAACACCACCCCCAGCACGACCTCCTACACTGCCCGAACAAAACTGCACTGCCCTAAACCCTGAAACACCACCCCCAGCACGACCCCCTACACTGCCCGAACACCACTGCTCTGCCCAAAACCCTGAAACACAAGCCCCAGCACGACCCCCTACACTGCCCGAACACCACTGCACTGCCCTAAACCCTGAAACACCAGCCCCAGCACGACCCCCTACACTGCCCGAACACCACTGCACTACCCTAAACCCATAAACACCACCCCCAGCACGACCCCCTACACTGCCTGAGCACCACTGCACTGCCCTAAACCCTGAAACACCAGCCCCAGCATGACCCCCTACACTGCCCGAACACCACTGCACTGCCCTAAACCCTGAAACACCAGCCCCAGCACGACCACCTACACTGCACGAACACCACTGCACTGCCCTAAACCCTGAAACACCAGCCCCAGCATGACCCCCTACACTGCCCGAACACCACTGCACTGCCCTAAACCGTGAAACACTAGCCCCAGCACGACCCCCTACACTGCCAGAACACCATTGCACTGTCCTAAACCCTGAAACACCAGCCCCAGCACAACCCCCTACACTGCCCGAACACCACTGCACTGCCCTAAACCCTGAAACACCACCCCGTGCACGACCCCCTACACTGCCCGAACACCACTGCACTGCCCTAAACCCTGAAACACCACCCCCAGCACGACACCCTACACTGCCCGAACACCACTGCTCTGCCCTAAACCCTGAAACATCACCCCCAGCAAGACCCCCTACACTGCCCGAACACCACTGCCCTAAATCCTGAAACACCACCCCCAGCAAGACCCCCTACACTGCCCGAACACCACTGCACTGCCCTAAACCCTGAAACACCAGCCCCAGCACGACCCCCTACATTGCCCGAACACCACTGCACTGCCCTAAACCCTGAAACACCACCCCCTGCATGACCCACTACACTGCCCGAACACCACTGCACTGCCCTAAACCCTGAAACACCATTCCCCCTGCACAACCCCTACTCTGCCCGAACACCACTGCACTGCCCGAACACTACTGCACTGGCCTAAACCCTGAAACACCATCCCCAGCACGACCCCCTACACTGAACGAACACCCCTGCACTGCCCTAAACCGTGAAACACTACCCCCAGCAAGACCCCCTACACTGCCCGAACACCACTGCACTGCCCTAAACCCTGAAACATCACCCCCAGCAAGACCCCCTACACTGCCCGAACACCACTGCCCTAAACACTGAAACACCACCCCCAGCAAGACCCCCTACACTGCCCAAACACCACTGCATTGCCCTAAACCCTGAAACACCAGCCCCAGCACGACCCCCTACACTGCCCGAACACCACTGCACTGCCCTAAACCCTGAAACACCACCCCCAGCACGACCCCCTACACTGCCCGAACACCATTGCACTGCCCTAAACCCTGAAACACCACCCCCTGCACGACCCCCTACACTGCCCGAACACTACTGCACTGCCCTAAACCCTGAAACACCGCCCCCAGCATGACCCCCTACACTGCACGAACACTACTGCACTGCCCTAAACCTTGAAACACCAGCAAGACCCCCTACACTGCCCGAACACCACTGCACTGCCCTAAACCCTGAAACATCACACCCAGCAAGACCCCCTACACTGCCAGAACACCACTGCCCTAAACCCTGAAACACCACCCCCAGCAAGTCCCCTACACTGCCTGAACACCACTGCACTGCCCTAAACCCTAAAACACCAGCCCCAGCACGACCCCCTACACTGCCCGAGCACCACTGCCTGCACTGCCCTAAACCCTGAAACACCAGCCCCAGCACGACCCCCTACACTGCCTGAACACTACTGCACTGCCCTAAACCATGAAACACCATCCCCAGCACGACCCCCTACACTGCACGAACACCACTGCACTGCCCTAAACCCTGAAAAACTACCCCCAGCAAGACCCCCTACACTGCCCGAACACCACTGCACTGCCCTAAACCCTAAAATACCAGCCCCAGCACGACCCCCTACACTGCCCGAACACCACTGCACTGCCCTAAACCCTGAAACACCAGCCCCAGCACGACCCCCTACACTGCCCGAACACCACTGCACTACCCTAAACCCATGAAACACCACCCCCAGCACGACCCCCTACACTGCCTGAGCACCACTGCACTGCCCTAAACCCTGAAACACCAGCCCCAGCATGACCCCCAACACTGCCCGAACACCACTGCACTGTCCTAAACCCTGAAACACCAGCCCCAGCACGACCACCTACACTGCACAAACACCACTGCACTGCCCTAAACCCTGAAACACCACCCCAGCATGGCCCCCTACACTGCCCAAACACCACTGCACTGCCCTAAACCCTGAAACACTATCCCCAGCAAGACCCCCTACACTGCCCAAACACCACTCCACTGCCCTAAACCCTGAAACATCACCCCCAGCAAGACCCCCTACACTGCCCGAACACCACTGCCCTAAACCCTGAAACACCACCCCCAGCACGACCTCCTACACTGCCCGAACACCACTGCACTGCCCTAAACCCTGAAACACCACCCCCAGCACGCCCCCTACACTGCCCGAACACCACTGCTCTGCCCAAAACCCTGAAACACAAGCCCCAGCACGACCCCCTACACTGCCCGAACACCACTGCACTGCCCTAAACCCTGAAACACCAGCCCCAGCACGACCCCCTACACTGCCCGAACACCACTGCACTACCCTAAACCCATAAACACCACCCCCAGCACGACCCCCTACACTGCCTGAGCACCACTGCACTGCCCTAAACCCTGAAACACCAGCCCCAGCATGACCCCCTACACTGCCCGAACACCACTGCACTGCCCTAAACCCTGAAACACCAGCCCCAGCACGACCACCTACACTGCACGAACACCACTGCACTGCCCTAAACCCTGAAACACCAGCCCCAGCATGACCCCCTACACTGCCCGAACACCACTGCACTGCCCTAAACCGTGAAACACTAGCCCCAGCACGACCCCCTACACTGCCAGAACACCATTGCACTGCCCTAAACCCTGAAACACCAGCCCCAGCACAACCCCCTACACTGCCCGAACACCACTGCACTGCCCTAAACCCTGAAACACCACCCCGTGCACGACCCCCTACACTGCCCGAACACCACTGCACTGCCCTAAACCCTGAAACACCACCCCCAGCACGACACCCTACACTGCCCGAACACCACTGCACTGCCCTAAACCCTGAAACATCACCCCCAGCAAGACCCCCTACACTGCCCGAACACCACTGCCATAAATCCTGAAACACCACCCCCAGCAAGACCCCCTACACTGCCCGAACACCACTGCACTGCCCTAAACCCTGAAACACCAGCCCCAGCACGACCCCCTACATTGCCCGAACACCACTGCACTGCCCTAAACCCTGAAACACCACCCCCTGCATGACCCACTACACTGCCCGAACACCACTGCACTGCCCTAAACCCTGAAACACCATTCCCCCTGCACGACCCCCTACTCTGCCCGAACACCACTGCACTGCCCTAAACCCTGAAACACCATTCCCCTGCACGACCCCCTACTCTGCCCGAACACTACTGCACTGGCCTAAACCCTGAAACACCATCCCCAGCACGACCCCCTACACTGAACGAACACCCCTGCACTGCCCTAAACCGTGAAACACTACCCCCAGCAAGACCCCCTACACTGCCCGAACACCACTGCACTGCCCTAAACCCTGAAACATCACCCCCAGCAAGACCCCCTACACTGCCCGAACACCACTGCCCTAAACACTGAAACACCACCCCCAGCAAGACCCCCTACACTGCCCGAACACCACTGCATTGCCCTAAACCCTGAAACACCAGCCCCAGCACGACCCCCTACACTGCCCGAACACCACTGCACTGCCCTAAACCCTGAAACACCACCCCCAGCACGACCCCCTACACTGCCCGAACACCATTGCACTGCCCTAAACCCTGAAACACCACCCCTGCATGACCCCCTACACTGCCCGAACACTACTGCACTGCCCTAAACCCTGAAACACCGCCCCCAGCATGACCCCCTACACTGCACGAACACTACTGCACTGCCCTAAACCTTGAAACACCAGCAAGACCCCCTACACTGCCCGAACACCACTGCACTGCCCTAAACCCTGAAACATCACACCCAGCAAGACCCCCTACACTGCCCGAACACCACTGCCCTAAACCCTGAAACACCACCCCCAGCAAGACCCCCTACACTGCCCGAACACCACTGCACTGCCCTAAACCCTAAAACACCAGCCCCAGCACGACCCCCTACACTGCCCGAGCACCACTGCCTGCACTGCCCTAAACCCTGAAACACCAGCCCCAGCACGACCCCCTACACTGCCTGAACACTACTGCACTGCCCTAAACCATGAAACACCATCCCCAGCACGACCCCCTACACTGCACGAACACCACTGCACTGCCCTAAACCCTGAAAAACTACCCCCAGCAAGACCCCCTACACTGCCCGAACACCACTGCACTGCCCTAAACCCTAAAACACCAGCCCCAGCACGACCCCCTACACTGCCCGAACACCACTGCACTGCCCTAAACCCTGAAACACCAGCCCCAGCACGACCCCCTACACTGCCCGAACACCACTGCACTACCCTAAACCCATAAACACCACCCCCAGCACGACCCCCTACACTGCCTGAGCACCACTGCACTGCCGTAAACCCTGAAACACCAGCCCCAGCATGACCCCCTACACTGCCCGAACACCACTGCACTGTCCTAAACCCTGAAACACCAGCCCCAGCACGACCACCTACACTGCACGAACACCACTGCACTGCGCTAAACCCTGAAACACCAGCCCCAGCATGACCCCCTACACTGCCCGAACACCACTGCACTGCCCTAAACCGTGAAACACTAGCCCCAGCACGACCCCCTACACTGCCAGAACACCATTGCACTGCCCTAAACCCTGAAACACCAGCCCCAGCACGACCCCCTACACTGCCCGAACACCACTGCACTGCCCTAAACCCTGAAACACCACCCCGTGCATGACCCCCTACACTGCCCGAACACCACTGCACTGCCCTAAACCCTGAAACACCACCCCCAGCACGACACCCTACACTGCCCGAACACCACTGCACTGCCTTAAACCCTGAAACATCACCCCCAGCAAGACCCCCTACACTGCCCGAACACCACTGCCCTAAACCCTGAAACACCACCCCCAGCAAGACCCCCTACATTGCCCGAACACCACTGCACTGCCCTAAACCCTGAAACACCAGCCCCAGCACGACCCCCTGCATTGCCCGAACACCACTGCACTGCCCTAAACCCTGAAACACCACCCCCTGCATGACCCACTACACTGCCCGAACACCACTGCACTGCCCTAAACCCTGAAACACCATTCCCCCTGCACGACCCCCTACTCTGCCCGAACACTACTGCACTGGCCTAAACCCTGAAACACCATCCCCAGCACGACCCCCTACACTGCACGAACACCCCTGCACTGCCCTAAACCCTGAAACACTACCCCCAGCAAGACCCCCTACACTGCCCGAACACCACTGCACTGCCCTAAACCCTGAAACATCACCCCCAGCAAGACCCCCTACACTGCCCGAACACCACTGCCCTAAACCCTGAAACACCACCCCCAGCAAGACCCCCTACACTGCCCGAACACCACTGCACTGCCCTAAACCCTGAAACACCAGCCCCAGCACGACCCCCTACATTGCCCGAACACCACTGCACTGCCCTAAACCCTGAAACACCACCCCCTGCATGACCCACTACACTGCCCGAACACCACTGCACTGCCCTAAACCCTGAAACTCCACCCCAGCATGACCCCTACACTGCCCGAACACCATTGCACTGCCCTAAACCCTGAAACACCACCCCCTGCACGACCCCCTACACTGCCCGAACACTACTGCACTGCCCTAAACCCTGAAACACCGCCCCCAGCATGACCCCCTACACTGCACGAACACTACTGCACTGCCCTAAACCCTGAAACACTACCCCCAGCAAGACCCCCTACACTGCCCGAACACCACTGCACTGCCCTAAACCCTGAAACATCACCCCCAGCAAGACCCCCTACACTGCCCGAACACCACTGCCCTAAACCCTGAAACACCACCCCCAGGAAGACCCCCTACACTGCCCGAACAACACTGCAGTGCCCTAAACCCTAAAACACCAACCCCAGCACGACCCCCTACACTGCCCGAACACCACTGCTCTGCCCAAAACCCTGAAACACCAGCCCCAGTACGACCCCCTACACTGCCCGAACACCACTGCACTCCCTAAACCCTGAAACACCACCCCCAGCATGACCCCCTACACTGCCCGAACACCACTGCACTGCCCTAAACCCTGAAACACCACCCCCAGCACGACCGCCTACACTGCCTGAAAACCACTGCACTGCCCTAAACCCTGAAACACCATCCCCAGCACGACCCCCTACACTGCCCGAACACCACTGCACTGCCCTAAACCCTCAAACACCAGCCCCAGCACGACCCCCTACACTGCCCGAACACCACTGCACTACCCTAAACCCTGAAACACCAGCCCCAGCAAGACCCCCTACACTGCCCGAACACCACTGCACTGCCCTAAACCCTGAAACACCAGCCCCAGCAAGACCCCCTACACTGCCCGAACACCACTGCACTGCCCTAAACCCTGACTCACCACCCCCTGCACGACCCCCTACACTGCCCGAACACCACTACACTGCCCTAAACCCAGAAACACCACCCCCAGCACGACCCCCTACACTGCCCAAACACCACTGCACTGCCCTAAACCCTGAAACACCACCCCCAGCACGACCCCCTACACTGCCCGAACACCACTGCACTGCCCTAAACCCTGAAACACCAGCCCCTGCACGACCCCCTTCACTGCCCGAACACCATTGCACTGCCCTAAACCCTGAAACACCACCCCCAGCACGACCCCCTATACTGCCTGAACACCACTGCCCTAAACCCTGAAACACCACCCCCAGCAAGACCCCCTACACTGCCCGAATACCACTGCACTGCCCTAAAGCCTGAAACACCACCTCCAACACAACCCCCTACACTGCCTGAACACCATTGCTCTGCCCTAAACCCTGAAACACTGACCCCAGCAAGACCCCCTACACTGCCCGAACACCACTGCACTGCCCTAAACCCTGAAACATCACCCCCAGCAAGACCCCCTACACTGCCCGAACACCACTGCACTGCCCTAAACCCTGAAACACCACCCCCAGCACGACCGCCTACACTGCCTGAACACCACTGCTCTGCCCAAAACACTGAAACACCAGCCCCAGCATGACCCCCTACACTGCCCGAACACCACTGCACTGCCCTAAACCCTAAAACACCAGCCCCAGCACGAACCCCTACACTGCCCGAACACAACTGCACTACCCTAAACCCAGAAACACCACCCCCAGCACGACCCCCTACACTGCCCGAGCACCACTGCCTGCACTGCCCTAAACCCTGAAACACCAGCCCCAGCACGACCCCCTACACTGCCTGAACACTACTGCACTGCCCTAAACCATGAAACACCATCCCCAGCACGACCCCCTACACTGCACAAACACCACTGCACTGCCCTAAACCCTGAAAAACTACCCCCAGCAAGACCCCCTACACTGCCCGAACACCACTGCACTGCCCTAAACCCTGAAACACCATCCCCAGCACGACCCCTACACTGCCCGAACACAACTGCACTACCCTAAACCCTGAAACACCAGCCCCAGCAAGACCCCCTACACTGCCCGAACACCACTGCACTGCCCTAAACCCTGACTCACCACCCCCTGCACGACCCCCTACACTGCCCGAACACCACTACACTGCCCTAAACCCAGAAACACCACCCCCAGCACGACCCCTACACTGCCCAAACACCACTGCACTGCCCTAAACCCTGAAACACCACCCCCAGCACGACCCCTACACTGCCCGAACACCACTGCACTGCCCTAAACCCTGAAACACCACCCCCAGCACGACCCCCTACACTGCCTGAACACCACTGCCTGCACTGCCCTAAACCCTGAAACACCAGCCCCAGCACGACCCCCTACACTGCCTGAACACTACTGCACTGCCCTAAACCATGAAACACCATCCCCAGCACGACCCCCTACACTGCACGAACACCACTGCACTGCCCTAAACCCTGAAAAACTACCCCCAGCAAGACCCCTACACTGCCCGAACACCACTGCACTGCCCTAAACCCTGAAACATCACCCCCAGCAAGACCCCTACACTGCCCGAACACCACTGCCCTAAACCCTGAAACACCACCCCCAGCAAGACCCCTACACTGCCCGAACACCACTGAACTGCCCTAAACCCTGAAACACCAGCCCCAGCACGACCCCCTACACTGCCCGAACACCACTGCACTGCCCTAAACCCTGAAACACCACCCGTGCATGACCCCCTACACTGCCCGAACACCACTGCACTGCCCTAAACCCTGAAACACCAGCCCCAGCACGATCCCCTACACTGCCCGAACACCACAGCACTGCCCTAAACCCTGAAACACAACCCCCAGCACGACCCCTACACTACCCGAACACCACTGCACTACCCTAAACCCTAAAATACTCCCCCAGCACGACCCCCTACACTACCCGAACACAACTGCACTGCCCTAAACCCTGAAACACTCCCCCAGCACGACCCCCTACACTACCCGAACACCACTGCACTGCCCTAAACCCTAAAACACTCCCCCAGCACGACCCCTTACACTGCCCGAACACCACTGCACTGCCCTAAACCCTAAAACACTCCCCCAGCATGACCCCCTACACTATCCAAACACCACTGCACTGCCCTAAACCCTAAAACACTCCCCCAGCATGACCCCCTGCACGACCCAAACACCACTGCACTGCCCTAAACTCTGAAACACCACCCCCAGCACGACCCCCTACACTGCCCAAACACCACTGCACTACCCTAAACCCTAAAACACGACCTCCTACACTACACAAAGACCACTGCACTACCCTAAACCCTAAAACACTACCCCCAGCACGACCCCCTACGCTACACAAACACCACTGCACTACCCTAAACCCTAAAACACTACCCCCTACACTACACAAACACCACTGCACTACCCTAAACCCTAAAACAATACCCCCAGCACGAACCCCTACACTGCCCGAACACCACTGCACTACCCTAAACCCTAAAACACTACCCCCAGCAGTACCCCTACACTACCCAAACACCATTGCACTACCCTAAACCCTAAAACACTACCCCCAGCAGTACCCCCTACACTACCCAAACACCACTGCACTACCCTAAACCCTAAACCACTACCCCCAGCACGACCCCCTACACTACCCAAACACCACTGCACTACCCTAAACCCTAAAACACTACCGCCAGCACAACCCCCTACACTAACCAAACACCACTGTAATACCCTAAACCCTAAAACACTCCCCCAGCACGACTCCCTACACTATCCAAACACCACTGCACTACCCTAAACCCTAAATCTACCCCCAGCATGACCCCCTACACTACACAAACACCACTGCACTACCCTAAACCCTAAAACACTACCCCAGCACGACCCCCTTCACTACCTAAACACAACTACACAATTTGTTACAGGCGTTGCAACGCAGGCCTGTGGTGCTTACTGGAAGTACTTGGTGGGCTAGTTGGGCCCCAGGGACTCTCAGGATTCAAGGTGACCTAATCCCCCAACTTAAAACGCGCCACGGGGCGCGTTTGCACAGTGGTGAAGGGAGGGGGGCGGGGCCTCAGGTGACATGTGTGGAAACACGCCCCCTTGAATCCTGAGGGACCCTGGGGGCCAACTAGCCCACCAGGTACCTTCAGTAAGCACAACAGAGTTGCGTTGCAGAGAGGTGAAAAAAGGTGCGTGGCCTCGGAACGCCTCTCTGCAACTCAGCTCTGTGGTCCTAACTGTAGGTACCTGGGGGCTAGTTGGGCCCCAGGGACCCTCAGGATTCAAGGGACTTAATCCCGCAACTTAAAACGCGCCACGGGGCGCGTTTGCACACGCGTTTTAAGAGGTAGTTTTAATCCCCCTGCCCTATTATGTACTAGGGACTTACAGAGGAGGTCATGCTAATCACAGGGGTACCCCAACGCATAGTGTTCCCTAGTGTATGTAGGTGTTTTCACTGTATTCTAAGTGTCTTTTAGCATAGCACTGACTCTGGTTAGTCAGAGTCAGTTACCACCAGTACCCGTCTGAAAAAGTTGTGGGCCCAGGATGATTTTGCAACATGGCCTCTTTCTGCTCCTCTGTTGGTTCTTTCTGCACATCTTTTGCTTCTTCCTGCACTTTTCTTCGTCTTTGTGGACTTCTGTTGCTTCTTTCTGCATTTCTTTTGCTTCTTTCTGCGCGTTTTTTCTTCTTTCTTCACATGTCCTACCTCTGTAGGCATAGTTAGAAACTAGCATTTAAAAAACCTTTGAAGTTCACTTAAAAATCATAGGTTTCAGGCACGTTATAGTTAGAAATTAGCATTTAAAAAACCTTTGAAATTCACTGAAAAAACCATAGGTTTCAGACACGTTATAGTTAGAAATTAGCATTTAAAAAACGTTTGAAATTCACTGAAAAAACCATAGGTTTTAGGGACAGTTATAGTTAGTTGGACATTTCACTCGTACAAAACCATAGAAATTCTCCCGTTATAGTTAGTTCAGCTAACTATAACTCGCGCCCGCAATGCACTGCTGATGACGTCACATATTACATCACTCATGACATGGTCAGTGACATCACTGATGACATCACTGATGACATCTCAAATGACATCACTGATGACATCATCCATGTGATAATTTCATGCATCTTCTCACACCCTAATATAGCTTTTGATACACCCACTCTAAATTACAGACTGCCATTCTCAAAACCATACACACTCCAATACCAATAACTACATACCCACTCACTGATTCTTAGGTCTACACACACACATCTACTCACTCACCCGTACAGTCACTCATACTTACAGTCACTCAGTACAGGACTATCATATGCACTCATACACCTATATAAACACTCACACACCGCCACTCATCCATAGAGGTACTCACACACCTAGTCAGTCATGCAAAAAATTAATCACACGCCCATTTACTCACCTATACAGTTATACACACACCAGCTCACTTACTCATACAAATACTAGCACATTCTTACGCTCTTATACAATAACTGATACAAGCACACACGCATCCATACAGCCACTCTCACAATCACACACTCTCACTTATAGCCATTTAAATACTCTAACACACATATATACTGCCTTTTACATATGTAGTTACTCGCACATGTACCACTGAGATATACATTCACTCACTAACACACCCATACACACACTCATCCACCCAAGCAGTCCATCACAGATGCACTCTTGAAATCATGCACCCAGTGAATCACCCACTCACACATCTATGTACAGAGTCACACACACCCCACCCACACAAACACTCAGGCAGCCATACAGATACTCAGAGAACCAATCAATAACCCATATAGTCACTCATGTAGCTATTCGCAAATCCATGCATCCACTTACACACCAACAAACAGACGGATACAGACATTCACACAGTTTAGTCACTAACCCATGCATTCAGTAAGATACGTTTAATCACTCACTTGTAGAGTCAGTCACGCACGTACTAAATCATCCATTCAGACACTTAAACACCCACTCATTCTTCAATACGCCTTTCCCTATATATATTAAACATATTTAAACTTTACAGAAACACACAGTCACTGGATGATGTCATCAGTGATTTCATTTGAGATGTCATCAGTGATGTCATCAGTGATGTCACTGACCATGTCATGAGTGATGTAATATGTGACGTCATCAGCAGTGCATTGCGGGGGCGCGAGTTATAGTTAGCTGAACTAACTATGGTTTTGTACGAGTGAAATGTCCAACTAACTATAACTGTCCCTAAAACCTATGGTTTTTTCAGTGAATTTCAAAGGTTTTTTAAATGCTAATTTCTAACTATAACGTGTCTGAAACCTATGGTTTTTTCAGTGAATATATATATATATATTCACTGAAAAAACCATAGGTTTTAGGGACAGTTATAGTTAGTTGGACATTTCACTCGTACAAAACCATAGAAATTCCCCCGTTATAGTTAGCTCAGCTAACTATAACTCGCGCCCCCGCAATGCACTGCTGATGACGTCACATATTACATCACTCATGACATGGTCAGTGACATCACTGATGACATCACTGATGACATCTCAAATGACATCACTGATGACATCACTGATGACATCATCCAGTGACTGTGTGTTTCTGTAAAGTTTACATATGTTTAATATATATAGGGAAAGGCGTATTGAAGAATGAGTGGGTGTTTAAGTGTCTGAATGGATGATTTAGTACGTGAGTGACTGACTCTACAAGTGAGTGATTAAATGTATCTTACTGAATGCATGGGTTAGTGACTAAACTGTGTGAATGTCTGTATCCGTCTGTCTGTTGGTTTGTAAGCGGCGTCATGGCTTTCTGAATAGCTACATGAGTGTCTACATGGGTTATTGATTGATTGTCTGAGTATCTGTATGGGTGCCTGAGTGTTTGTGTGGGTGGGGTGTGTGTGACTCTGTGCATAGATGTGTGAGTTGGTGATTCACTGGGTGCATGGTTTCAAGAGTGCATCTGTGATGGACTGTATAGGTGGGTGAGTGTGTGTATGGGTGTGTTAGTGATTGAATGTATATCTCAGTGGTACATGTGTGAGTAACTACATATGTGAAAGGCAGTATATATGTGTGTTGGAGTATATAAATGGCTATAAGTGAGAGTGTGTGATTGTGAGAGTGGCTTTATGGATGAGTGTGTACTTGTATCAGTGATTGTATAAGAGCGTAAGAATGTGCTAGTATTTGTATGAGTAAGTGAGCTGGTGTGTGTATAACTGTATAGGTGAGTAAATGGGTGTGTGATTAAGTTTTTTGCATGACTGACTAGGTGTGTGAGTACCTCTATGGATGAGTGGCGGTGTGTGAGTGTTTATATAGGTGTATGAGTGCATATGATAGTCCTGTACTGAGTGACTAAGTATGAGTGACTGTACGGGTGAGTGAGTGGATGTGTGTGTAGACCTAAGAATCAGTGAGTGGGTATGTAGTTTTTGGTGTTGGAGTGTCTATGGTTTTGAGAATGGCAGTCTGTAATTTAGAGTGGGTGTATCAAAAGTTATATTAGGGTGTGAGAAGATGCATGAAATTATCACATGGATGATGTCATCAGTGATGTCATTTGAGATGTAATCAGTGATGTCATCAGTGATGTCACTGACCATGTCATGAGTGATGTAATATGTGACGTCATCAGCAGTGCATTGCGGGGCGCGAGTTATAGTTAGCTGAACTAACTATAACGGGGGAATTTCTATGGTTTTGTACGAGTGAAATGTCCAACTAACTATAACTGTCCCTAAAACCTATGGTTTTTTCAGTGAATTTCAAACGTTTTTTAAATGCTAATTTCTAACTATAACGTGTCTGAAACCTATGGTTTTTTCAGTGAATTTCAAAGGTTTTTTAAATGCTAATTTCTAATTATAACGTGCCTGAAACCTATGATTTTTAAGTGAATTTCAAAGGTTTTTTTAAATGCTAGTTTCTAACTATGCCTACAGAGGTAGGACATGTGAAGAAAGAAGAAAAAACTAACAGAAAGAAGCAAAAGATGTGCAGAAAGAACCAACAGAGGAGCAGAAAGAGGCCTTGTTGCAAAATCATCCTGTGCCCACAACTTTTTCAGACGGGTACTGGTGGTAACTGACTCTGACTCACCAGAGCCAGTGCTATGCTAAAAGACACTTAGAATACAGTGAAAACACCTACATACACTAGGGAACACTATGCGTTGGGGTACCCCTGTGATTAGCATGACTTCCTCTGCAAGTCCCTAGTACATAATAGGGCAGGGGATTAAAACTACCTCTTAAAATGCGCTACAGGGCGCGTTTGCACAGTGGTGAAGGGAGGGGGCCTGAGGTGACATGTGTGCAAACGCACCCCGTGGCGCGTTTTAAGTTGCAGGATTAAGTCCCCTTGAATTCTGAGGGTCCCTGGGGCCCAACTAGCCCCCCAGGTACCTACAGTTAGGACCACAGAGCTGAGTTGCAGAGAGGCGTTCCGAGGCCACGCACCTTTTTTCACCTCTCTGCAACGCAACTCTGTTGTGCTTACTGAAGGTACCTGGTGGGCTAGTTGGCCCCCAGGGTCCCTCAGGTTTCAAAGGGAATTAATTCCCCATCTTAAAACGCACCACAGGGTGTGCTTGCGCACATGTCACCTGAGGCCCCGCCCCCTCCCTTCACCACTGTGCAAACGCGCCCCGTGGTGCGTTTTAAGTTGGGGGATTAGGTCACCTTGAATCCTGAGGGTCCCTGGGGCCCAACTAGCCCACTAGGTACTTCCAGTAAGCACCACAGGCCTGCGTTGCAACGCCTGTAACAAATTGTGCAGTTGTGTTTAGGTAGTGAAGAGGGTCGTGCTGGGGGTAGATTTAGGGTTTAGGGTAGTGCAGTGGTGTTTGGGTAGTGTAGGGAGTCGTGCTGGGGGAGTGTTTTAGGGTTTAGGGTAGTGCAGTGGTGTTTGGGTAGTGTAGGGGTCGTGCTGGGGGTAGTGTTTTAGGGTTTAGGGTAGTGCAGTGGTGTTTGTGTAGTGTAGGGGGTCATGCTGGGGGTAGATTTAGGGTTTAGGGTAGTGCAGTGGTGTTTGGGTAGTGTAGGGAGTCGTGCTGGGGAGTGTTTTAGGGTTTAGGGTAGTGCAGTGGTGTTTGGGTAGTGTAGGGGGTCGTGCTGGGGTAGTGTTTTAGGGTTTATGGTAGTGCAGTGGTGTTTGGGTAGTGTAGGGGTCGTGCTTGGGGTAGTGATTTAGGGTAGTGCAGTGGTGTTTGGGTAGTGTAGGGGGTACTGCTGGGGGTAGTGTTTTAGGGTTTAGGTTAGTGCAGTGGTGTTTGGGTAGTGAAGGGGTACTGCTGGGGGTAGTGTTTTAGGGTTTAGGGTAGTGCAGTGGTGTTTGTGTAGTGTAGGGGGTAGTGTTTTAGGGTTTAGGGTAGTGCAGTGGTGTTTGTGTAGTGTAGGAGGTCGTGTTTTAGGGTTTAGGGTAGTGCAGTGGTCTTTGGGTAGTGTAGGGAGTCGTGCGGGGGTAGTGTTTTAGGGTTTAGGGTAGTGTAGGGGTCATGCGGGGGTAGTGTTTTAGGGATTAGGGTAGTGCATTGGTGTTTGGGTAGTGTAGGGGTCATGCGGGGTAGTGTTTTAGGGTTTAGGGCAGTGCAGTGGTGTTTGGGTAGTGTAGGGGGTCGTGCTGGGGGAGTGTTTTAGGGTTTAGGGCAGTGCAGTGGTGTTCGGGCAGTGTAGGGGGTCGTGCTGGGGGAGTGTTTTAGGGTTTAGGGCAGTGCAGTGGTGTTCGGGTAGTGTAGGGGGTCGTGCTGGGGGAGTGTTTCAGGGTTTAGGGCAGTGCAGTTGTGTTCGGGTAGTGTAGGCGGTCGTGCTGGGGGAGTATTTTAGGGTTTAGGGTAGTGCAGTGGTGTTCGGGTAGTGTAGGGGGTCGTGCTGGGGGTTGTGTTTCAGGGTTTAGGGCAGTGCTGTGGTGTTCGGGCAGTGTAGGGGATCGTGCTGGGGCTGGTGTTTCAGGGTTTAGGGCAGTGCAGTGGTGTTCGTGCAGTGTAGGTGGTCGTGCTGGGGCTGGTGTTTCAGGGTTTAGGGCAGTGCAGTGGTGTTCGGGCAGTGTAGGGGGTCATGCTGGGGCTGGTGTTTCAGGGTTTAGGGCAGTGCAGTGGTGTTCGGGCAGTGTAGGGGGTCATGCAGGGGTGGTGTTTCAGGGTTTAGGGCAGTGCAGTGGTGTTTGGGCAGTGTAGGAGGTCGTGCTGGGGCTGGTGTTTCAGGGTTTAGGGCAGTACAGTGGTGTTTGGGCAGTGTAGGGGGTCGTGCTGGGGCTGGTGTTTCAGGGTTTAGGGCAGTGCAGTGGTGTTCGGGCAGTGTAGGGGTCGTGCTGTGGCTGGTGTTTCAGGGTTTAGGGCAGTGCAGTGGTGTTCGGGCAGTGTAGGTGGTCGTGCTGGGGCTGGTGTTTCAGGGTTTAGGGCAGTGCAGTGGTGTTCGAGCAGTAAAGGGGTCGTGCTGGGGGTGGTGTTTCAGGGTTTAGGGCAGTGCAGTGGTGTTCGGGCAGTGTAGGGGGCGGTGCAGGGGTGGTGTTTCAGGGTTTAGGGCAGTGCAGTGGTGTTCGGGCAGTGTAGGGGGTGCTGCAGGGGGTGGTGTTTCAGGGTGGACAGTGCAGTGGTGTTCGGGCAGTGTAGGGGTCCTGCAGGGGTGGTGTTTCAGGGTTTAGGGCAGTGCAGTGGTGTTCGGGGAGTGTAGGGGGTTGTGCTGGGGCTGGTGTTTCAGGGTTTAGGGCAGTACAGTGGTGTTCGGGCAGTGTAGGGGGTCTTGCTGGGGCTGGTGTTTCAGAGTCTAGGGCAGTGCAGTGGTGTTCGGGCAGTGTAGGGGGTCTTGCTGGGGCTGGTGTTTCAGGGTTTAGGGCAGTGCAGTGGTGTTCGGGCAGTGTAGGGGGTCGTGCTGGGGGTGGTGTTTCAGGGTTTAGGGCAGTGCAGTGGTGTTTGGGCAGTGTAGGGGTCATGCTGGGGCTAGTGTTTCAGGATTTAGGGCAGAGCAATGGTGTTCAGGCAGTGTAGGGGTTTTGCTGGAGGTGGTGTTTCAGGGTTTAGGGCAGTGCAGTGGTGTTCGTGCAGTGTATGGGGTGGTGTTTCAGGGTTTAGGGCAGTGGTGTTCAGGCAGTGTAGGGGGTCTTGCTGGGGATGATGTTTCAGGGTTTAGGGCAGTGCAGTGGTGTTCGGGCAGTGTAGGGGGTCGTGCTGGGGGTGGTGTTTCAGGGTTTAGGGCAGTGCAGTGGTGTTCCGGCAGTGTAGAAGGTCGTGCAGGGGGTGGTGTTTCAGGCTTTAGGGCAGTGCAGTGGTGTTCGGGCAGTGTAGGTGGTCGTGCTGGGGCTGGTGTTTCAGGGTTTAGGGCAGTGCAGTGGTGTTCGGGCAGTGTAGGGTGTCGTGCTGAGGGGTGGTGTTTCAGGGTTTAGGGCAGTGCAGTGGTGTTCGGCCAGTGTAGGTGGTCTTGCTGGGGTTGGTGTTTCAGGCTTTAGTGCAGTGGTGTTCGGGCAGTGTAGGGGGTCTTGCTGGGGGTGGTGTTTCAGGGTTTAGGGCAGTGCAGTGGTGTTCGGGCAGTGTAGGGGTCTTGCTGGGGCTGGTGTTTCAGGGTTTAGGGCAGTGCAGTGGTGTTCGGGCAGTGTAGGGGGTCGTGCTGGGGCTGGTGTTTGAGGGTTTAGGGTAGTGCAGTGGTGTTCGGGCAGTGTAGGGGGTCGTGCTGGGGCTGGTGTTTCAGGGTTTAGGGCAGTGCAGTGGTTTTCGGGCAGTGTAGGCGGTTGTGCTGGGGCTGGTGTTTCAGGGTTTAGGGCAGTGCAGTGGTGTTCGGGCAGTGTATGGGGTTGTGCTGGGGCTGATGTTTCAGGGTTTTGGGCAGTGCAGTGGTGATCGGGCAGTGTAGGGGGTCGTGCTGGGGGTGGTGTTTCAGGGTTTAGGGCAGTGCAGTGGTGTTCGGCAGTGTAGGGGATCGTGCTGGGGCTGGTGTTTCATGGTTTAGGGCAGTGCAGTGGTGTTCGGGCAGTGTAGGGGGTCGTGCTGGGGGTGGTGTTTCAGGGTTTAGGGCAGTGCAGTGGTGTTCGGGCAGTGTAGGGGGTCATGCTGGGGGTGGTGTTTCAGGGTTTAGGGCAGTGCAGTGGTGTACGGGCAGTGTAGGGGGTCTTGCTGGGGGTGGTGTTTCAGGGTTTAGGGCAGTGGTGTTCGGGCAGTGTAGGGGGTCTTGCTGGGGGTAGTGTTTCGGGGTTTAGGGCAGTGCAGTTGTGTTCGTGCAGTGTAGGGGGTCGTGCTGGGGGTGGTGTTTCAGTGTTTAGGGCAGTGCAGTAGTGTTCGGGCAGTGTAGGGGATCGTGCAGGGGTGGTGTTTCAGGGTTTAGGGCAGTGCAGTGGTGTTCGGGCAGTGTAGGGGGTCGTGCTGGGGGGTGTTTCAGGGTTTAGGGCAGTGCAGTGGTGTTAGGGCAGTGTAGGGGGTCGTGCAGGGGTGGTGTTTCAGGGTTTAGGGCAGTGCAGTGGTGTTCGGGCAGTGTAGGGGTCGTGCTGGGGCCGGTGTTTCAGGGTTTAGGGCAGTGCAGTGGTGTTCGGGCAGTGTAGGGGGTCTTGCTGGGGGTGGTGTTTCAGGGTTTAGGGCAGTGCAGTGGTGTTCGGGCAGTGTAGGGGGTCATGCTGGGGGTGGTTTTTCAGGGTTTAGGGCAGTGCAGTGGTGTTCGGGCAGTGTAGGGGGTCGTGCTGGGGGTGGTGTTTCAGGGTTTAGGGCAGTGGTGTTCGGGCAGTGTAGGGGGTCTTGCTGGGGGTGATGTTTCAGGGTTTAGGGCAGTGCAGTGGTGTTCGGGCAGTGTAGGAGGTCTTGCTGGGGGTAGTGTTTCAGGGTTTAGGGCAGTGCAGTGGTGTTCGGGCAGTGTAGGGGTCATGCTGGGGGTGGTGTTTCAGGGTTTAGGGCAGTGCAGTGGTGTTCGGGCAGTGTAGGGGTTGTGAAGGGGTGGTGTTTCAGGGATTAGGGCAGTGCAGTGGTGTTCGGGCAGTGTAGGGGGTCGTGCTAGGGTATGTGTTTCAGGGTTTAGGGCAGTGCAGTGGTGTTCGGGCAGTGTAGGGGGTCGTGCAGGGGCTGGTGTTTCAGGGTTTAGGGCAGTGCAGTGGTGTTCGGGCAGTGTAGGGGGTCGTGCTGGGGGTAGTGTTTTAGGGTTTAGGGTAGTGCAGTGGTGCTTGTGTAGTGTAGAGGGACGTGCTGGGGTAGTGTTTTAGGGTTTAGGGTAGTGCAGTGGTGTTTGTGTAGTGTAGGGGTTCATGTTTTAGGGTAGTGCAGTGGTGTTTGGGCAGTGTAGGAGGTCGTGCTGGGGGTAGTGTTTTAGGATTTAGGTTAGTGCAGTGGTGTTTGGGTAGTGTAGGGGGTCGTGCTGGGGGTAGTGTTTTAGGGTTTAAGGTAGTGCAGTGGTGTTTGTGTAGTGTAGGGGGTCGTGCTGGGTGTAGTGTTTTAGGGTTTAGGGTAGTGCAGTGGTGCTTATGTAGTGTAGGGGGTCGTGCTGGGGGTAGTGTTTTAGGGTGTAGGGTAGTGCAGTGGTGTTTGTGTAGTGTAGGGGGTCATGTTTTAGGGTAGTGCAGTGGTGTTTGGGTAGTGTAGGGGGTCGTGCTGGGGGTAGTGTTTTAGGATTTAGGTTAGTGCAGTGGTGTTGGGGTAGTGTTTTAGGGTTTAGGGTAGTGCAGTGGTGTTTGTGTAGTGTAGGGGGTCATGCTGGGGGTAGTGTTTTAGGGTTTAGGATAGTGCAGTGGTGCTTGTGTAGTGTAGGGGGTCGTGCTGGGGTAGTGTTTTAGGGTTTAGGGTAGTGCAGTGGTGTTTTTGTAGTGTAGGGGGTCATGTTTTAAGATGCAACGCTCCAATACCTGACCAGTCTGCACTACATAAAACTGCAAAAAAACTCAAAATAAAAAGTGTTTTGCACACTTTTGTCATTGGGCTATATGTGGGCTACATCTGGGTAATATTTGTGCTACATTTGGGCTCTTTTTTCACTGGTGGCCATCTTGGAAGACTTCTTTGTTATGAAGTTTCCTAATTTCCTCATTTACTGCAGTCTCCTCAGTAGGAAATGCTTTCAGTTTTTTACTTTGATTCCATCAAGAAGGCATTCAGATGTGTCACACATTTGCCATAAATTCAGAATGTTATTACTCTAGTTGTTCATTAGATCACTGTAGTAAAGCTACTGCTCACCAAGGAGTTAACTGGAAGTCTACTGCTGGTATTGAAAGTGATTGTTTCAGTCTGCATGTCAGAATTTGCTAATGAAATAGAAGAGGATTTGAGATCTCACTTAAAACATGCACTACATTTTCTTTTTGCAGCACTAACCATAATTTCTATGGCAAAATGAACCCCCTCATTTTGTTCCTTTTTAAATTAAATGTTTTAAGTGTTACCAGTTTATTCCAATGAAGATGGCTTCAGGTGTGCCATACTTTTGTCATAAGTAAGGCTGTTAGCACTCTAGTTGTTCTTTAGAACACTCTGGGAAGCTGCAGTAGAACACAAAGGCATCAACTGACAGGCTGCTCCTGTTGAAATATAACAGGAAGATATTTGAGATCTCACTTAAAACATGTCCTAATTTTTCTTTCTACAGCACTAACCATAATTTCTATGGCAAAATGAACCCCCTCATTTTGTTCCTTTTTAAATTAAATGTTTTAAGTGTTACCAGTTTATTCCAATCAAGATGGCTTCAGGTGTGCCATACTTTTGTCATAAGTAAGACTGTTAGCGCTCTAGTTGTTCTTTAGAACACTCTGGGAAGCTGCAGTAGAACACAAAGGCATCAACTGACAGGCTGCTCCTGTTGAAATATAACAGGAAGATATTTGAGATCACACTTGAAACATGTCCTAATTTTTCTTTCTACAGCACTAACCATAATTTCTATGACAAAATGAACCCCATCATTTTGTTCCTTTTTAAATTAAATGTTTTAAGTGTTACCAGTTTATTCCAATCAAGATGGCTTCAGGTGTGCCATACTTTTGTCATAAGTAAGACTGTTAGCGCTCTAGTTGTTCTTTAGAACACTCTGGGAAGCTGCAGTAGAACACAAAGGCATCAACTGACAGGCTGCTCCTGTTGAAATATAACAGGAAGATATTTGAGATCACACTTGAAACATGTCCTAATTTTTCTTTCCAGAGCACTAACCATAATTTCTATGACAAGATGAACCCCATCATTTTGTTCCTTTTTAAATTAAATGTTTTAAGTGTTACCAGTTTATTCCAATCAAGATGGCTTCAGGTGTGCCATACTTTTGTCATAAGTAAGGCTGTTAGCACTCTAGTTGTTCTTTAGAACACTCTGGGAAGCTGCAGTAGAACACAAAGGAATCAACTGACAGTCTCTGCCCTTGTTGGATGTACATGTTTTACTGAGAATGTCAGACTTCATTCTCACATGACTGAGAAAGATAATGTGAATTTACAGAAAATATGCTCTCATTTTAGCTTCTGGAGCACCTTCCAAAACTGTATGGGACAAGCATGTGAAAATAGTTTTCTCTCAAACATGATTCATGATATCCCAGCAGAAGGTTTTTCACAGGGTAAAATCACCTTAGAACACACCACAATTCCTGAAATTAGTATGGTACCATCAACAAATGAATTCTAATGTAACTAAAGTCTGTTATCACCCTTTATAGTTCTCCTTTTGGTAACCCTCAAAATCTTCGATTCACTACAATGCATTTCAATGGGGTACTATCATTTATATTGGTCCCAAGATGGCTGCCAGCAATTCCAGGATGAAGTGCTGACAGCCAATCAGATCTCACGATGACATGTGTGGTTAGGCTCCGCCCAGATATATATGTGTTTTTACTTTTGATTTTCTCAGCAACTACTGAACGGATTTACACCATTTAACAAAAAGGGTTCTTTTTGAACCAAGAACTACCTCTTTGCCAAATTTGGTGTAATTCCGTTTAGCAGTTCGGGCTGTAGCCTTGCATAAAGTTTCCTATGGGAAATTGATTTATTGACTCTTATTTTTTTAATTTCTCCGCAACTACTGAACGGATTTACACCATTTAACAAAAAGGGTTCTTTCTGAACCAAGAACTACCTCTTTGCCAAATTTGGTGTATTTCCGTTCAGTAGTTCGGGCTGTAGCCGTGTCTAAAGTTTCCTATGGGAAAATGAATGGGGAAAACACGTTTTGGGACCCCCCTTTTTTCTCGGCCCCCGCTTGACGAATCACCCTGAGACTTTCAGGGTAGGAGCGGACCGGAGCGGGCCATAAAGTTTGAAAATTTCGCGAAGATTCGTCAACCGACGCAAGAGTTATTTCAAATAGAATGTCGCGGATTTCCTATGGAAAATAGGTCCTAACTATAACTATCTACTGGCGACCGCCAGTAGATAATATATATATATATATTCACTGAAAAAACCATAGGTTTCAGGGGCGTTATAGTTAGTTGGACATTTCACTCGTACAAAACCATAGAAATTCCCCCGTTATAGTTAGTTCAGCTAACTATAACTCGCGCGCCCGCAATGCACTGCTGATGACGTCACATATTACATCACTCATGACATGGTCAGTGACATCACTCATGACATCACTGATGACATCTCAAATGACATCACTGATGACATCACTGATGACATCATCCTTGTGATAGAGTGGCAGACCTCCTCTCACCCTAATATAACCTTTGATACACACACTCAAAAATACAAACTAACATTTTCAAAACAATGGACATACCAATACCAGTTACAACACACCTATTCAGTAATTCCAAGATCTACACACACACATCCACTCATTCACCAACAGTCCCTATACAGTCACTCATACATGTACTCACTCATCATATGTACTCATACACCTATACATCCTGTTACACACCGCCACTCATCCATAGAGTTACTCACACACATAGTCACACATGCAAACAAAGTATCAAACACCCATTTACTTGCATATACAGTTATACACACACTACCACACTTACTTCTACAGAAACTTACACATACTTACTCTCTTAAACAATCACTTATAGAAACACCTACTTATTTGTACAGGAACTCTTCCAATCTCTCACTCTCACATATACTCACTTATATACACCAATACTCACATATACTAGTTTAAAACATATGTAGTTACTCATAAAGACACTATTGAGACAGTCATTCACTCACTAACACACCCATGCACATACTCATCCACCTATACAGTCCTGCACACATGCTGTCTTCAACACATACAAACAGTGAGTCACTCATTCATGCATCTATGCACTAAGTAATACCCCCAACCGAACCATACAGACACTCAGACACTCATACTGATACTCAAAAAACAACTAATAACCCATATAGACACTCATGTAGCTACTCACCAACCCATGCAGCCACTTATACACAAAGTGAGAGACTGATACAGATATTTTCATATTTAAACATTACTCACTAACCCATGTATTCACTAAGATACACTTAGTCAGTTATACAATCAATTTTACAAAACAAAATCATCCATTTAGACACTTATATACCCATTTATTCTTCCATCGACCTTGAGATATACATATATAAAACATATTTAATTTTCAGAAAAACACACATTCACTGGATGATGTCCTCAGTGATGTCATCAGTGATGTCATTTGAGATGTCATCAGTGATGTCATGAGTGATGTCACTGACCATGTCATGAGTGATGTAATATGTGACGTCATCAGCAGTGCATTGCGGGCGCGCGAGTTATAGTTAGCTGAACTAACTATAACGGGGGAATTTCTATGGTTTTGTACGAGTGAAATGTCCAACTAACTATAACGCCCCTGAAACCTATGGTTTTTTCAGTGAATTTCTAAGGTTTTTTAAATGCTAATTTCTAACTATAACGTGCCTGAAACCTATGGTTTTTTCAGTGAATTTCTAAGGTTTTTTAAATGCTAATTTCTAACTATAGCGTGCCTGAAACCTATGGTTTTTTCAGTGAATATATATATATTTATTATACTATGTATACATGTGAAAATGTCTCGGTCCCCTGTTTGCCTCGGTGGCACGGAAAAAATGGGTGGAACTGACGTCAGCATGCCGACGAGGTTCTCTTATGGCTCCGATTACGTCATACGGTGTCGCGAGCGGAGCCATGCTATTATGACGTCCTCGTTGACGTGGGAGAGCTAGGAAAGAATTTCCGTGGAATGCTGGTGCAGGGGATATTCACCTAAGTGTTCAGGCTAGTCCTTTGGGAGCAACTGTTTATGTTGCCACTCCAGAAACCGAAACCAGTGATCCGAGGGCAGAGGCCCTGCAGATGGCACACGAGGTGGGGTGCCCAGTCGTGTGCACCGGCGGGGCAGCGAAGTGACAAGCACCACAACCCACAAAAAAGGTAACGAGGGCACTGAATAACACAGGATCTTCTCTTTGTATCTGGCAGGAACAACGAAGTTAAAATGCCCTAGTACCAAAATGTAGAATTAGTGCTACAACGGTCTTCAAGAGGACCTGCGATGCCGCTTCTGCCTCCCGTACCCTGGAGGTGGCACATGGGTCACGCGGTACGGTCATACTGCGGTGGGACGCACACTCGTTGACCTCTCATGGCACTGCTCCACACTTCAGGGAGGACGCTTTCCATTAGCTATGTTTTCTGATGACATGTCGCGCCGGCCCCGTCCAACAACAGAACTCCTTTAGATCCAAACAGACTCTTCCACTCTCTCACCGGAAGTGAAACCAGGCGACGCGGACACTTTCACAATACAACAGCCGGGAATGCACTTTTCGGTAAAAAAACACATTACTTCCTCCTAATTAATCAAATAAACGTCTCACTGAAGAACAGGGGCCAGCTTCGATCGGTAAACAGCCGTTACAATGACTTTTTACTTTGCGATACCATTACAACGCATGCATTACCACGCATGCGTTGTACATCACGAAGTCATTACTACGCATTTTTTAGAACGCATGGTCATTTACCACGCATGCCTTTACAACGAATTTTGTTGTAAAGGTATGTATGGTAAATGACCATGCGTTCTAAAAAACATGTAGACGATCCATGTCGTTGTAAGGAAACAGAGGCTGTTCCGTTTCCTCACAACGACGTGCACCGCCCCTCAGAGACGACGTGAAGCAGGAACCACGAGGAGTGAGAGGTAAGGGGGCATGGGGTGGGGGTTTCTTTTCTAGGGTTTAGGGTAGTGCAGTGGTGTTTGGGTGGTGTAGGGGGTCTTGCTGGGGGTAGTGTTTTAGGGTTTAGGGTAGTGCAGTGGTGTTTGGGTAGTGTAGGGGGACGTGCTGGGGGTAGTGTTTTAGGGTTTAGGGTAGTGCAGTAGTGTAGGGGGTCGTGCTGGGGGTAGTGTTTTAGGCTTTAGGGTAGTGCAGTGGTGTATGGGTAGTGTAGGGGGTCATGCTGGGTTAGTGTTTTAGGGTTTAGGATAGTGCAGTGGTGTTTGAGTAGTGTAGGGGGTCATGCTGGTGATAGTGTTTTAGGGTTTAGGGTAGTGCAGTGGTGTTTGTGTAGTGTAGGGGGTCATGCTGGGGGTAGTGTTTTATGGTTTAGGGTAGTGCAGTGGTGTTTGGGTAGTGTAGGGGGTCGTGCTGGGGGTAGATTTAGGGTTTAGGGTAGTGCAGTGGTGTTTGGGTAGTGTAGGGAGTCGTGCTGGGGGTAGTGTTTTAGGGTTTAGGGTAGTGCAGTGGTGTTTGTGTAGTGTAGGGGGTTGTGCTGGGGGTAGTGTTTTAGGGTTTATGTTAGTGCAGTGGTGTTTGGGTAGTGTAGGGGGTAGTGCTGGGGTAGTGTTTTAGGGTTTAGGGTAGTGCAGTGGTGTTTGTGTAGTGTAGGGGGTAGTGCTGGGGGTAGTGTTTTAAGGTTTAGGGTAGTGCAGTGGTGTTTGGGTAGTGTAGGGGTTCATGCTGGGGGTAGTGTTTTAGGGTCTAGGGTATGGCAGTGGTGTTTGGGTAGTGTAGGGGGTCGTGCTGGGGGTCGATTTAGGGTTTAGGGTAGTGCAGTGGTGTTTGTGCTGTGAGGGGGTCGTGCTGGGGGTAGTGTTTTAGGGTTTAGAGTAATGCAGGGGTGTTTGTATAGTGTAGGGGGTTTAGGGTAGTGCAGTGGTGTTTGTGTAGTGTAGGGGGTCATGCTGGGGGTTGTGTTTTAGGGTTTAGGGTAGGGCAGTGGTGTTTGTGTAGTGTAGGGGGTAGTGTTTTAGGGTTTAGGGTAGGGCACTGATGTTTGTGTAGTGTAGGGGGTCATGCTGTGGGTAGTGTTTTAGGGTTTAGGGTAGTGCAGTTGTGTTTGTGTAGTGTACGGGGTCGTGTTTTAGGGTATTGGGTAGGGCAGTGGTGTTTGGGTAGTGTAGGGGGTCATGCTGGGGTTAGTGTTTTAGGGTTTAGGGTAGTGCAGTGGTGTTTGGGTAGTGTAGGGGGTCGTGCTGGGGGTAGTGTTTTAGGGTTTAGGGTAGTGCAGTGGTGTTTGTGTAGTGTGGGAGGTCATGCTGGGGGTAGATTTAGGGTTTAGTGTAGTGCAGTGGTGTTTAGGTAGTGTAGGGAGTCGTGCTGGGGGTAGTGTTTTAGGGTTTAGGGTAGTGCAGTGGTGTTTGTGTAGTGTAGGGAGTCGTGCTGGGGGTAGTGTTTTAGGGTTTAGGGTAGTGCAGTGGTGTTTGGGTAGTGTAGGGGGTCGTGCTGGGGTAGTGTTTTAGGGTTTAGGGTAGTGCAGTGGTGTTTGTGTAGTGTAGGGGGTCATGCTGGGGGTAGTGTTTTAGGGTTTAGGGTAGTGCAATGGTGTTTGTGTAGTGTAGGGGGTAGTGTTTTAGGGTTTAGGGTAGTGCAGTGGTGTTTGTGTACTGTAGGGGGTCATGCTGGGTTCTAGTGTTTTAGGGTTTAGGGTAGTGCAGTGGTATTTGTGTAGTGTAGGGGGTAGATTTAGGGTTTAGGGTAGTGCAGTGGTGTTTGGGTAGTGAAGGGGTCGTGCTGGGGGTAGTGTTTTTGAGTTTAGGGTAGTGCAGTTGTGTTTGGGTAGTGAAGGGGGTCGTGCTGGGGTAGTGTTTTAGGGTTTAGGGTAGTGCAGTGGTGTTTGGGTAGTGTAGGGGTCAACCAACATGAATTTGTCCTTGTGTGATGTAACCAATGCTCATGTAAAGCACTCCAATACCTGACCAGTCTGCACTATATAAAACTGCAAAAAAACAAAAAATAAAAAGTGTTTTGCACACTTCTGTCATTGGGCTATACGTGGGCTACCTCTGGGTGATATTTGTGCTACATTTGGGCTCTTTTTTCTCTGGTGGCCATCTTGGGAGACTTATTTGTTATGAAGTTTCCTAATTTCCTCATTTACTACAGTCTCCTCTGTAGGAAATGCTTTCAGTTTTTTACTTTGATTCCATCAAGAAGGCATTCAGATGTGTCACACATTTGCCATAAATTCAGAATGTTAGCACTCTAGTTGTTCATTAGATCACTGTAGTAAAGCTACTGCTCACCAAGGAGTTAACTGGAAGTCTACTGCTGGTATTGAAAGTGATTGTTTCAGTCTGCATGTCAGAATTTTCTAATGAAATAGAAGAGGATTTGAGATCTCACTTAAAACATGCCCTAAATTTTCTGTTTGCAGCACTAACCATAATTTCTATGGTAAAATGAACCCCCTCATTTTGTTCCTTTTTAAATTAAATGTTTTAAGTGTTACCAGTTTATTCCAATCAAGATGGCTTCAGGTGTGCCATACTTTTGTCATAAGTAAGGCTGTTAGCACTCTAGTTGTTCTTTAGAACACTCTGGGAAGCTGCAGTAGAACACAAAAGCATCAACTGACAGGCTGCTCCTGTTGAAATATAACAGGAAGATATTTGAGATCTCACTTAAAACATGTCCTAATTTTTCTTTCTACCGCACTAACCATAATTTCTATGGCAAAATGAACCCCCTCATTTTGTTCCTTTTTAAATTAAATGTTTTAAGTGTTACCAGTTTATTCCAATCAAGATGGCTTCAGGTGTGCCATACTTTTGTCATAAGTAAGGCTGTTAGCACTCTAGTTGTTCTTTAGAACACTCTGGGAAGCTGCAGTAGAACACAAAGGCATCAACTGACAGGCTGCTCCTGTTGAAATATAACAGGAAGATATTTGAGATCTCACTTAAAACATGTCCTAATTTTTCTTTCTACAGCACTAACCATAATTTCTATGGCAAAATGAACCCCCTCATTTTGTTCCTTTTTAAATTAAATGTTTTAAGTGTTACCAGTTTATTCCAATCAAGATGGCTTCAGGTGTGCCATACTTTTGTCATAAGTAAGACTGTTAACTCTCTAGTTGTTCTTTAGAACACTCTGGGAAGCTGCAGTAGAACACAAAGGCATCAACTGACAGGCTGCTCCTGTTGAAATATAACAGGAAGTTATTTGAGATCACACTTGAAACATGTCCTAATTTTTCTTTCTACAGCACTAACCATAATTTCTATGACAAAATGAACCCCATCATTTTGTTCCTTTTTAAATTAAATGTTTTAAGAGTTACCAGTTTATTCCAATCAAGATGGCTTCAGGTGTGCCATACTTTTGTCATAAGTAAGGCTGTTAGCACTCTAGTTGTTCTTTAGAACACTCTGGGAAGCTGCAGTAGAACACAAAGGAATCAACTGACAGGCTGCTCCTGTTGAAATATAACAGGAAGATATTTGGGATCTCACTTAAAACATGTCCTAATTTTTCTTTCTACAGCACTAACCATAATTTCTATGGCAAAATGAACCCCCTCATTTTGTTCCTTTTAAATTAAATGTTTTAAGTGTTACCAGTTTATTCCAATCAAGATGGCTTCAGGTGTGCCATACTTTTGTCATAAGTAAGGCTGTTAGCACTCTAGTTGTTCTTTAGAACACTCTGGGACGCTGCAGTAGAACACAAAGGCATCAACTGACAGGCTGCTCCTGTTGAAATATAACAGGAAGATATTTGAGATCTCACTTAAAACATGTCCTAATTTTTCTTTCTACAGCACTAACCATAATTTCTATGGCAAAATGAACCCCCTCATTTTGTTCCTTTTTAAATTAAATGTTTTAAGTGTTACCAGTTTATTCCAATCAAGATGGCTTCAGGTGTGCCATACTTTTGTCATAAGTAAGACTGTTAGCTCTCTAGTTGTTCTTTAGAACACTCTGGGAAGCTGCAGTAGAACACAAAGGCATCAACTGACAGGCTGCTCCTGTTGAAATATAACAGGAAGATATTTGAGATCACACTTGAAACATGTCCTAATTTTTCTTTCTACAGCACTAACCATAATTTCTATGACAAAATGAACCCCATCATTTTGTTCCTTTTTAAATTAAATGTTTTAAGTGTTACCAGTTTATTCCAATCAAGATGGCTTCAGGTGTGCCATACTTTTGTCATAAGTAAGGCTGTTAGCACTCTAGTTGTTCTTTAGAACACTCTGGGAAGCTGCAGTAGAACACAAAGGAATCAACTGACAGTCTCTGCCATTGTTGGATGTACATGTTTTACTGAGAATGTCAGACTTCATTCTCACATGACTGAGAAAGATAATGTGAATTTACAGAAAATATGCTCTCATTTTAGCTTCTGGAGCACCTTCCAAAACTGTATGGGACAAGCATGTGAAAATAGTTTTCTCTCAAACATGATTCATGATATCCCAGCAGAAGGTTTTTCACAAGGTAAAATCACCTTAGAACACACCACAATTCCTGAAATTAGTATGGTACCATCAACAAATGAATTCTAATGTAACTAAAGTCTGTTATCACCCTTTATAGTTCTCCTTTTGGTAACCCTCAAAATCTTCGATTCACTACAATGCATTTCAATGGGGTACTATCATTTATATTGGTCCCAAGATGGCTGCCAGCAATTCCAGGATAAAGTGCTGACAGCCAATCAGATCTCACGATGACATGTGTGGTTAGGCTCCGCCCAGATATATATGTGTTTTTACTTTTGATTTTCTCAGCATCTACTGAACGGATTTACACCATTTAACAAAAGGGTTCTTTCTGAACCAAGAACTACCTCTTTGCCAAATTTGGTGTAATTCCGTTCAGCAGTTCGGGCTGTAGCTTTGCATAAAGTTTCCTATGGGAAATTGATTTTTGACTCTTATTTTTTAATTTCTCCACAACTACTGAACGGATTTACACCATTTAACAAAAAGGGTTCTTTCTGAACCAAGAACTACCTCTTTGCCAAATTTTGTGTAATTCCGTTCAGCAGTCTGGCTGTAGCCGTGGCTAAAGTTTCCTATGGGAAAATGAATGGGGAAAACACGTTTTGGGACCCCCTTTTTCTCGGCCCCGCTTGACGAATCACCCCGAAACTTTCAGGGTAGGAGCGGACCAGAGCGAGCCATAAAGTTTGAAAATTTCACGAAGATTCCTCAACCGACGCAAGAGTTATTTCAAATAGAATGTTGCGGATTTCCTATGGAAAATAGGTCCTAACTATAACTATCTACTGGCGACCGCCAGTAGATAATATATATAAATAAATATATATATATATTATCTACTGGCGGTCGCCAGTAGATAGTTATAGTTAGGACCTATTATCCATAGGAAATTCGTAACAGTCTTTTCCCAATAACTTTGGCGGCGGATGACGAATCTTCGCGAAATTTTCAAAACTAGTGGGGCGCTCCGGTCCGCTCCCATCTTGAAAGTTTTGGGGTGATTCGGCAAGCGGGGCCGAGAAAAAAGGGGGGTCCCAAAACTTGTTTTCTCCATGTTAATTCCCATAGGAAATTTTGGCCACGGCTACAGCCCGAATTGCTGAACGGAATTACACCAAATTTGGGAAAAAGGTAGTGCTTGGTTCAGAAATCGCCCTTTTTTTTAAATGGTGTAAATCCGTTCAGTAGTTGCGGGGAAAATCAAAAAATAGAGGTCAAAAAATCAATTTCCCATAGGAAACTTTAGACACGGTTACAGCGAAAACTGCTGAACGGAAATACACCAAATTTGGCAAAAAGGTAGTGCTTGGTTCAGAAAGTGCCCTTTTTTTTAAATGGTGTAAATCCGTTCAGTAGTTGCTGAGAAAATCAAAAATAAAAGTTTCGATATCTATGGCCGCGGTGGATCCGGGCACCCTCCCGACCACGAGCTGCATGCTAATTGGCTGTCAACACTCCAAACCAGGAAGTGTTGGCAGCCATCTTGTGGAAAATGGAAAGGGGGCAGGGTAGAAACACCCTGGCCCCCCAGGCCTGCTCAGGGGGTCCCACAAGGACCCCCAGGGCCCAAAAAAGCATTTTTTTTTTTTTAATTGGCAAAATGCGTGCCGGATCCGCGGATCCGGCCGCAAAACGAAAAAAACGAAGCGCGGACTCCCGCGCTTCGTTACTAATTAGCCCCCAAGTGGGCCAAGTCCCGGGGGCAGTGAAAAAAAAAGTGTGGGGGGGGCCCAATCCCCCCCACACTGCCCCGGGGACCGCCACATCCCCGGGGCTTGAATAATGAGTTGCAGGGGGGCACGCAGCCCCCCGCAGCTCCGGGGACCGCCACCCCCTGGGCTTGTTTTTTTAAAGTTTGGGGAGGCCTCTAAGGACCCCCCAAGCCCCAGAGACTGCCACCCCACGGGGCTTCCATTAATTATAATAGCAGGGGGCACACTGCCCCCGGCAGCCCCGAGGACCGCCACCCCCGGGCTTCATTTAAAAAAATAGCTGTCTGGGGGGCTAGAGCCCCCCCACACGCCCCGGGGACCGCCACCTCCCCGGGGCTGTGCAATTGAAGGGAGGGGGGCCGCGCGGCCCCCCTCCTGGAGCCCTTGATGGCCCTGGGGACCGCCACCCCCCAGGGCCGGCTCCTGCAGTGTCCCGGGGTGCCCACCCCCGGACACTGCTGTTTGCAATGACAGGGCGGGAGCCTCGCGGCTCCCGCCCTGTCATTGCAAACTTGCTTTGCTTCATTGAAGCGAGAGCAGGGAAACCTGCTCTTGCTTCAATGAAGCAAAGCAGATTGCTTTTCCACACGGGGAGCTGCATGTCAGCAGCTCCCCATGTGGAAAAGCAATGCCGGCTCCTGCAGGACGCAGGGAGCCGGCGGGACCGTGGGGGGATTGGGGACCCCCCGACGGTCCCCAACGGATAGGGCCTGCCCCGGGGGATGGGGTCCCCGGGGCCAGCAGTGGCACGGGAGGGGGCCACGCAGCCCCCTCCCCCAATTTTTTTTAAAGAAATAATAATTAAATAAAGGCCGGCCCCGGGGGATGGGGTCCCCGGGGCCAATAGAGGCCTCAGGAGGGGGGCCACGCAGCCTCCCTCCATAATTAAAAATGAATATGTATGTGGCCATGCCCCGGGGGATGAGGTCCCCGGGGCTGGAATTGGCCACGGGAGGGGGGCCTACGCAGCCCCCTTCCCGTTCAATTTTTTATTTTTTATTTAAATGGGGGTAAGGCCCTGGGGGATGGGGTCCCCAGGGCCCAAAAAAAGTAAAATGAAGGGGGGCCATGCAGCCCCCCTAAATAAAATTGAAAAAAAAAAAAACACGGAGATCGTGCCGAGGCCCCGCCCCTCCTATCAACACACTGCAAACGCGCCCTGTGGCGCGTTTTACAATGGGGAATTAATTCCCCTTCAATACTGGGGGTCCCTGGGGGCCAACTAGCCCACCAGGTACCTCCAGTAAGCGCCACAGGGCTGGGTTGCAGAGAGGTGGTCCAGGCCACGCCCCTTTTTACACCTCTCTGCAACGCAGCTCTGTGGCGCTTACTGGAGGTACCTGGTGGGCTAGTTGGACCCCAGGGACCCTCAGGATTCAAGGGGACTTAATCCCCCAACTTAAAACGCGCCACGGGGCGCATTTGCACAGTGGTGAAGGGAGGGGGTGGGGCCTGAGGTGACATGTGTGCAAACACGCCCTGTGGCGCGTTTTAAGTTGGGGAATTAATTCCCCTTGAATCCTGAGGGACCCTGGGGGCAACTAGCCCACCAGGCACCTCCAGTGCGCGCCACAGGGCTGCGTTGCAGAGAGGTGGTCCAGGCCACGCCCCTTTTTACACCTCTGTGCAACGCAGCTCTGTGGCGCTTACTGGAGGTACTTAGTGGGCTAATTGGACCCCAGGGACCCTCAGGATTCAAGGGGACTTAATCTCCCAACTTAAAACGGCCACAGGGCTTGTTTGCACACATGTCACCTCAGGCCCCCCCCCCTCCCTTCACCACTGTGCAAACGCGCCCCGGGGCGCGTTTTAAGCGGAAGTTTTAATCCCCCTGCCCTATTTTGTACTAGGGCCTTACAGAGGAGGTCATGCTAATCACAGGGGTACCCCAACGCATAGTGTTCCCTAGTGTATGTAGGTGTTTTCACTGTATTCTAAGTGTCTTTTAGCATAGCACTGGCTCTAGGCCTGGTTAGTCCGAGTCAGTTACCACCAGTACCCGTCTGAAAAAGTTGTGGGCACAGGATGATTTTGCAACAGGGCCTCTTTCTGCTCCTCTGTTGGTTCTTTCTGCACATGTCTTGCTTCTTCCTGCTCTTTTCTTCGTCTTTGTGGACTTCTGTTGCTTCTTTCTGCATTTCTTTTGCTTCTTTCTGTGCGTTTTTTTGTTCTTTCTTCACATGTCCTACCTCTGTAGGCATAGTTAGAAACTAGCATTTAAAAAACCTTTGAAATTCACTTAAAAAACCATAGGTTTCAGGCACGTTATAGTTAGAAATTAGCATTTAAAAAACCTTTGAAATTCACTGAAAAAACCATAGGTTTCAGACACGTTATAGTTAGAAATTAGCATTTAAAAAACCTTTGAAATTCACTGAAAAAACCATAGGTTTCAGACACGTTATAGTTAGAAATTAGCATTTAAAAAACCTTTGAAATTCACTGAAAAAACCATAGGTTTCAGGGGCGTTATAGTTAGTTGGACATTTCACTCGTACAAAACCCGTGAAATTCCCCCGTTATAGTTAGTTCAGCTAACTATAACTCGCGCCCCCGCAATGCACTGCTGATGACGTCACATATTACATCACTCATGACATGGTCAGTGACATCACTGATGACATCACTGATGACATCTCAAATGACATCACTGATGACATCACTGATGACATCACTGATGACATCATCCATGTGAAAATTTCATGCATCTTCTCACACCCTAATACAACTTTTGATACACCCACTCTAAATTACACACTACCATTCTCAAAACCATAGACACTCCAACACCAATAACTACATACCCACTCACTGATTCTTAGGTCTACACACACATCCACTCACTCACCCGTACAGTCACTCATACTTACGGTCACTCAGTACAGGACTATCATATGCACTCATACACCTATATAGACACTCACACACCGCCACTAATCCATAGAGGTACTCACACACCTAGTCAGTCATGCAAAGAATTAATCACACTCCCATTTACTCAGATGTACAGTTATACACACACCAGCTCACTTACTCATACAAATATTAGCACATTCTTACGCTCTTATACAATCACTGATACAAGTACACATTCATCCATACAGCCACTCTAACAATCACACACTCTCGCTTATAGCTATTTATATACTCCAACACACATATATACTGCCTTTCACATATGTAGTTACTCACACATGTACCACTGAGATATACATTCACTCACTAACACACCCATACACACACTCACCCACCCATACAGTCCATCACAGATGCACTCTTGAAACCATGCACCCAGTGAATCACCCACTGATACATCTATGTGCAGTCACACACACCCCATCCACACAAACACTCAGGCACCCATACAGATACTCAGACAACCAATCAATAACTCATAGACACTCATGTAGCTATTTACAAACCCATGCAGCCACTTACACACCAACAGACAGACGGATAAAGAGATTCACACAGTTTAGTCACTAACCCATGCATTTAGTAAGATACGTTTAATCACTCACTTATAGAGTCAGTCACGCACCTACTAAATCATCCATCCAGACACTTATACACCCACTCATTATTCAATACACCTTGGCATATATATTAAACATATTTAAACTTTATAGAAACACACAGTCACTGTATGATCTCATCAGTGATGTCATTTGAGATATCATCAGTGATGTCACTGACCATGTCATGAGTGATGTAATATGTGACGTCATCAGCAGTGCAGTGCGGGGGCGCGAATTATAGTTAGCTGAACTAACTATAACGGGGGAATTTCACGGGTTTTGTACGAGTGCAATGTCCAACTAACTATAACTGTCCCTAAAACCTATGGTTTTTTCAGTGAATATATATATACATACATATATATATACATGCATACATATATATATTATCTACTGGCGGTCGCCAGTAGATAGTTATAGTTAGGATCTATTTTCCATAGGAAATCCGCAACATTCTATTTGAAATAACGTTGGCGCCGGTTGACGAATCTTCGCGAAAGCTTCCAACTTGTTGGGGCGCTCTGGTCCGCTCCTATCCTGAAAGTCTCGGGGTGATACGTCAAGTGGGGGCCGAGAAAAAAGGGGGGTCCCAAAACGCGTTTTCCCCATTCATTTTTCCATAGGAACCTTTAGTCGCAGCTACAGCCCGAACAGCTGAATGGAATTACACCAAATTTGGCAAAGAGGTAACCCTTGGTTCAGTGTCGTGCCTTTTGCTTAAATGGTGTAAATCCGTTCAGTAGTTCCTGAGAAAATCAAAAGTAAAGTCACATATATATCTATGGCCGGGTAGGGTCCGCGTACCCTCCCGATCACGAGCTGCATGCTAATTGGCTGTCAACACTCCAAATCAGGAAGTGTTGGCAGCCATTTTGTCCCTCGGTAGAACCGAGGGACAGAAACAAGTGCGCAAAGTGCAAAAAGGGGGCAGGGTAGAAACACCCTCACCCCCTACGTCTGCCCAGGGGGTACCACAAGGACCCCCTGGGCAGAAAAAAGCATTTTTTTAAAAAAAAATCGGCGGGATGCGCTTAGGGTGCGCGGATCCCGCCGGAAAAAAAAAGAAATCGAAGCGCGGTCTTCCGCGCTTCGATGCTAATTTGCCCCCGGGTGGGCCAAGTCCCGGGGGCATGCGGAGGTGGGTTTATAGTTAATGGGGGGCCTCTAAGGCCCCCCAAGCCCCGGGGACCGCCACCTCCTGGGGCTTTCTAATAAAAATGGTGCGGGAGGGCTCTGAGCCCTCCCGCAGCCCCGAGGACCGCCACCCCCGGGGCTTCTTTTTTAAATTTAAAATACCTGTGTGGGGGCTCCAGCCCCCACACGCCCGGGGACCGCCACCTCCCGGGGCACTAACATTTTAAAATGGGGGTCCGTTTCGGACCCCCGAAGCCCGGGGACCACCACCTCCCGGGGCTTTGCAGAAGTGGGGAGGGGGCCGCGCGGCCCCCTCCTGGAGCCAGTGATTGCCCTGGGGACCGCCACCCCCCAGGGCCGGCTCCTGCAGTGTCCCGGCTCCTGCAGTGGCCCGGGGGATGGGGTCCCCGGGTCGAAATTGGCTACGGGAGGAAGGCCCATGCGGTCCCCTTCCTGGTCCTTTTTAAAAAAATAAAATAAAAAGGGGTCAGGCCCTGGGGGATGGGGTCCCCAGGGCTCAAAAAAATTACAAAAAAGGGGGGCCACACAGCCCCCTTTTAAAAAAAAAATCAACAAAAAAAAATCCGGCATCGCGCCGGAGGCCACGCCCCCTCCTTGTCAGCACTCTGCAAACGCGCCTCCTGGCGTGTTTGCAGATGGGGAACGAATTCCCCTTGAATACTGGGGGTCCCTGGGGGCCAACTAGCCCACCAGGAACCTCCAGTATGCGCCAGGGGCTGCGTTGCAGAGAGGTGTACAGAGGCCACGCCCCTTTTACACCTCTCTGCAACGCAGCTCTGTGGCGCTTTTTGGAGGTACAGGATGGGCTAGTTGGACTCCAGGGACCCTCAGGATTCAAGGGGTCTTAATCCCCCAACTTAAAACGCACCACGGGCGCGTTTGCACAGTGGTGAAGGGAGGGGGCGGGGCTTCAGGTGACATGTGTGCAAACAGGCCCCATGGCGCGTTTTAAGATGGGGAATTAAATCCCCTTCAATCCTGAGGGTCCCTGGGGGCCAACTAGCCCACCAGGTACGTCCAGAAAGCGCCACAGAGCTGCATTGCAGAGAGGTGCAAAAGTGGCGTGGCCTCTGAACACCTCTCTGCAACGCAGCTCCCTGGCGCATACTGGAGGTACAGGGTGGGCTAGTTGGACCCCATGGACACTCATGATTCAAGGGGACTTAATCCCCCAACTTAAAACGCGCCACGTAGTGCGTTTGCACAGATGTCACCTCAGGCCCCGCCCCCTCCCTTCACCATTGTGCAAATATTCCTCTAAAATCAGCCGAACTACGAATTCCGATTTACTCACCTGTTATCAGGAGAGACCTCAGTGCTGCATCTTTGAGCCCAGTACTGATCCTGAAAAGTAATTTTAACCGTACTTACCAGTAACTTGAATTTCCTTTCATAGGCTAACATTGACTGGTTTCACTTGGAAATTCTTCTAAGTGTGGAGTTTTGGAACTTTATAATATTCCTCTAAAATCAGCCGAAATACGAATTCCGATTTACTCACCTGTTATCAGGAGAGACCTCAGTGCTGCATCTTTCAGCCCAGTACTGATCCTGAAAAGTAATTTTAACCGTACTTACCAGTAACTTGAATTTCCTTCCATAGGATATCATTGCCTGCTTTTTGCTGAAAAAGTTTCCAAGTGTCGATTTTTGTAACATACAAATATTCCTCTAAAATCAGCCGAACTACGAATTCCGATTTACTCACCTGTTATCAGGAGAGACCTCAGTGCTGCATCTTTGAGCCCAGTACTGATTCTGAAAAGTAATTTTAACCGTACTTACCAGTAACTTGAATTTCCTTCCATAGGCTAACATTGACTGGTTTTACTTGGAAATTCTTCTAAGTGTGGAGTTTTGGAACTTTATAATATTCCTCTAAAATCAGCCGAACTACGAATTCCGATTTACTCACCTGTTATCAGGAGAGAACCCAGTGCTGCATCTTTTAGCCCAGCACTGACCCTGAAAAGTAATTCTAACCGTATTTACCAGTAACTTGTATTTCCTTCCATAGGAATCCATTGTCTGGTTTTCAGCAGAAAAGTTTCAAAGTGTCGATTTTCACAAACTACAAATATTCCTTAAAAATCGCCTGTATGACTTAAACGCATTCTTTCAACTGTTTACAGGAGATGCACCAGTGCTGGATCCAAGATCCACCACTGAGTTAGAAAAAGTAACGATAACACTACTTACCTGCTAAGTGAATTTCCTCCCATAGGATAGCATTGGTGATTCTATGTGAAAAAGTTTCCAAGTGTCAACTTTTAAAATACAATAATATTCCTTAAAAATCACTACTGTAACCAAAACGCTTTTACTCAACTGTTTACAGGGGATGTCCCAGGACTGAATCTAGGATCCAGTCCTGTGGTTAGAAAAGTAATCCATAAAGTAACTAATTGCATTTAACTTGAAATTCACATTGAGCTCAATGTTGCATTGTGTTTGAAATTGTGTTTGGCCATTGCAACAACTGTAACTACTGTACTTAAAAGTCTATTGCCTATTTGCAAAGTAATTAAACTAAAGTAATTCATTCTGAGAAAGTATATTTTGTAATGTAATTACAATGTATTTTAAAAAATAAAATATCTAAAAATAAATAGTTTAAAAAAATGTAGTAAATCAGTATCAAAAAAATAAATATAACAATTAAAACATTTAAAAATTGTCATTTACAAAACCTTTGAAATTCACTGAAAAAAACCATAGGTTTCAGACATGTTATAGTTAGAAATTAGCATTTAAAAAACCTTACAAATTCACTGAAAAAACCATAGGTTTCAGGCACGTTATAGTTAGAAATTAGCATTTAAAAAACCTTACAAATTCACTGAAAAAACCATAGGTTTTAGGGACAGTTATAGTTAGTTGGACATTGCACTCGTACAAAACCCGTGAAATTCCCCCGTTATAGTTAGTTCAGGTAACTATAACTCGCGCCCCGCAATGCACTGCTGATGACGTCACATATTACATCACTCATGACATGGGTCAGTGACATCACTGATGACATCACTGATGACATCTCAAATGACATCACTGATGACATCACTGATGACATCATCCATGTGATAATTTGATGCATCTTCTCACACCCTAATATAACTTTTGATACACCCACTGTAAATTACAGACTGCCATTGTCAAAACCATAGACACTCCAACACCAATTACTATATACACACTCACTGATTATTAGGTCACATCTACTCACTCATCCGTACAGTCACTCATACTTATAGTCACTCAGTACAGGACTATTATATGCACTCATACACCTATATAAACACTCACACACCGCCACTCATCCTTGAGGTACTCACACACCTAGTCAGTCATGCAAAAAATTAAGCACACACCCATTTTCTCACCTATACAGTTATACACACACCAGCTCACTTACTCATACAAATACTAGCACATTCTTACGCTCTTATACAATCTCTGATACAAGCACACACTCATCCATACAGTCACTATCACAATCACACACTCTCGCTTATAGCTATTTATATACTCCAACACACATATATACTGCCTTTCACATACGTAGTTACTCACACATGTACCACTGGGACATACATTCACTCACTAACACACTCTTACACACACTTACCCACCCATACAGTCTATCACAGATGCACTCTTGTAACCATCCACCCAGTGAATCACCCACTCACACATCTATGCACAGAGTCGCACACACCCCACCCACACAAACACTCAGGCACCCATACAGATACTCAGCCAACCAATCAATAACTCATATAGACACTCATGTAGCTATTCACAAACCCATGCTGTCACTTACACAGCAACAGACAGACGGATACAGACATTCACCCAGTTTAGTCACTAACCCATGCATTCAGTAAGATACGTTTAATCACTCACTTATAGAGTTAGTCACGCACCTACTAAATCATCCATTCAGACACTTATACACCCACTCATTCTTCAATACGCCTTTCCCTATATATATTAAACATATTTAAACTTTACAGAAACACACAGTCACTGGATGATGTCATTTGAGATGTCATCAGTGATGTCATCAGTGATGTCACTGACCATGTCATGAGTGATGTAATATGTGACGTCATCAGCAGTGCATTGCGGGGGCGCGAGTTATAGTTACCTGAACTAACTATAACGGGGGAATTTCATGGGTTTTGTACGAGTGCAATGTCCAACTAACTATAACTGTCCCTAAAACCTATGGTTTTTTCAGTGAATATATATATATATACAATATTTTGTCTCTGTGACATGTGGAATCTCAGTAAAATTAATGCCCACATTAAGCTGTATGCTGACAGTATTTCCTGGCAGATTCACTCAATAGGCTGATACAACAGCTGCAGATTGCTATTTGAGCTTCCGGGTGTTACAGTGCAGGCTCAAATTCTATTAAGGTTCATGCTCCGGGACAAAGAATTTGCCTTTGAAGGTAGCTTTTCGAATATTTGTTTTAAAGTTAGAGGAGAAACTCTGAAGAAATGAATTTACTTGAACTTAGCAATCGTGCCGCTCTAGCTTTTAACCCTTGGGTTTGCGTGTCTAGAAAATACTTTGAAGAATTTAGAATTTGACCAGTTGTAGTCCAAGTCACTGCCATATTTGCAATTCTAAATGATGATATTGTCTTATGCTAAGAATATTGTTTAAGGAAGATTTTGCCACACTAAAATAAAAAATACATGCATGGATGATTTGAGACTCATATACAGGGGCGGCTTCTCCATGTGGGCGGAGGAGCGTCGCCCCACTGCTTTCTCGCAGTGCGAGAATCAGAAACATAAAATGGTATTATAAATACCATTTTATGTTTCTGCTTCTCGCACTGCGAGAAAGCAGAAGAGTTTGGTTGGGGGCGGGCGGGTGGGCGGTCCTGCTCTAGGGCAGGGGAGGAGTGGCTTGGCCACTGCTGAGGGTGCTGACTGTTTGGTAGGCCCTCTGAGGCCAACCAAACCAGTCATGCGCACTCTGGCTTTTCTCCATGTAGGCTGCATGAAGCCTACATGGAGAAAATGGCCTCCCCATACACGCCTGGCAGGTCGGCTTTCCGACCAATCACAACGCTGCCATTGCAGCGTTGTGATTGGCTTAGGGGAGGGGAGGGAGGCTTCCTGCTTCCAGGAGAGTAGCAGACATGACGCGGGACCGGGCCGGCGAAGGCAAGTTAACTTTTTTTTAAAATTTTAATTTTAAATTAAACCTACCCCCGCCCCAAGCGCCTCCCCGCCCGCGAGACATGCCGGCCGGGCTGGCTTGCTCATATATACAGAGGTCCATCCAGGATTACTTGCATACGACACATAAGTGCAAATTTACACAAATCAGGTCAATCTGTTTCCCCTGCTGGAATTTCGAGTGCGATAGAAATGTATGAATAGTGCCCAGAGTCGTCAGCTGGGTGGCTTTAATTCAGAAACGTTAGAGCACCTGATGTATCTCGGCCACCCTTGTATGCTAAGTGGAAATGTCTTTTAAACCCAATGTTTAACCGCTTAACGCTTAGGGAAAGTAGAGACACCGTAATTGTTTGGTTCAAAGGGAATGATGCACAATTAATTAGCTGCTTCATTAAATCTGTGGAATATGTTCTAAAATCAATTCAATAATAAAGTTCTTCATAAGGGTTTTTATGCATGCCTGATTTTTTTACTGGTTCCTGTGCTATTACACCATTATCAGATGCATTAGCTATGTAATTAACTTTTGTATGGCTTCTCTTTCAGGACAGCAACATCTGTTTTGAAACAGTCTTTGTGAGCTACATATCAAAAATGGATTGAATTTATTTCAACTCTTTTATTTATTTTTTATTAATATTTTGCAATGGTTAACTAACTATAGAGTGAAGCTGAATACTGAGTCAATAGAACAGTGAGACAAAAACACCACAAGAGCCCTGAAAAGGGTATCAAGAGCTCAGAAATGTGAGCACAAGGAGAGAGAGAGAAATGCAATTTTCTCACCTGGGATCAGATGGCAGTTTAGGAATATGGCAATTGTCATGAAATGCTCTTGGACACCCATCGCAACAGGTGAGGTCCCCTCCATCTTCACACACAGCACACTCATCATCATTGGTCTGCTGTTGGAATGGCAAATTGTTACACATTAGCAAAAGAATGGATTGACCAGTAAATTCAACTTTGCTGTAATAAAAGGTAATGGATAGACTCATCAAGAGAGGGTTTGTTGGATCCTGTGCATGCAGATCTTAAAGATGCAATGAAAGAGAAATGTGAGGACAATGGATTGCACAATTACCGTAATGCAGAACCTATAAGCCTACCGGATTGCAATCAAGTCGGAAGCTGATCTGTCTAATACACTTCACCAAGATAGTGTTTATCCCTTTAGACACATTTTAACTTCATCACTGTACAGACGCAGAACGGCTTTTAAAAAGATTAATGCATAAAACTATAGCACCAATAAAAGCATAGCAGAGCGTCCAGCTCAAGCTCCCAACTTTTCTCTTCCAGCATTCCATATTACATCACCATGGCCTCTACTGATGCAGTAACGCCCACAAGTCTGGGGCCACAGAATCAATCTCCCTACGAATAGGGTCGGGATGGCGGAGGTCACTTATCCCCCTTGCATCTGACTCATTAAGATGTCCGCCACAACGAACCCCCAAATAAGTTGTGTTTGATGCTCCCATGGAGAAAGCGGTGATGTTACATATCACATCCCCGGTTAGATCCTACCCCCCACCCAGGGCACCATGCCTCCACCAACAGCTTCACTTACACTTGGAAGACACAGGACCTCCGGTTGGGCATTCTTACTCCCACCCCTCATCCTCTCACTGCCACCACAACCCTTGCAAATGGTAAAGGTCCTTAGCTTCAATATTCTCGGACCAAAGGCACCTGCGAAAAGAATAGTCCCTAATTAGAGACTCTGACTGTGACATATATTTACTGCAGGAGACGCACTTCCTGAAGAAGGACTGGGCGAGGGTGAAGTCTTGCTGGTTTGATAGGCAATTTTTTATCTGGGCCAGGTAAACAAGCAGGAGTGGAAATCCTGTTGGCCACTAAATTTCAAGGACATGTCCAGCAGACCCAAGCGGAGCAGACTGGAAGACCACTTTCTCTACGAATATCGTTACCCAACTACACATTAATTCTTGCCACACTACACATTCACCCTTGCCATGCTATATGCACCCAATGACGGTCAGAGGCAATTTATTCTGAATGCTCAGGGCCTGGTTACCTACCTCCTCTCCTGATACAGATATAATAATAGGGGGGAGACATTAACCTTGTCCCCGATGCCACACTGGACAGATTGACTCAGAGAGTAGGACAAACCAGCGCATTCTCACAGTAAGGCCTACGCTGGCTGCACAAGGTGGATCTCTCTGATGCATAGAGGTTACAGCATCCAGCTGCTAGGGACTATACATTTTTTCTGCATCACACCAGACATATGCCCGTTTAGACTGCTTTCTGCCTTCTGTTCGTATCTTGATGGCGATCACACAGGCGGAGATGGGCATTATGACTCTCTCCGACCATTCCCCCATCACAATCTATATTTGGAGACGCACCTCATCACACAGACCCTAGCGACTTAACAACACTCTCCTGACATATGACTCTACTCTTCAAGAAGTCCAGGAGGGGATCCATAATTTTGGCAGATAAACAACACCCCGAACACCCCCATCTCCCTGGTTTCGAACACTCTGAAGGCAGTCAGTAGAGGGACCTTGATAGCCATTTCAGCACGATTGAATAAAATCAGAAAGGCCAAACGCCTCTCCCTGGAGGAACAAGTACGAACTCTTGAGACCGCTCATAAACAGTCTGGATCCTACAGAGTGCGTAGTCAGTTGATACTGGCTCGCAAGCAACATAAGGCCTTAGATACTGACAGAGTGGAATATGCCCTTCTCCACTTAAAACAGAAATACTATACTAGAGGGAATAAAGCCGGGTGACTCCTAGATAATAAACTATGGGCTCACATTCATATAAGTAGGATCTCCGAGATCCACTTACAGAAAGGGCGTGTGGTGCACAAGGATGAAGAGATCACTGGGCATCGAGCGTTTTTACGCAGATCTTTACACTGCAGACAAAGAGAACCCCGATGACACGGATGCCTATCTCGCTACTGTCCATATAACACCTCCCGGCACCTGAGGTGCAATCCCTGGAAGTAGATTTTTGCCAAGAGGAAGCCATCTCAGCCAGTACCTGATTACAACCAGGCAGGATGGCTTCACCCCAAGCTTTTACAAAGCATTTGCCACCCAGCTGGCCCCACAAGTTACTCACCAATAGAATTCCTTCTGGGACCTAGATGCCCTCCTTGACTCAGTGTGAAAGGCAGTGATCACAGGTATTCCCAAACTTCGGAAAGACCCAACAAAATGCTCCTCTTACCACCCCATCTCCCACTTAAATGTTGATGCTAAATGTTTTACAGGCATCATTGCGGAGCACCTCAATCCACTTACGCTAGGCCTTGTAGACCCAGGCCAAGTGGGATCTATACTCGAGCGGGGCAGTGACGGCAATACCAAATGACTGCTACACCTTATAGATAAAGCCCACTGCTCTTGAACCCCAGCTCTCCTCAAGTCAATCGACGCTGAAAAGGCATTTGATTGCGTGCATTGGCCATTTGTGTGGCAGGTGCTCGACAGGATAGGACTGGGCCCACGCTTTAAGAGATAGGTGATTTGTAGCTGCAATGCACTACAGCCAGAGTGAGAGTTAATGGCCTAACCTCCCGTACGTTCCCCATCACTAGTGGTATGTGCCAAGGCTGCCCTCTCTCCGCACTCCTGTTTGCCCTTTACATGGAGCTGCTGGCAGGCAGGATTCGAGGGGCTGCGCAGATCAGGGGCTTCACTTTAGGCCACCTAGAACACAAGATAGCATTATACACGGATGTTGTTAGACAGTTTTCTCTCTATAGCCAGCTTTAAAGTCAACATTCAGAAGTCAAAGGCCCATAACCTCACAATACCACAACAAGACAAACTCCAGCTAGAGCACCAGTTTACATTTATGTGGGTGGACTTTGGGTCCACTATCTAGGACTTATAATCTATTCCACTCTGGGGAGATCAGTAGGGCGTAACTATACAGATCTCTTGGACACAGAACGCTCTGCTCTACACAATGCTGCAGTAAAAATGACTCTTCGCTAAGATATTGTATCCTATGAAAATTCACTGCAACAACCTTCACGCCTGCTCAACAAACTACAACATTTGATTGAAGCCTTTATCTGGGAAGGTAAAAGACACACATTGCCCGTAAGAGGGCCTACTCATCACTAGCTGGATGTGGCCTCAGAATACCCCATCTCACACATTACTATTTAGCAGCCCAACTGGGACAACATAGTAGAATAGAACAGAGAGCCTGTGATGAAACATTGGTGCTTCATGGACCAAAGTATAGCTGGAATACACGTTTGGAAACTTCTCTGGCTCCTAACACGGCATCAACCACTAAGAGTTTATATCTCACCTGTCACCCACGCCACAGTAGAAGCATGGGACAAAGTTAAGATATCTAAGGGTGTATCGTCACACATTTCCCCCTCACTTCAATCATAGGTAACCCAGAGTTCCCACCCACAGCAGTGGGACACGCTATTTGTAAGAGGCTCGGACACTTATTCAATCACAAAGCCCTTTTGGATTTCTCACAACTTCAAACGAACTATGGGCTACCGGCTGAAGAAATCTGGTTTTATAAATCCATTAAACGCTGGGCCTCCAAGCGCCCCCTTCCCCCGCCCCTCCCGGGAGTCAGAACCCTCACAAAATTCGAAAGTGGCTGATTACCAGGCAGGATGACAAAGGCCTTCTCTCCAACATTTATGTCTTTCTTAATACATCTTTTATTTAGCTGCCTGTTTGAGATGTCCTTCACATGTCCATGACATGAGAAAGACAGAATTTGTTATATGGTAGTTTGAACATTCAAGGGAGCATGGGTATACCACTTCCAGGGATGTCTTTCTCATTTGTTATATTTAATACAGACACTCATATGGAGTAAACACAGAAAACCGTAATTTACGAGCTGTGATACTGTTGCATGCCTTAGCGCGCATGCGAAACTGTCCTGAAGAAAGCCACAGTGTCCCTATGGGCTTTTAGAAATTATGGCTGAAACATGTCAATTGAAACAGAGGATATGAGAACTCATTGCCTTCTCGGAGCACATTCACCACCACTTTTAATCTTTGCCCAAGGTCACCACTATTCAACATACCTCATTGGCTGGTAACCTTGAGGCAATTTTAATTCACCTTTTCCTCACTTGAGAAAAACTAAAAACAAACACGCTCCGCTGCAATCAGGCATTGTAGCACACCCCAGATGCGCTAGGTAACTCGGGTGGGACCCCAATGATGAAGCATGCCACCAACTAGGTTAGTGAGTGATGGGTCTTTTAAGAAAACCTAAAAGTGTTTTTTTCACATGGACGTGTTAAGGACATCTCAAGCAGACAGACAAACAAAGTATGGTAGATTGCTCGCTTCTGTTTTGTTGAGTACATTAATTAGGGAAGGTGAGCAGGCTTTGTTCTCACTCTCTATTGTTACCCTTCTTTCTTAATACATCCACAGACTCTGCCAAATCACCCGCCCAGAGGAGATGAGAAGGGCTGGAGCGCACATTTACATCTAAAGAATGGACCGACATGCTACACAGAGCGCACACCTCATCCCAGAGTGAAACAGGGCAGGAGGCATTACTTTAGGTTACCCATTGCTGGTACTACACCCCTGTAAGAGTGGCCAAGTGGAGGACCTGCAACTTAGACACCTGCTGGCACTACTGTGGTCATGCAAGCACCCTGCCCATCTACTTTGGCACTGCTCCAAACTTAAAAGATATTGGGAGGACTTACTCAAAGACATTAATGAGAAACTTTACTACGGACATCCCTAACCTGCCCAGTTATATTCTTTTAGGGCTGCCAAACGCACAAACATATCCACTGCACTCCAATAAGGAAAAGGCCATAACAATGGCACTCTGTGCTGCAAAGCAGGCCATCACTTCTAAATGGGCACCGACTTTGTACCGGACTACACTGATTGGCTGCATAAAATGTAGGATATTGTTGGGATGGAGAAAATCACAGCCTCACTGGACGCTTAGTTGCCACAGTTTCACAAAATGTAGGGTGCATGAAACCAATTTCCAGCACAGAAATTTCATAAACTTACATGCCCGCAATACCTTCACATCCTGCGACTCACACATTGTGAGTAGTCCAAAAACCTGGGCAGTACAGATGACTAGACTGGCTAAGGATGCCTGGTGACTCCCCACACATTGACAATGAGCTATAAGTGAAGAAATACCAAGGTGCTGGAGCCCACCCCCACAAAGGTCCTTCCCTCTCCCCTCCATACTCTCTCTGCCCCCCCCCGTTTTCCTGTATTCCTGACTCCTAGTTCTTGTTGTTTAAAACACTGTGCCTCAACAGCCGTTGGATGTAGGTAAGCGTATGTGTCCGCCATAAAAATGAATAAAATAAATTTGAACCACAATTTATGCTCTCCTTGATAATAAGTTGGTGGTCAAAATTGTGGGGACTGGAGCTTTTAAGAGGCCTTATTAAAGTGGTACAATATAATTAGCCCTGAAGAGTTCTCAATCACTGTTTCTGTGTTACCACCCCAACTGCAGCTAAACTTTCCTCACCCCTGTGCACTTCCCTTCTTTTCTGTAAAACCCCAATCTTGAAGCTGCATCCTCGCCTCTCTTCTTCTGCACTGTCCACTGTAAAACACCATAATCTATAGTGCTTCATTGCTATGTAGGTGAGTTTGTGATATAGGTCACATACATATTTTTAATTGTGATGAATATTTCCTAGGCGAAATATTTTGCATTCACTCACAGTCAACCCAAGTTGGATCAGATCTCCATATTGGACAATCATCTATGCTCCTAGGTATATCCACCCCATCTTGCTATGATGTAATACCAGAAATAAAGCAGTTTATAGATATTTTCTTTGAATTGCATATATCTATATACCTTCATCACTCATTTAACTTCTATCATTTAATGGTTAAGATGCAAATGCCATTTTGCTACCTTTGCATTTTATTGTACCACCTCTCCATGATTAAGTGTGCTGTGACTGTTTGATGTTGCTTTGTGAGTCATCTCTGGATCAAGTAATACCTCTTATCTCAGCTGGTTCCTTGAGCACTCTGCTTTTAACTTCAGGCATGTAATTCGACGGGAGAGCGGTGTGTGATGGTAGCATTTGTTTTCTGTTAGACTTTTACATTGCTTAATGTTTTGACATTCCATTTTCATGGAACTGTTCTAAGTACAGTAAAATCCCTTCATTATATATCTAAGAAGACAATCTATGAAAGTATGGTTAGCTAGTGGAGTTAATGGAGTTGCAAAAGGTGGATCTCAGCAGCTATCCACCTCTGTTTCCCTGTCCTTTAATGCAGCTAGTGTAGAGTTTAGTGGTATCTCTTGCCTTCCTATACTGTTTCAGGATACAAGCTCTTCTGTCTGCAACTATATCGAAAAGTTGGACCAGCTGAAATACTGTCAGAATAAAGCTGAATCAACTGAAGAACATGCCAGTGACAGCTGGTGAAGGAGCATTAACAACCAACATATCTCATTTTTGGATACACATCCCTGTTGACCCCTGACAAAACCAAAAATGATTGATTCATAGGAGTAATGTGGTGGGTAAGGTCTGTTTCTGGACTCCCATTCTTGCGGACAGAGGGACATTTTTTAATGAGTTTTCATTGTTTACATATATATGAAATAATTAGAATCAAGAAATCTTCATTAAGCATCCTGCATTGCTTCCAGGGTTAATTAAAAGGCTACAATAATGCAATAATACATAACTTCTCAGAGCACTTTAATACTTGAGACAACTTGATATGTTAGCAACTGTCACAGGTTTAGCATTGTCTTATTAGATGCGCACCATATTGTGCACCTTCTTATCAGTCCTTTATTCCTTACAGAAGTCATCCAGAAGCAAATTATCCTGATGTGTTTCTCTAGGACTTCCCCAAACACTGGAAGCATAGATATAGGCCTACAGTTCCCTAGGCAAGCGGGGTAAAAATGTGTTGTTTTTTTAACAGCGGCTTGACCATCATGTGCTTCCATTCTTGTGGAACTATGCCTGTGGAGATGGACAGACTTAGGGGCGATTACGATGTCGTTAGGAAACTGTTTCGAACGAATCGATCTCGGACTCGTTTCCAAATGAATCAGGCCCTGCGAGTCCGTACGACCGATTATGATGCTTCGCAACATCGTTCGGTCAGACTCGCATTGACTTCAATGGGAGTCTGTGTTCTGAACGAGAACACAGGCTCCCATTGAAAAAAAGGGAGGTTGGGGAAAACATTGCACCCTGTGGCGGGCACCCCATGGTGCCTGCCACATTATGCATGGTTGGGAAAAGGTTTCCCTTGGGTACCCCCACGGGCCCCAATCGGACGCCTCCGGGTTAAGGGGGGCCCGCGACGGGCCCCCAAAGACAGATTCCGACAGCCGTTTCGTGTCAGGTAGACCGAATCGGAACGGCTGTCCGAATCGGTCATCGTAATCACTCGTCCGGGAAACCTTGTCCATAGAGCTGTACGAATCGGCTCTGAAAGACTCGGGCTGTCCAAATGCCTTTCAGAACCGATTCGGACTGCTCAAACGGTTTCCGGGCATCGTATTCGGTTGTTGGGAAATGTGTACGATTCGTTCGGAAACAAGGGTCTGAATCGGATTCTGCAAAACTGAATCCCATTTGGAGCCTTTCCGAACGACATCGCAATCGGCCCCTTAATAGTTTCAAAATTATAGGGAGAATTTCTTGGCTCCCAAGTGAAAGAATGTGGGGAGGGGCCGGGTCTAGAGGGGAGCCCGATTTCATTAGAGTCCGATGTATGCGTTAAATAGTATAAAAAGCTTTCCATGGATATTCTTGTATATTACATCACTAATCATGGGGAAAGTTAATTAAAATGGCTTTGAGAATTACTATAAGATCAGCCACCTCAACTCTCTCAATGAGAGAGAAGCACTAACAATGTGCAGTGTCCTTGTGGGTTCATAGCTGCTTAAATTCTGCTTTCAGATATGCAACAAATGTGATACACCTCTAACAATGGCAGACCATTCAATGCTAATGATTATGGGCCAGGATTTAGTAAGAAGGGAATTCGGATAAAAAAATATGCTGTCTATTTTATATTATTCACTCTTTGTTCATGTGTGCCACACTGCTTTTAATATGTGTTGTAATATTTTTATATATAGTCTACACTAGAACAGTTTCTAATAAAACACTAAAAATACTAGTGCGGATTTCTTGTTTGTGTTCTCTTAAGAGAAAGGTTGAAGGGAACACACTCAAATATTAGGCCTAGGCATGAAAATTCGCTGGGCTCGCTGAGTTTTTCCCACTCCGAACAGCATGAGGAGTACGTGGGCGGTGGCGGATGGTCGCTACCGCTCAGGTTAGAAACCTTCCGTTCGCGTTGAGGAAACTGCCGCCCGAGTAGAACATCTAGAAAGTCTACATGAGTGGCAGAAAGAAGCAATGCCCTCTTGCGCGTGGCGCCATTCGTGCTGAGTTTACAGCGCAAGACAAACACCTGGTGCTAAAAATCAGCACGAACGGCGTGACATAGCACAGTCTACCGCTTGCGGACTCCCCGGAGCACGGCTGAGTTTTTTGGTCGCATCACAGAGTTCTGCGAACTTCGCCCAGGCCTATCAAATACCTGCGACTCTTATTGGCAATGTTATGTTCCTAATGTGAATTCCCTTTAGGTAAATTGATTGGCATTTCATCGGTCACAACCTGTCCCTTTTTCATACTCTGAATGATAAGTTGGCATATTTGTACTTCCTTAGGGCCAATGGGAGTCTAAAGTGTGCTCAGGAATGACCTTGTCACATAACACAACCAGATTATATCACTCCTACTACGATGTCACCCCTTAAATAGCTCCCTATAAAGCTTTAAAAGAATCAAAATCGTAGTGCAGTGGGATAGAGGCAAAAAAGTGTAGGGACAAAAAAAGGTAATAAGGGATGTATCAAACTAGATACCAAGGTATTCGTTCATACCAAGCAGACATATAGACACACATGGGAAACATCCTTTACCAGGCAGTCTTAACAACGATCTGCCTTTACAAAGCAGTCACTACCCCGACTGCGATGTTAGCACGCGTTCCTTTACCACGCAAGTCGTTACAACGACTTGCTTTAGGGAAAGTGGTGTTGGATATTCAGTCCAACACTTTCCCTACTGATACACCCACTTGAGATGGAATAGTAACTTATACTATTCCAAAGTCCAGCACTCCCCTAAGGCAAGTCGTTGTAATGACTTGCGTGGTAAAGGAATGCTTGGTAACATCGCTGTCGGGTAGTGACTGCGTTGTAAAGGCATGCGTGGTAAATGCATGTGTGGTTCCCTCGTGTATTCACACACACATTTACATGATCATAGTAGTGGTGATATTCTGTCACATGAATATTTAAATATGACCCTTGATTCTTCAAAATATTTCCGTCCCCTTCTTAATTTATACACAACTCTTCATTAATTCCGTTTGTGTGACAATGTTATTAAGCCAATGTTAATGATTTGCTTTGAGTTATTTTGAAATTATGTGGTATAATATGCTTAGTTTAGACATTTCAAAAACCCTACTTTCTGGACGTATGTTCACCTTTGAAGGCATTTCATATAACTATTTTTAAATAAGTTTAACATGTAGATTCATAATCAGAGGCATGTGATTTGAAAATTAATAGCTTTGAACAATGTATACAAAAGTAGAGATAATCAGCCCAGTTGATGCCACACTTCTAAGAATGTTCTTTTAACATGATTGCCAAATAAATGCATCTTAGAAGTGTCCAATGTGCCTACACATCTTTTGCAGAGTTAGGACAGTGCCTAGGTTTGGACTTAGGACTTTATTTATGCTTTATTGTTGCCAAACAGCTGCAGAGGACCACCTCTTCCACCCCATCTGCAGCCAACCAGGATGAGTGTTCTCCATCTAACAGGCTCGTGGACATTTACCAAAACTGCTTCTTCCGACACTGCAAGAGCTCCTCTTTGAAACTACTCACTGCCACTTGCCAAAGATGGTACAAAGAAAAACTAAAAGAGGGGGTTGTTTTTTTTTTGCCGTTGGGAGTTTGTTCACAGCAAGTCAGGTACAATGATATGTGTTTCCTCCTGCTCAGGAAAAATCTTGGCAGCCATGGTGTCAGAAGGCACATTTTAAACAGGGCAGTCGACCTCTCTCTTCGCTATTTCCACCAGTATTTGACGGTAGTCATGATTTTCCCGAAAACAGAGCATAGAGAAGGCAGGGAAACTGTGGGTGGCAGACAGGAAATCTTCCAATTATTGGTAGATGCACCATCGCTGCTCATCTCTAAATTATCACCTTAATCTTTCTAACTAGATGTCCCTGACAAAAGAGGTGTTTGCATTAAGCACTCCACCATGGTACAACAGAAATGCCTAATAACCGGCTTACTACTAAAGCCCTTGCGAAGCATGAGAAAGTGAGTAAAACCACATATATAACACACTATAGCTGAAGTATTCTCCAGGCGCTAATGTTATGGCAGTGCTTCTTTAGAACAGACACATTTTTAGTATTGGTAAGAGGGGCATAAAGTTGTAGAGATGTATGATAGAGTTTAGACCTACCTCAGGAGCGTCTTCTGTGCACAATCCGCAGTCACATTTATTATGGTGAACAATGAGATATCCTTGCTGCAAGTCAACAAAAAGAAATGATAATGAAATGTTTAGTACCTGCTAAAGACAATGCATCATGCTAAGTTCGATCAGAGAAATAGAGGCTTTCCACCAGTGCTTAATTTGTAAAAAAAATAAGTGCCAGGGCTCTCGTTAGGAGGCCTCCGAAGCTTACACCACCCAATGCCATTGCCGGCATTGCCAGTGACAGTAGCAACAAAACTACCAAACAGCAAACTGCTACAAGTGTGACAATTCAGACAATTCCAGGCCCCCAAAGATATAAAAATAGCTTGGTCAGCAGGTATTAGTTGTTTTTAATATATACTGAATTAATAAACAATTGCTGTTCTACTCATCTTAAAATTATACAAACAGTGCCACTATGTGGCAGGTGTCATACGTGCCGGTGTTAACAATTAAATGCTGGTGCCGAGCACCGGAAACCACCGGCTCAAGTTAAGCGCTGCTTTCCACTCAAGGGATTATCTACTTTAGAAGGATGAGTACAAATCTAGAAACTGCATGAAAAGTAACCTTGTGAACACATCCCATTTGTACAGCTTGGATGAGGCTCACACTGCATGAAGACACGCCTTAGGAGCACATCACTTTTGGGCAACTGGGGTCCGATGCCTCTTGGTCAGAAGGGTTCCGATCGACTGACATCGGGGAAAGGAAATGGATGATCTAGAAAGCTGCCACCAAACATAGTGAGTGGCAGAATGTTTAACATGCAGTGAGCAGTCTCAAGGCATTGCTCACCCTTTCTGCATACAATGATTTGTGCTGAGGTCATTGGAATTATAATGGCATTTCCTTAGCAGGTGTTTCATTTTGGCAGAATTCTCTGAAATGTATTTATTGGTGGGTGTTAGTGACCCAATGGGAGAGTGTGCTTTGATTTGAGAAGACTGTGAGTAGATGTTACATTAATAAGCAGCCTGGATCATGTATATCTTTATCTCCCTGAATGATTGTATCCCATAAATAGGGTGCTCACCGAAATACAATAAATTCCTACATATAAACCTTTTGTATTGGAGATAGTCAACAGTCTGCCATTTGGATTGCTGGTCTTTTCATGCTAAAACAAGACCTCGGCATACAGCTCTGAGTTTACAAAAATGTACATTTAAGATGAGTTGATATTGATTTCCATGGTTGCCTATCAATTCTGAAGCAACCCTTACATATTTATACAAACTACTTCTTAGGGACAATACTCTAACAGCAAAAGTTAATATATTACTAGTTTAAGAAACACTTAAATGTGTTGAAATTAAAAAGCATCTCCGATTTATGTAATCATAGAAAAATTAAAATTTGCTGATATTGTTTTAGAAACTCCCTACAAACTTTAAGAAGTATACCTTCTACATGGGGCTACAAGAGGTTCTCTGCCGTTCTAAATTTGTTAGCGTTGTTTTTATATTTTTGATAGATTGATATGTAAAGCACTGCAGTGATCTAGTATGCTAGGAATAGGGCTAACATTTATTTTTATATGTGGCTTGAATGAAGGGGCAGGATTTTCTTTAAAGATGTTAGACGGCTGTGTTGACTTATGGATGGAATGACTGGGACTGAGGCATCCTTCCTGCTAGGGTAAGGTGGGAGGGCCAAGAGGAAATCGGTAGGCACAAGAGGGTGGGTCTTAAGCGAGGTGCACACCTGTTGTTTTACAGCAGACTCTTGCACTATAATAGGTTTCTGTTGAGATTTAACTTTCTGTCCAAAGGGGAAAGAGGAGAGAAGGAGCAGCTAATATTGGTTGGTAGTTTGGGCAGCTGGTGCAGTCTGAGGTCCTATGGGGAAGATCAGAGAGGGTTTGTCCATCTGCACAGGAGAAGGCTTTCTTTTTATTTTTCTGTGATTAGTATATATCGAATTGGGTATTGAGTTTATTGAGTGTAATTACTTGCAGCAAACAGTCTATGACTTCCAAAACCTCTACCATCTCCTCAATTACACGTTGACTGCAATAGTGCCTGAAGCTTTGGGAGACCAGCAGCCAGCAGCAGTACTCATCATAGATACTGCCCAATGACAAATAACACACCAAGTAACCCAGAAAAATGGTTTCCAGGTCGGCATCTTTTATAGATTCAGATGGTTTGCATTATCCTGCTAGGCATCTGGTGATTGAATATCAAATCGTTTTTTAAATTGAGTTACCATAGAAATTTTGATAACAAGATCAGTGGTAATTCTGCGGATTGGTGATGGTGTGCCTGGAGGCTCCACCTGATCATTTCTAAGGGTACCCCCCCACACTTATAATACCTGATAACACCTCCACCATAGTTACTAATGCTCCTGGTATTGCACATTCTGGGAGACAAAGTTACCAGGCATTACTCTGGGTCAATAATAATGCACCCATTGGTGTCCAGTTATCTGCATGTCTGTAATGAGGCACTGTTAGGGACAATTAACCCACAATGCCCGAGGCCTTTTCTATAGATGGGGCAAGAGGTGTGGATCTTAACATATGACTAACTACTTCATCACACTGTCCGAAGCATCAGTCAATGGCCTTGGAATATTGTTCTATAGAGGACTTAAAGCCAAATAGCTTCTATTTTTTTCTTTTCTTTTTTTTTTTTATTTCAAAAGATTTTATTAATTATTTTCAGAAAGCAAACAATGTACAAAGAAAAAGGTAAGGGATAACGATTGCTTATACATGGTGATGATATACAACAAACGAGGTATACAATGTATCGACTATTGCAGAGCAATAAGTAAATGATAGAGCTACAAACAGATAGAAATACAAAACAATACATACAAATCAATAAATAATGAAAAAATAATAACTGGCCTGAAGATATATATATCGATTGAAATTCAATTTTATATTCGGAAGTAAAATTCGGAAGTTGATCAAGTACGCCTGTAATTCCATGAATGAATTAAGATAAGCATTAGATTGGCATGGCCCGTAAGTGGAATTCGGGGAAGAATCCACCCCTGGGTCTCAGATTTTGTGACTGAGGAATTGTGAAGGGGAAACACGAAGAAGAATAGTATCTATGAATTTGTCAAGGTGGTTTGTTTGTGGCGAAATAAACATCTAACTTGTCCCAGATATGTCTGACTGGTGATTTCCAAGGTGATTGTTGAAGAGCGATATTATCTGCGCCCCTAATGTGTATGATCCAATTTATCCAGCATTTGAATGAAGCCTTGTGTGTGTCTTTCCAGTTGTTCAGGACAATTTTATTGCGGATGTGAGTAAGAGATCCAGTAGTGCTTTGTCTGCTTGGTTTTCTATATCAGCTTTAAGAAAGCCAGCAATTAGGGAGGAGAATTCTCTTTTAATTGGCAATTGAATAAAAATGCGAACACGTTGTCCCAAAAGGTTGATAAAGCTTTGCAATGAAGAATGAGATGAGCTAAGTCGCCTACTTCTTCCCTACAGTTCCAGCAGGTCGGATCTGGACGGAGATGTTGTGAGTGTAATCAAGCTGGTGTCCAGTAAGCTTTGTGGATGAGCCATAGTTTTGTTTGAGATAAAACAGGAGAGATTTTATTGTGGGTAATCGATTTCCATATTTGGGTCCACTTTGTCTCAGACAGAGGGCTAGAGGAATGTTGTTCCCAGAAGGTGATTAGATTTTTATTTAAAATCGAAGTTTTAGGACGAAGGAGTTTGTAGATGTGGGAGACTTGATGGCCCAGCTTATTGATCTTAGCGACGAAGCTTGGTAGAGATGGAGTTGAGTTATGCAGCTTGGACTTCGATAAGGCTGCTTTGATCTTAAGAAAATTATAAAATTCTATATTATCTAAACCGTATGTAATTTGGATTTTCCGAAAAGTTAAAGGATATGAGGCGCGTTCCAGTTGCTGAGGGAAGAAGATACCTTTATTGATCCAAGCCTCAAATTGTATAGTTTTGCATGTTACGGTTATTCCATAGGGATTCCATATTAGAGAGTTTTATGCTTGAGGTAAGTTTCTTGTCTAGTTTTAGGAGTGAGGTTTTTGTGTTTTTGAATATTGATTTCGATCTAACCAATTTTGTGGAATTGGAAGTGAGCAAGGTAAGAGGGTTTAGATTGTCAAGGATGGCCTTCAACTTTTAACCACACTGGAGTGTCGTTGCTCGGTGGAGAGAACCAGTAGGAGCCCTGTTTTGCTAGGAAGGCAGTTTGGTAGGATTTAAAATCAGCTAGATTGAGCCCCCCAGAGATTTATCCAGCCTGAGATTTTTGAGGGCTATTCTTGCTTTCTTACCTTGCCAGATGAATTTTGAGAGGAGGATATCAAGTTTATGGTGGAAGTCTTCTGTTAAAACGAGGGGTAGCATGTTAATGAGATAATTAACTAGAGCGGTGATCATCATTTTTAACATTTCGATTCTGCCCCACCAAGTGATGAATTTGGGGGACCACTTGTCTAGTAGTTTTTTAATTTTCTCTAGAGTAGTGTTTTCATTGTGATGTAATGTGTCTATTATGTTGCTTCCAAATTCAATACCCAAGTATTTTATATGTCCAGGTTGCCTAGCCAGACCTGAGTCACCTAAAATCTCTTGTGTACAGTGAATATTTAAAGGTTTTACTTCAGATTTATCTCTGTTCAGCTTATAACCAGAGTGTATAGAGTAATTTCCTATTGTATGCATCAGGGCCCTAATTGAGGGGCCAGGGTTTTCTGTAACTATCAGGATGTCCTCCGCATAAGCAGCTAATTTAACTTGAATTGTCTGAAAACCTACCCCAGCGATTTCATTATTTTTTTTTATATCTTGTAGGAGGGGTTCTAGTGCTAATAGAAAGAGGGAAGGTGAGCGTGGGCAACCTTGCCTTGTGCCTTGTTGAAGAGTGAGAGACTCGGAGAGGAAACCATTAATCGCAATACGTGCAGTGGGCTTCGCGTAAAGAGCCATGACCATTGTTATGTAGGGGTCACCCAGATCAAACGAATGCATGCATTGTTTTAAAAAAGACCACAGTACTCTGTCAAATGCTTTCTCTGCGTCTAGAGTTATAGCTATAGAAGGTGTGGGGTTATAGGACGTGTTTTCTAGTACATGGCATAGAAGACAGGTGTTGTCGTTCAACATATGATTTTTAATAAAGCCTACTTGGGAGTTAATTATTAATTGTGGGAGGACTGCATTAAGTCTCGTGGCTAATGTTTTCGCATATATTTTGCAATCTATGTTGATGAGGGATATCGGTCTATAGTTTTTTGGAAGTAAGAGATCTTTCCCTTCCTTTGGGATAACGATAATGTTGGCTTCTGCCATTGAATCGGTTGTTCTTCCAATATTAGCCATATTATTAAATACTTTTAACATGGTCGGTTGTAGTAGATCTGTGAATGTCTTGTAGAATTTGGCTGTAAAGCCATATGGCCCCGGTGCCTTATTATCCTTCAAGTATTTAATGGATTTAGACACTTCAGAGTCACTTATTGTTTTCCCAAGAGCGAGTCTATCAGTTTCGGTTAGTTTGGGGAGATTCAGTCCACCCAGGTATTGAGTGCACCTTTCCAGATTAAATTCCTGATCGCTACGATATAGGGCCTCATAATTAAAGCTGTTTAATATTTCCTTAGGTTTAGTATGCTTTTGGTTATTTGCGTCTTTGATTGATATGATATTATGTTGGTTTTGTTTGTGTTTGAGGTAAGAAGCCAGCATCCTACCCGCTTTGTTAGCTTCGCAGAGCTTGAGACCTTTAAATTTGTTTATCCATACCCCTGCTCGTTTACTCTGAATTTTATTGTATTCATACTTCTTTTGTGTAAGTTGGTTGAGAATATTATTATTTAGGAGTTGGCATGTGTAAGTTCCAATTGTTTAATCTCCTGTTCTAGTTTAATTAGTTCTGCGTTATAGCCTTTATTGATTTTCGTTTTGATTTCAATGAGAACCCCCCAAGGGTCGCTTTCAACACATCCCAGAGGGTGTTTACATTTGTCTTCGGAAGATTGTTATATTTGAGATAGTCTGTAATCGCATCCTCAATTTTCTTTTTGTCACTGGGGTCTGTTAGAACATCGTTATTAAAGCACCATCTTTTGAGCGAAGGCTTAGAATGGCTGCCAGCTAACGTGGTGTTGATACATGAATGGTCAGACACAAGCTTGGGTGAAATATTAGTCTGGTCAATTAGGTGTGTAAAAGCGCCCGATATAAGTATATAGTCAATTCTTGTATACAAGTTATGTGGTCCTGAATAAAATGTGTAGTCCCTGGAGTCCGGGTGTTGAAGGCGCCAAGAATCCTTGAGGTTATATTTAGAGCAAATTTTCTGTACTACGCCGTGAGATTTTGTAGTGTGGTACTTGCAAGTGGATTGGCGGTCTATTATTGGGTCTAGTGGGAGATTGAAGTCTCCGCCTACTATGATGAGGTCATCTTGAGGAAGGCTTTCTATTTTCTTTGATACATTTTCCCCAAAATTGGGCTCATCAGTATTTGGGCCGTATATGTTTTTAACATGTATGGAGTCATCACCTCTTCTCAGGTGCGTAACTAGGAGTCTGCCCTCCTTATCATGAGAATATGATTCAAGGGTTATGTTAGATTTTTTTGCTATTAGGGTGATTACCCCTTTCTTTTTGTGTTCCGCTGGTGAGCATGAAACATGTGATATCCAATTATGTTTGATGAATTCCGAGTCTTTACTAGATAGTTTTGTCTCCTGTAACAATATAATATCACCTTTAGTCTTTGCTAGATTGTCTATGATTTTACGGCGTTTACTCGAGTGGTTAAGACCCTTCACATTCAAGGAAATGATATTAAGGTTGTCTGTAATGTTAGGTGTCCTGTTAGGTGTCATTGTATGTGTATGAAAGGGTGGCTTGACATGAGTTTGTGAAGAAGCTAATGTTTAATTGGCGTAATTGGCGTACTGTCTCCAGGTTAGAGATAGGTATATGGAAGTAATTAATAGTGACTGTTGAGAAGCTGGTAGCTCTACATGCGTATATGAGGATAGCTGATAGTTGAAACGCTTGCTTAGCATGAGAAGATTGCAAGAGAGAGTGCAAAGAACAGGCCGAACATAATGAAGATAATGAAAATGATAATAAAAATGAGGATACCAAAAGTAAATACCATAAAACCCCCCAAAAAAACCTCCCCCCCACCCTCTCCTCCCTTACCCCGAGGACATCGATTGTCGGAGGTGCGACGGCAGGAGTGTCAAACTGACAACTTGGAGAGAGAACAAATTCTACAATAGTTAACCTTCTAATGTATAACATATAATAAATGTAGGAGGAACTAAACATATCCTTATTTTGACTAAAATGTCCATGTTAAGATTAAAGGATTACATTATGTATCGCAAATAGGAGCATGGTGACTAAAACGTGTGTAAGCAGGGTAAGGGGCTTAATGTACCATCTTAGTACTATGATAAATGATCGATAAGGAAAGATATTGTAGCCGGCAATTGCACAAGCTGATCTCACTGACCCTTACTTATAAACAATTTAGTAACATACAAGCTTTTTGCATTATTGAAGGCACCATGTAACAAAGTGACTAATACACTATCTAAGAAAACAGTATAAGTGGCCCACTCAATTATGGATAGTTACAAAAACACTTATCATTGGACAACTAAGTCGACAAGTGTAACCACATTAAACTGCAACTAAATATAAATTTGACAATAGTTTGGTAGTGGCACATAAACATGCATAGACCACAGCGAACAGTAAGTATGATCAGGATGGAGAACAGGAAAAAGGATATCAGGTTTTCCTTTTATTAGTGAAGGAGGTAGAGTGATCCATGTCTTGCGTGGCCAGACAGTCCAAGTAGTTCGACAGATCATTTGGATCAGTGAAGAAGTGGAATCTACCAATCTCTATGATTTTAAATTTAGCAGGACCTGCAAAAGAGAATTGGATATTTTTGTCCCGTAGCTTGTCCCTTAGTAGGAGGAAGCCTTTTCTTGTATCAACAGTAGGTTTTGAGTAGTCCTGTGTGAAAGTTATTTTTTGGCCATTCCAAGTGATCTGGCGATTTTTGTGGGCAAAGTTGAGGATGGCTTCTGTATGTTGGTATCTCAGAGGTTTGCAGATGATTGGGCGTGTTGTTTTCCTTGTTGTCGAGTTATAGGTCGGTATTCTGTGCGCTCGGTCCAATTCCAGATTCTTGTGAAATTTTATGCCCGTAATCTGAGGGATCCAGTTCTCTAAAAAGGCGATGCACGAATCCGCAGAGTCCTCTGAACCTTCAGGGATACCAAAAATTCTGATGTTGCATCTCCTGTTCCGATCTTTAAGTTCGGCTGCTTGTCTTTTCAAACTGCTGGTGATGGCCAGAAGGGACTTTATCTCTTTGCTGGAACGATTCGAAGAATCCTCTACGTCGCTTATGCTTTGTTCCGCGGCAACAATTTTAGAGTTGATTGTATTCATATCAGCACGAATGGCGGTCAACTCTAGCTGCATAGCGTCCGTGTTTTGTTTGGTTGATTTGAGGTCGTGGACGTCCGCCAGTTTTTTTAGGATCATTTCCATCATGCTGTTCATATCAGCTTTGGGCTTGATAGGAGAGTCTGACAGAGACGGCTCACCTTTGGAACGTTTATAGTGTGCCTTGGGATCTTTTTCTGCCATGGTGTTGGAGATGAAGGATGTAAAGTCGGCAGATGGGTAAAGATGATTCTGCGTGTATTTGCGGAGGGTACTTCGCACTGAGAGACGTTGCTAAACGTTAAGCACTGTAGAGTGGCTGGTTGACAGCTAGGTGACAGACAAGTGTGTCTGAGTGGCAGATAAGGTTTGGGTGCTGCTTAATTGAGTAGTTTCCCCTTATTGGGTTGAGTGGTGTTGTTGACCTTATTGGCGCTGGTAAACGTGGTTGGAACAGCACTATCTACCCTCCGCATCTGTATGATGATGCCAGCAGTTGTTGACTGAGATTAGAAATTTCACTCCTTAGGTACCTTAATGCACGGAAGCCTTCACATAACACAATCAAAAGACTATCAATAAAGCTGGACACTGGGTGCTGGATCCTCCATTTTGAGGTCAGGCGCTAGAATCAGGCAAGTATGGCATGCTTGGTAACAACGGGCAGCTGTAAGATGAACATTGATCAGATAGACGGTGAGGCAATGATATCGCTGGAAAAAACTGACACGCTGCAGCAGACCCCCCAATGACACCGATTGGAGACACTCGAGACCAGATTGGAGACACTCAAGATCAGAGCAGCACTCATTAACTGCTGGGCGCCATTTTGTGTATCTGCAGAAGGTGCTGATAGGTAGCAGGCTTAATAACAGGTTGTTTTAAGTCAAATTACATTTCCCCGCATGCTTTGGTCACGAGAGTCACAGCGGTGTGTTGAGAGTGTCAGCTAAGTCTCCGTAGCGGGTCAAAACATTGGCAGGTGGAGCGCGATAGCTTCTAATGCGGCCGCCATCTTTCAGGCCGCATCCCAGGTGTGCTTGTCGCAACGATAAACTGAGCACAAGTAGAGTATCTGAAAACGGCGGTACCTTGAAGGGAGTTGGTGGCCGCTTGGATTCACCTGGAGTGGCCGCACAGGTAGGGGATCCGATGTGGTAATGAGCCGCCGGCACTGCAGGCGGGTGTGATTAGCTGTCCGCCATTTTGGTCCCACAGCCTGATTATTGTTGGTGAGATTACCGGCTGAAATTAGAGGGATTTAGAGCGATCCGATGTCTTCTGATGAACTTATCCAGTGCCGCATAGCATGATGAACCGAAACCTGGTGTTAGTTCAGAGTTTAGCCTCGGTGGAACGAAGAAGGATGCATCGATATCTCTGCGTTGTGCAGAGCGACGGGGATCAGGCAGCCATCAGCTCTGCCGTCCAAGCCACGCCCCCTATTTTTTAATGTACTTAATTTATGAGAAGATCTGCAAGTTCCCCTTGTATTTTGAAGGGTTTCCCATCGGCACCAACAGCTAAAGAGAATATAAAACATGAGATCTGGATGCATAAGAAATTTTAAAAAAATGGTCACATGAATAGTTAACACAGATCGAAAACAGTCAGGAAAGATAGGCCCTAGGAGGTGAGTTCAAAGTACGGCTCTGTAAAAGACGTAAGGTAGATCATATCAGATACCAGAAAGAAGTAAACTCCTTCTTGTTGAAAAAGAGCAAAAAATTATGCTTTTGCTGATAATGAAGGAAGCTTGTAAAGGGCACTATCACCCAATAGGAGCATCCTGTGGCTAACTAGTAAAGAAATCAGCAGGGGAAAATATAGTTAAAAAGAAGCATGAAAGGGGGGCGAGGCTTAGCAGCCGTCGAGAATGGCCGCAGCCTGAACGAGCTCCTTCCTTCCCGGCGTCTGTCCTGCCCTATCTTGTGCCATCCACAAAAAAAACATAAATTGAAGCGTGAGTGTTCCACCCCCGGACCCCCTGGGCGACTCTGGGGCTCCTGGTGAAGAGTGCACCGGGCGATATAGTCCTCTCCGGCGGTCCGTGCTGGGCGACAACGGAGGCTCCCGGGTGCAGAGCGAGGTAGACGGTGGCCTCTGGACGGGACGAGGATTACACCCTGTGGGCCCGGAGGCCGCTGGCGAGGTGTTCCCAGCGCAGACGAAGAAAGGGGGGGGCCTGAGGCGGCGATAGAACGGAGAACGGCCCGACAGAGCGGACAGGGATGGGGAGCCCCGGCGAGCGCCCTACTGCCGGAGGTCCCGGCTCTGCGGCCTGAACAACGGGCCGCGCTGTGCGGAAATCGGCGGATTGGAGGTGAGGAGGCTCGGGGGCCCCACGAAGGGGTACAGAGTTGAAGCCGATGCGTCGGAAGACCCAACTGAACGATCTGGCTGATCGTGGACGCTGCAACAGGCTGTGAAGGCCCGCGGGAGGGTAATTTGACGGGGCCCAGCAGACGCGAAAGCGGCAAATCGAGGTCCCGGCTTGAGGCCTGTGAGTGGAAGAGGCTTCGCCCGGGCCTCTGACCTTTACTAGGGGGGCGGTCCTCGGAAAGACCTACAGCTTGCTGGTGCCCGGAGGGGGAAAGTAGGCAGACGCCTCCGTCCTGGAGAAGTGCTGCCCGACTGCCCTGCTGTACCTGCGATCCGGGGGGCAAAAGGGTAGAAGAAAACTGTGCGTGTCGCTGGCCCCTGAGCACATATCTCACGCTGAGGCCGGGACTGGATGGGCCTTTCAACGACGAGCTGAAAGCTGGGCCCTGTGGAAGGCACCTGACGTGGGGGCAGGGCAGGTGTGGCTGCGAGTGAGAGACTCTGGAGGTGCAGACTTGGAGCGGATACTGTGCACACTGAGGCCCTAATTGCAAGGGGCGTTCTGGACTGAAGGAGAGTGGCCCTAATAGATTCCCTGTAGTTGAACTGGAGAGGTGCAGAAGACACAAGCCCTTCCTGCGTGACCACGGGAGCGGCAAAGTGTGTATTGCGGGACTGTTACTGAGGTGGGGGGGGCGCCCCAATCCGCCTGCAGGTAGACGACTTATCCGAGTGCAGGTGTGGGGGCCAGGAGAGTGTTTAACACTCAACATATATTGAGGAGGAAAAGGGTTGGACGCCGTAGCCCATACACAAGAGAATATTGAGCTTCAGTGGCGTGAACAGAGGTCAAAGACGCCACGTGCAGGTGGCAGTGGTCCGCTCGGAGTAACACGTGCTTTGAGGGATGAGGCAAAGAAGCGGTGGCTCCCGAAATACTACGGGCGGGCTTGGTCACTCTCACCACAGGGTTGCCCTTGTGGGGCCACCTGGTGCCCTCACCCGGTGGACTATCAGGGGGTGCGCAGCCATGGCGACGGGAGGGAGAGGTCCCAAGGCCAGCACCCAAAAGCAGCTAGCGAAATTTGCATGGTCCAAAAATGGTGAAAGAGGTGAATCGCCGCAATCGGAGAAGGAAGGGGGGGCAGCCGCCTCTACAAAAGGCCCGGAGCCAACTCTCCACGATGTCATGGAGGCAATAAATGGTGTGCGTGCTTCAGTGGACTCGGTCACCGTGGAGGTCTCTCTAATCAGAGCCGACTTCAAAAAGATGGATGAGAAGGTGAAAGAGCTCAAGATAGTAACAAGCGCCCTGCAGACAGATACATCGGAACTTCAAATGCAAATGCTTGAAATGCAGAAGAAGCAGGATAGAATGTCGCAACAGCTTGATGACTACGAAGACCGAGCCCGCCGCAATAACATTCGTATCTTAGGGGTTCCGGAGAAAACGGAGGGGCCGGCTGCTGACCTGTACGTGGAAGATCTCATTACGAAACACCTTAAACCTAAGACCTTGTCCAGCTATTTCTCCATTGAAAGAGCCCACAGGGTACCAGGAGGTAGACCGAGACCAGGCGCGCCTCCGAGGCCCCTTATTGCTCGGGTGTTCAACTATCGAGATAGGGACACTATCCTGCAGACTGCACGCTCGAATCCCCCCTTGAAGATAGATAACTATGAAGTGGCTTTCTTTCCCGATTTTACGGCCAAGGTTCAAGCTCAACGTCGCAGCTTTCAGGCGGTGAAGAAGGAACTGCGAGATCGGGAGGTGAAATATGCGATGCTCTTTCCTGCGCGGCTGAGAGTGGAGTCCGAGGGCAAGTCGTGGTTCTTTGACTCACCAGAGGCAGTCTGGGAATGGATGGAAGGCTGGAGCACGGTGGGAAGCCACAGGAGAGATCGACCTGGTGGCCGTGGCCAGCACAGAGGGGTCCGCATGGAGGGGGCAAATACTGGCTCCGCAGAGGCAGACTGTCAGCTGAAGGAGCAGGACTGATGGACCTGGGCTACGAGAATGGAGAGTCCAAGATCCGCTGGAAGCGCAAGTAGGGGGGATTGGGGGAGGGGTGGAAATGCCCATCGTTACGAGACTGTGTAATTGAGTGGACCTAAAGTAATGGTACAGGCTGATGGGCTTCATTGATGTGATCTGAAAGGGATAAGATATCATTAAGTGTGGATGGCTAAGATACAAGTCAACTGTGATGTGTACCTGCGGGAAGGGGGATCAGTTTACCCCGTGCATTTTCAGCATTTCGGGGGGGGAGAGAGGCACTCTGCCATGTTTGGGGGTGGGTAGTTTTAAATCCACGGGCAGGGGGGCAGGGAGGGGGGTGGGAGTTGAGGGGGTCGGGATGGGGGTGTTCCGGAGTTCTTTATTGTTTTTTCGAAATACAAAGTGGTTGTGAGATCCTCAGGCACGAGATGGACACACTGACAAGTAGGCGCTTCTGCGACAAGTCAAAATATAAATGTAATGTTTGGCCATGCAACAACTTTCATGCTAGCTTCGAAAGTGGCGGGCATAGGTGGGAAAGTGTTACTCTTATCGGTGGGATGAGTCAGGATTTATTTGCTGTAATGTGGACCTGTCGGATAGTAGATGTAACCGTGCTATGTGATGGGGGGTGACAAGGAATTAGTGCTCTCTGTCCTATCCTGGAACGTCCGCGGATTGGGTGATAAAATAAAGAGAGGGACTGTCCAACAATATCTGAAGAGACAGTCCCCGGATCTTGTTCTACTGCAAGAAACCCACTTAGTGGGCAACAAAAGCAGGGCTCTCAACAGGTGGGGGTACCGGCTCCTGGTGCATGCCGACTATACCACTGGTTCCAGGGGAACGTGTATTCTGATTAAAAAAGGCATACCCTTGATAGTACACAAGACATGGACAGACCCGGGGGGTGGTTTGCTGTGGCCGAAGCCCAATGGGAGGGGAGGGCTCTTAATGTAGTTTCTGTTTATCTGCCACCGGCACTGGGTAGAGATGCCTTAGCAGATCTGGGCAAAGCATTGACTAGACTCCCCGACGGTACCTTGATAATGGGCGGAGATTACAATATGACAATGGACGATACGGTCGACAGATACCCGCAGAGACAGGGGGCCAGACCAAACGAACTTATGGCAGAGTTCACCGCGGCAATGGGCCTCTCAGATGTGGGGCGGGAGTTGCAAGCAGCGGATTCCAAATATACGTACTTTTCAAGTGTGCATGGTAGTCTTTCCCGAATTGATTATTTTCTAACATATACGGCCTCTGTAGGCAATTTTAGGCACCCCCGGACGCTACCCAGAGGTATCTCGGATCATTCCCCTGTTGGGGTTGAATTTACTCACGGGGAATGACAGCTGCGAAATACTATAGTGATTAACCCGTGGCTGTTGAAAATACCTGATATCAAGGAAGAACTCTGTGTGCAAACCGGAAATTTTTTAACCGAGAACCTGGGGTCGGTGGACTCGGCACAAACGATATGGGAAGCATATAAGGTGGTCCTAAAGGGATATGCTCTCTCACTGAAAACGAAGTATATTGCAAATAGGCGCCAGCTCATAGTCCAATTAGAGGAGGAGCTTCGGGGACTTGAGGCAGAACATGCACGCAATCCCTCAGAAGATACACTACATAGTTTGACGCTGAAACAAGACGAGTATAGACTTAAGGCGCGTGAACACATGATGGCTAAGCTTGGGGCTACCCAGCATAGGTTGTACGAGCTGGGAGATAGGGCGGGGAAGACATTAGCTTGGCTGGAAAGGAGAGAACAGGGTACGAGGTGGGTGCCCCGATTAACATCGCCTAGCGGAGAGGTGCTCTATCACCCCAAGGATATAGCGGAAGCACTTGCAGGCTACTTTGAGGGAGTTTATTCTCCCTCCACTAAGTATACCGCAGAGGACTCGCGCCAGCTCTTGGCAGAAAGTGACATTCCGACTCTCTCGAAGCTGGATAGGGATGCGCTGGAGGAAGATCTGACAAACGGTGAAATCCAGAAAGCTATTGGCCAAATTAAGTCAGGGAAGGCGATGGGGCCAAATGGCACCCCCATTGAGTTCCTTAAGGTTATGGCCTCTCAGGTTGTCCCACATTTGCGGGCAATGTATGAGGAAAGCTGTGAGAAGGGAGTTCTGCCAGTAGACCAGCGTCTGGCTAGCATAGTTGTTATTCATAAAGCAGGAAAGCCTGTGGATGATTGTAGCTCGTACAGGCCCATCTCGCTGATAAATGTAGAGGCAAAGATCTTAGCCAAAGTACTTGCCACACAGCTTGGAACTGTAATTTCCTCCTTAGTGCACCCAGATCAATCTGGCTTCATGCCCAGGAGAAATACGGCTCTTAATATACGCCGATTGCACAATGTGATGGCCCGAAGGGAATTTTTGAGAGAAGATGCTGCTATACTGTCCTTGGATGCCTCCATGGCATTCGATTCGATCGAGTGGCCATATCTCTTCGAAGTTCTGGTGAGGGCTGGGTTGGGCCCTAAATTTATAAGCTGGGTGAAGCTGCTATATACTGACATCCAGGGGCAGGTGAGAGTTAACAACTACACGTCACATACGTTCACGCTAAGAAGGGGCACCAGACAGGGATGTCCACTGTCCCCGATGCTGTTTTCCCTGATGTTGGAGCCCCTCGCGGCCTGGATCCGCCGTGATGTGAGGGTGCGGGGTCTCCGATGGTCGTTGGAGTGTGAGGACAGAATATCCCTATATGCGGATGACATATTGCTCTACCTGGCCTCCCCATACGAGTCTATACACACTGTTCTGAACATTTTCACAAACTTTGGGAAATACTCGGGATACGCAATAAACTGGGGTAAATCTGTATTGTTTGTTTTACATGGGAAAACTCCCCGTCTCCCGAGAGACTGTGCGTTAGTGGTTGCGGAAGATGGCTTTAAGTATCTAGGAGTTTTTATCACGTCTGACCCAGCTCTCTTTTACAGCCGCAATTTGGCACCCCCGTTAGCTAGATTGAGAACGGATGTTAAGCACTGGCGGTCGCTGCCTCTGTCTTTGGTGGGCCGCGCTGCTCTTTTCAAAATGTTGGCGCTCCCGCGATTTTTATATATTCTCCAGAACTGCCCACACCGAATTCCAGACGCATATTTTGTAGCGGTTGAAGGGGAGGTACGCACTCTGTTATGGGATGGCAAGGCCCCTAGAATTTCGCTTCAGAAGCTAACGAAGGGGTGGTATGATGGGGGGATAGCGCTGCCCGACATCAGGTTGTATTACTGGGCTTCTCAGTTGGTGGGCGTAAACTATTGGATGTATGCCCCACCAACGGATCCGGCCTTCGCCTTAGACAGGTACCAGATGGATCGCTCGGGCTATTTGGGTGCCCTATATTCCCGCACACAGAAACAAAGCTATATTGGCCCAACACTGCACACGGTGCAAATTTGGCGTTTGGTGAACTCGCGGCTGGGATGGGTGGGCGTCCTCACTAAGGCAACGCCACTATGGTATGCTCAGAAACTAGGCATGCTGTGCTATCAACCAGGATTTGACAGATGGGATATCATTGGTATTTCGACAGTGAACGATTTGGTTAAAAAGGGCGCAATACTCAAATTTGAGGAGCTCCAGAAGAGCTATCAGTTGGCGCCGGGGGAGGTTTCCAGATATCTGCAAATCAGGCACGCCCTGCGGGCGGCCTTCCCGAGCTGGGAAAATATACCGGACTCATCGCCTCTGGAGGATCGCCTGCTGGATGGGTCACTGCAGTCTAAGGCGATATCTTTGACTTATAAAAAACTTAGTAATAATTTGCCAGATGCCTTCGGCAAGCTCAAGGAGCAATGGGAGAAAGACCTGGGACCGATAGATGAGGAGGATTGGCGACAGGCTCTTATGTCACCTAGAGAGGCGGCCATCGTGCTTAGATTCAGACTAATACAGCTCAGGATTCTACATCGCTCCTATATGACGGGGATAACGCTGGCCAAGATAGGGTCTAGGCCAGATGACCAGTGTTTGAGGGGATGTAGGCAGCCAGCTACTTTCTATCATATACTGTGGGAATGCCCGCTGGTGCGAGATCTCTGGGAGAGGGCCACGAATCATATGCAGTCTGCATTAGGGAAGAAAGTGAACCTGACACCCAGACTGGGTTTGCTCAATATATGGGAGGACACAGACCTGACTGACATAGAACAACAACTGGTGACGCTGGGATACACACTAGTAAAAAGGGAACTGGCGAAGGGATGGGGTGGAGTGGCACCGCCTACTGTGTCGGTGTGGCTGAAAGAGCTCGACAGGTGCATGATAGCGGAGAAAGCAGTCTTTATAACTAGAGGATGCCCAAAGAAGTGGGATAAGAAATGGATGAAATGGAACACGCACAGAGGGGAGATCTGTGAATCACCCATGGTGGAATTGGACATGCGGAGAAATACGGACAGAGATGTAACTATTTAACATATCTGCTGCCTCATCATATGTAACATGTATGGAGATGTTTGTAGCCTACGGATAATGTAACACGCGCTGTATACTTGTACGCCACGAACTGTTACTAATAAAAATATTTAAAAAGAAGCATGAAAAAATGATTTGCAAAGTCAAATGATCATCAGTAAAGAGAAGTGATGGCCGAAGAGCATTTGAGGCTTTAGAGGCGAGGAAAGAAAAGAAGCGCCCGCTCAGACGAGTGTCTTGAATTTCAGGAATGATGAGTAGTCATTGAGAGGAAGATCAGAATGACTGAATAGTCTTATAATGCTCGAATCTTAGTTGAAGATATCCAGAACTGAGCAACGCAAGGCCCAATGAATCAGGCAGAAGGCCCTAGAACTTACTTCTGCTTGGAACTGGTAGCCAGTGCACAGAAGGATAATAAGCGAGTAGGTGAAAATGAAGTAGGACTTGACAGATGACCCAGAATGAGATCAGGCTCCTAAATAAGAAGAAGTAACAACTCAAACATTGGAGGAGAACCAAAGTAAAAGGGCACGTAGCTGAATATGTTTAGAAAGGTAAGAACACACTAAACTACACTAAACACAGAGATGAAAGGTTTACAAAAGTACAGTAGAGAAATCTACATAACTTCAAGGTTCGACAGATGCTTGAAGTACAAGAACAGGCAAGGAAAGTTTTGATCTTGTAGAAGAGGCTTTCTTGGTACTATGCCAGCTACTCTACTGAGGAGAAGCAAGGGTGACTGAAGTGGAGCTGGCGTAAGTAAACAGGCTGGGACTGAAGCCATCCAGCTGCAGGTGAGTGTAGTGCTAGAGGCACTCTTGTGGTTTGACACCCAGTGATGACCTTTGACTACCATTATTTTAACTGACTTTAGTGTGTTATTTCATTCTAGCCTGGATGTACGAGACGGTCCTGCATATGCCTGCTTCTCTTCTTTTTTGTAATCTTGCTGTCTTTTAGTGGGAGCTGTCACGGAGTAGAACAGCCTTGCCAAGAGCAGAGCGTGTGGGATGTGCTTTTGAAAGCGTGAGAGGGAGAGAGAGGTGTGGAATGTACTCTTTGGTTTCGAAGTGCAGTGGAGTGGGCAGTGATGCACACATGTGCTCGATGTTGTACATTGAGAGATGAAGTATGTGAATCTATAATCAGTTGTGCACAATTGTGCATTGTGTTGTACATTGATGAGTATTATGAAGTTCTTACTATTGGCTTTGACATGGCCTCATGTCATCCTTTTTTCCTGGCTTTGCCTTGCTTCAGCTTTTCTGCGTGCACAGCAGCGCTTGCAAGTTGCTTGGGTTATTCACGTTCAAGGTCTTTCTGTTTTGGTGAGGGATTGTTTATGTACTCTGAAAGGCTTTTGTGAGCTTCGTCAAGATAGAGGCTGGAACATGCGAGACTTGGAGGAGGGGACGTGAGAGCTCCTTCCTGCCGTGGGAATGCTTGCTTGGAACCTGGCCAGTTCTGGTAGGATTCCTCTGGCCCGGGGGAGGTCTTTCTCGAACCTTCTGGTGTGTTTAAAGCTGAGGGTTGTGGACTTAGAAACCGGGAGTTTGGAATCCGAGCGAGGACGGACGCGTCTATCTCGGAGCGTGGACCCTGGTTGCTGAGGCTCTCAAACCACGGCTGTTTAAGTTCCCCATCTGAGATGCAGTGTTTTGCACCAGGTGATGTATTGAGTTTTGATTATTGCCATTGTGATGTGAGCCAGTGGCTGTGATCATTTGATGTATGAGTGAGTGTGTTTTCTTTGTGATGTGTGAGTGAGTCAAGGTGCACCTCCAAAGTACTCATTTGATGTATATATAGCTTTCTGATCTCTTGCAGGACGTCCAGTATATTTGCTTGAGTCTTATCTCATATTATTTGCTGCTTGTTTATCAATCAGTATTATTCATGCATTTAGATTATTGCTTGCATATAAACATATATATCTCTTTGTATATTTGAATCTTGTGCATTTGGCATCTGGGAAAGCTTTTTCCGTTAGAGAGCATTGTGTTAAATAAAACCCCAAGCCTTATTCAGAGAGAGTCCTTGCATTTTGTAAAATAAAACCCTTTTCTAAAGGTGTTGTTTGTTTTGTGTTAAAGTCTTTGACTGCGCCGGGTGCTGGGCTACCGTGTGGAAGATTCTATATTATCTGATAGGCGCAATCAAGACAGTGAGCTAATCCTCCATATGCAGCTGAAGCTTGCCTCCATCTTTGAGAATAAACTTGGAGCAAATGCGATATAGGAGAGAGAGGTACAGGCCTGAGAAGAGAGAGTGCAAAGAGATGACAGTGAAAGAATTGCAGGAAGAAAATAATTTCGTATGGGAGGTGGGGGACGCCAGGGTATGCAAAATGACATTCTGGAATTAATGGTGGAGGACAGGATGAAAAAGTGATATGCTTATCAAGTCCCTTAGACCACTGCCTGCTCTTAAAAAATTAAACTTAAACATTTCATTTTATTTGTTGAAAAGCATCTGGTTTTCACTTGAGATAAACGGGTTGCCTTTAAAAAACAATTGCTTCATTAGAAAGCAATCACTGACATGGTGGTCTGCTGCCCCAGCAGGCCACAATCCCTGTGATGGCTGCAGTTCCTAGTGGGTCGCTAACTGCGACCTACTTCATTAATATTCATGATGTGGGTCAATTTGAAACCCATTAGGAATCGCTAATTTAGCTTTGTACATTTTTGTACATTAGGAATTATGATTTCCTAGGTGCGATTTGGTAAGAATCGCAATCAGGAAATGGCAATTCCGATTTTCTATACATATGGCACTAACCTACGTGCAAATAGGTCGGTTTGGAAAATTCAGATTCGGAGTGGGCTGCAATCATGATGTATGTCGCAAATTACGACTCATTTGATTGGAGGTAATCACAGGGATCTTCATGAGGCCGATTTCTTCCTTTAATTGTGCTTTTAATCACATGCCTGAATACGTGCCATCTTTGCAAGCCTTCAGCTGTATAGGTAAAATTATTATGTGTTATCCCAGTCTGTGGCAGAAATCTCTGAACTGTTTGAAGCAGGAATTTTGTTTGCATAAAGATTAGAAATGCATGGGCCTAGTACACACCCTTGTTCAATGTGTTTTTATCAGAATGACCTTTTTCCACAAATGGCATATGTGACTCATGTGTAAGATTTTAAAGGAACCAGTGCTTTAAGTGGGATGAAAAAAGTGGGGGGTCTCTATAGGGGTGTGGCCTAAGAAGCATAATTAAAACCATTTATTAGAGGCTTTACTCATGCAGCTAAACCCATGATAAAATAGATGTGGACTAGAATTGTATGCTTTGTAACCTTATATATAGAATTATGCCTTAAAGAGACAATAATGAAAATCAATCAGAGTAAGACAATAAACAGTTTCTATAGCACCCTTAGACGGGATATTACCAAAAGATCAAGCAGGTCCTTGTAAAAAGCTTCCCATTCTCGAGTTCATAATTATATGCATGAGTAGCTCAGCCAGTCTAAGAAGTTTCTTCTAATTCTCAGGCTTGTAGTCCTAATTTTATAATGGGCCAAAAAGGACCACAGATTTCAGCATGCAACAAACAGTACCTGGATTGGATGAGTTACTCACACATGGAACTGGGTAACTTGAGAGCTCTGGTAAATTTAGACAAGGGAAATCACACACATTGAGGTTTGCTGTTTGGTTTGCTGGTCACATGCCCTCAAAGAGCATAGTTTTAAGGAAGGTGGCTATAGGGCAAAGCACAGGCATGTACTCCTATGAACCATAGGGGAGAGGATGTAGCCTTACGGCAAGAGCGGATCGACCTCTAAGCTGGGGAACCGGGTTCGAGTCTCGGCAACCACGTTCAACATCCTGTGATTCTGGGTAAATGACTTAATCTCCCCACGCCTAACAAAAATGAATGTCTTCACTTGTAACGAAACTGGTGCTCATGTAAAGTGCACTGATACCTGATATTTTCGGGTCTAGTTCGCGCAATATAAAACTCTAAAAAAAAAACACATTATTAATGAATCGGAAAATGCGTGTTGTAAACCTATTTTATAAGAGTGCAATGCGCATTGATTCACCTTTTTATCCTATTTCCAAACCCACAAGAGAAAAGTGATTGACAGCTGCCTACGATACGATATTGACTCATACCTAAAGTGAACATCCAAATGTTTCAAACATGGATTTCAAACTGCGACTTTGGATAAACATAAAAAACACAACACGTTTCTCAGCACAGATACTGAGTCTGACATTTCTAAAGAGAAACTGTACCAGTTCAGGCTGAATGTTGTATGTGTGCCTGCGAAGGGTACAGTTAAGAGTTAGAGCAGTACTGTGCAGTGCATGCATGGTGAGTGCATGTACTGTGCATATCTGTGCCTGCAAGAAGTACCTCACATGAGAGATGTAGTGCTGTGAAGTGTGTCCATGGAGAGTGCCTGTACTGGGTGTATGTGAACCTGCGAGAAGTACAATATATGAAGGGTGTAGTGTTATGTTATGTAGATTTGTATGGCGCAGCTTATCACCCATGGGGGTATCCAGGCGCCACAGAAAAAGTGTAGGTCTTGAGGTGCTCCTAGTTGAACATTCAGGTTTTCAGCTTCTTGTGGAATTTGAGAAGTGGCGTAGTGATCATCATGTGTAGAGGCAGTTCGTCCCAGCTTTTGGCTGCGATGAAGGAGAAAGAGCAACCTCCTTTCCTGCTTCTGCAGATGCGGGAGATTTGTGTGAGGGGGAGAGAGGCGGGGCATAGATGTCTGGAGGGTTGGTAGAGTTGCAGTCAACCGTTGAGGTAGGCTTTGTAGGCATAGATAGGAAGCTTAAATATGCAGCATTTCAGAACGGAAAAGTAGTGCAGATCCGCAAGGTAGGGCGGGATGTGTGTGCTTCTGGGGATGTCTAGGATGAATCTGGTGGTGGTGTTCATGATGGTTTGGAGTCTCTGCATGAATCAGTGCTTAATTTGAGCCAGTGGTTTCTGGTGCTCAGCACCGACACTTAATTGGTTTCCGGTGCTCACCACCGGAACTTAATTGTCAACACTGTACTTATGACAATCTGCCACATGGTGGCGCTGCTCATCTAATTTAGAGATGAACAGAACAACGGTTGTTTATGAATACAATATATATAAAAAATTACTAATACCTGCCTCCCCAGTCCTTCCTTTAACTTTGGGGACCTGGAATAATCGGCACTGTCGCACTTTCAGGTCAGAGAGATGGTTAGTAGTTGTTTTGGCAGCGATGACAGGGGCGACAGGTGGTGCAAGCTGCAGTGGTCTCCTGGTCAGGGCCCTGGCACTTATTATTTTACAAATTTAGCACTGGCGTGAATTGGCTGGAGGTGCCGACATATAGCGTGTTGCCTTAGTCAAATCTGCTGGTGATGAAGGCCTGGGTGACCATGCGTCTAGTGTGCGTTGGTAGCCGTTTGAAGATTTTGCAAAGCATTCTGAGGATGTGGCAGTAGGATGCAGTCATGGCGTTGACTTATTTGTTCATCGAGAGTTTGTCATCAACGATGATGCCAAGGTTTCTGGCGTGGTTTGTGGGGGGTGGCCATCAGATCCAGGTCTGGTGACCACCAGGAAGAGTCTCAGGGGGAGTTCTTCTTTCTGAAAATCAGGATCTCTATTTTATGCGTGTTGAGTATGAGGCAGTTCTCTCGCATCCAATTTGCTACGCCGGACATGCAGGCGGTAAAGTTGTTTGTGTCGGTGAGGGAAAGCATGAGTTGAATGTAATCGGCGTAGAAGACTATGTTGAAGTTGTGGGTTCTGATGACGTTATTTTAGTGTTGTGCAGCACAGGCAAGGTGAAAGTGTGTGCTGGCTGTATGTGTGCCTGCAAGTGACACTATACAGAAAGGCTACAGTACTGAACAGTGAGAGCAGAGTGAACGCATGTGCTGAATGTATGTGTACCTGGGGTGGCACAATGCATGGATGTAACAGTGCAACAGTGAAACACTGAGTGCAAGTGTGCCTATAATGGTACATTACATAGAGGACCCTGGGTTCCCTTATGGTAAGCCCAGGTCTACTAGGGGAATAAAAGACTAGTGGAGGTTGAGTAATCTCCACAGACAAATTTGTGTATTGCTCCATTCCTGTGAGCTGGATAGGACACACAGGAGAAGGGAAAGAGAGGCTCTCCCTGTACACTTCAAAGAATGTTCTTTGATTCAGTGAGAGGTTACCAGGAAAGGGCTTGGACACAGATCAGGTAGGCAATGGGGCTGATAAGGAAATCAAAAGGAGTAGAGCTAGGAGCCTGCAATTGCAATTTACCTTTTAATGCACATATCATTGTGGCTGAAATCCAGGTGTGAACTCTAGACACTCCCTTGGCCTTTGTTGTAGGACTATCAGCTTCGAAGTTTCTTTTGCTGTGACAGGCAACATTTCAAGAGGAAGAAAGAGAAGTGTACAATTCAAAAGAAACAGAACCCCAACATAAAACTTCAAAGACCCAGACTCAAAATCACATTTGGTGTCAGGAAATAGACTATAAGAAGGGGAGGTTAAGACCCCAAAACTGTTCATCTGCCAAGCAGCCAGACGGGCTGTGTGAGTAGAGGAAGCTCTGTAAGACTTCTGCCTGTGACCAGGTCGGATGCCAAGGCCTGATAGTTTCCCTGCTGGGTGAGAGGCCTCACCCAGTACTGATGCCTGCCAGCTTGCCATGACCAGTGTGCCCTGTAAGGGATTGAGGCCCAGTGAGGAGCCCTGTCGAGAGGACTCCCAGTGCAAGGTGTGAGGCGACGATTGCTGCACCGATCAGGTCATTGCCCGTTTGCACATCTAAGATGGCGACCCCTGTATGCCAGAAGAGGGCCGCTGTGAAGAAAGCTGTGAGCTGAGTGGCATGTGCAGAGAGTAAACCCTGCATGGCATTGTTGCGGTGACCCTATATGCCAGGAGGGGCTGCCGTAGAAGTTATTGCTGCCAATGAGGGTCAAAGCCTGTGCAGGACCTTAGCGGCGACCCTGTATGGCAGAAGGTGGCGCTATGGTACAGACTGCTATGCATATGGGGCAGCACCTTGTTTGGGAGTTTTGCGGCAACCCTGTATGCCAGGAGGAGCTGCGGGTATTTAATGCACTGTGAGGAGAACTGTAACGCTGTGTGAAAATGGGTCAAAGGATCAATCGAGAATTGCACCCAACATGCCCGACACAGATCTGGAGCATCTGAATCAAACCCCTTCCCTTGTTGCGGAGCTCAGAACTTACCATGTAGAAGGAGCACCAGTGTGCCTCCAATCGCTGTTGGAGCCGGCCGTGTAAGCTTATGGAGAGCCTGTGCTCTCCAGTTGCTGACCCCTCCCGCTAGCAAACCGACTGACCAAGACTGGAGCCTAATGAGTGCCCATGGACGGGGCACTCGCTGAGACACTGCATGCGTCCTCATTGCTGGAGCGGATAAGATCAGTTACGAGCCTACCGGGCCCTGGTGGAACTCGCTGCGAAGGGTGCTGCAGCGCCAAAGACACTTTTGGCTACTTTCTATGAGCCAGAGTGGACTTTTGATTTAAGAAATACTAGTGAGCATTCCCTGGATGCAGCCACAGATGAATAGGGAATAAACCTGACCACATTATGAGGAGCGGGTGGGAATGGGATTTGCCAGTGAAACACTAGAGCCCTGACCTCAAGGGAAATTGTTTTATTGCTTAGGAATGTTGTAATCTTTCTCTGAATGCGTAGAGTAAGAAATAAAATACTTCCTTTTATTATAAAAGATGTATTTGACAGGACATTCATTTATTGATAATCCTGTGTGGTCTATAAGTTGTGTTCACTAATCTGTTTCTACACAATCTGCCAATGAACTCCCCCCCCCACCCCCAGAGGGAGCCTTTGACTACTTGTCCACAGCTACAACTGAGAGTTAAGAGCAGAACTGGTACTTGGTACATGGTCCAGTTGTTCAGGTTTCATAGTAGGCTAGACCCTGGGACATCAGAAGTAAAAGGCCTCAACCACCATGGGGGTTAGGCCCAGGAACTCCTGTGTGCTAAGTGGTCCTTTTAAAGGCATTCTGACAAGGGTTTTACTAGATCTGGTATCTACCAAAGCCAGACTTGCCACACCGGGCACCGGGCATTTAGTTTACCCGGGAGGTTGGAAGGTGGGGGCCGCTTTTGTTACCGGAGGCGGTTTACAAGAAGTGCAGCAGTTTTAAAAGCACTGCAGAGTTCCTTGTATATCCAACAGCTTTCAGGCAACACAAAAGTGCCAAGATAACTGTGGTGATTAATGTACCTGCTGGAGAGAGATCGGAGTTTTGTCTAGTGGCAGTTTTGACTCATCTAAGGTAGTGCAGACGGTTAATATGCCTGCTGCAAAGAGAGTGTACTATGCACATCACAGAACGGTATTTTATGTGCATAGCTCAGTGGGATACTGCTTTTGTCATAGAGATCATTTTGTTACTGTGCATTTCATGAATTACAATCTAATCTAGGTTAGAAAGCTGTTATTTTGTCCCAGTCTTTCATTAACCAAATTATGCTAGAAATCCTTATTAGTAAAGTCAACCCTAACCATTGTGTTACGTTCTGAATCCTGAGTTAGTGCATCTCCAGTACAAGGACTCTTAAAAAATGCCTACTAGTATAGATGACATGACAATCCTACACCTTGTAGTCCCCTTTGTCTTATGTAATATTTTCTATACACTGATTTACACACATATGATTCATTGTCTCTGTATGTGTGTGTGATATAAAATGTTTCGACACCCTACACTGGTGTGAAAGACACTATAAAACAAACTAAATACATGTGAGAGAGGAGCTATGGAGAGATGAGAGGCACTGTTGGAGAGTGATAGTGAGGAGCCCCAATAAAGATTGCTGTATCCTGGTGCACTGTAAGGTCTTCATTTACTATGCTTTAAAAACTGATACAATTGAATATATAATGAAAAATGTGTTGTAGAATGCACCATCTTTTCCATTTTTCCCCAATTTTGTTGGGGGGAACCGCCCCAGAGTCCCTTGTAGTTGTCAGGGTTGCTATGAACCGTACGAGAGCTGGTCTGACAACATTTGCCAGGGCTGCTTTGGATTCCCGGTCCAGCCCTGTTATCTACCTGCTGCTCAATGTTAGAGCAAACGTCCTTAGCTAAATCATTTAGGCTGTACTTTTAATTAGTAGCAGTGAAGATAAGTCTAAAAAACACTACCCCAAAAGGGACCTGTGTGGAGTTCTGTTTTTCTTAAGTGACAGTGCTGGGCTTCGACAGGTCCCTGCCCACTCAAAGTCCTGGAAAGCAGCCTTCTTTCCATGGGCGGCTCCTCCGCTAAGGCTGAGGAGTGTCACCCCACTGCTCTTAGAGCAGGAGAAAGGAACCCCGTTATTATAATTTTATTTTTCACTATGGGGCTAGGTTAGGGCGGGGCTGGGGTCACAGGGGGAGGAGTGGTTTGCACTCCCTAAGTGCTCATGACTGTTTGGCCGGTCCTCTTGGGCCAGCCAAACAGTCATGCACACTTTGCATGTTCCCCACTAGGCTGCATTACACAGCCTGGTGAGGAACATGCCCAGGCTCCCATTCCCTGTCTGAGCGCCGAACCAAGGCGCTCAGACCAATCACAACACTGCATTGCAGCGTTGTGATTATTTTAGGGGAGGAAGTCTGTGTGGTTCCGGCTTCCGCCGAAGCTGAGGAGAAGGTGGCGTGGGAAGGGACCAAATCAGAGGGGAGACGGCGGCCGGCAAAAGGTAAATTCTTTTTTGCCCACCCCGCCACCCCGTTCCATGTCAGCCGCCACTGCTTCTTTCGCAGTATCACTGTGAGGTAAATATTCCCCTGGCAAACCCTTGGTGGCAGGAGGAGTGATTGTTATCAGCCATTGGCCAGAGTCTCTGCTCTTGATCAGGGGATGGGAGTGGAGTCAGAAGCATTAAAGAGATAAGGGCTGACGTATAAAGTATTTTTGCAGTTGCAACATTCTGATTCGGAGGTTGATCCGCGAACATGTTTTTAAAAAATATATAACACTTTAGGAAACAGTAAATATTTACTGATTTCTAAAATGGAATTGAAATCCCATACTGATTATGTACTTGGAAGGGGCGTACTGTAGGCGTCTCTTTCAAATAACGAATCGGTATGTGATGTATCAATGTTTTGCAGTCAGATTTCACAAAATATTGAAAAAGTACAGAATTCCAAGTTGGGGTGCTAATGTGTTCACAAAAGAGAAGGAGTCCTCTTGGGTCCTTTTTCCCCATTTTGAATTAAAAAGAAAGTTTATTAGGAAGTAGGCAGTGGTTCCCTGGGGACTGCCTTTAAAAAAAAAAATTACTTTCTTGAAAGGAGATCACAGACATGGTGATCTGCTGACCTTAGCAGGCCACCATCCCTGTGATGGCCACCAATCGGAGTAAGTCGCAAGTTACAACCTACCTTAATGATACTCATGAAGCAGGTTGGATTGTGAGTCACTCCGAATCCGAATTTAGAGCCAGATGAATGAAACAACGGTTGCAAAATACTGGGCGCAAATTGCAATCAGATATTTTTGACAAGTTATTAGTACATCAAACCCTAGATTGCCTGCATAAGCACAAGAAACTGCCTACCTGGCTTGGAGAACTACATTTAACATACCTGCAAGGTCTCTCAGGTGGATACGTGAATAACAACAGAGGAAACATGGTACAGTGCATGTCCAGCTGATGGGATTACCACTACTTTTATTACATTGTGGGGAGCTGTCCTTTGATCCTGCTCTTACTGAAAATCTTTAAAGTACGTCATGTCTCTTTCCCCATAACCACTTTCGCGCACTCCCTATCTACAAGTTTGTACAGAGGGTAACACAGTGATGCAGGAAAAATATAGTATCTGTCTGCTCAAAGATCTGATATGGCAATTCCCACATATAAGTAAAGGGGAAGTTAAATAAGGCCAGAGACAGTTGGCAACTGGACTTCTCAGAGAAAATAAACAGACTACAGCAGATAAAACGGCGAAGCAAATATATTTATTCAACCAGTTTGAAATGTGTAAAGAAACTTTTGCTAGATCCTTTTATTTTCACTCGCTAGTGCGAGTGGTAAAGTGGAAATTTTGAAAGGATCACCTCATTGTTTAGAAAGTAGGGTTTTACATTTGCAACAACTCTGTTGCCCAGTGCAAGGCTGACATCACTCACCATAACAAGTACCTTTAGCTGTACACCAGCTGCACGAATATCACTGTCCCAGGAAGTGAAGTCCACTTCATCGTCTTCAACCAGGAACTCTACAGGGGTGCACCATTTTGTGTCTGTTCGGATGCACTTGCCATGCCGCTCTGCAGAAGAAGAGGTAACAAAAAAGACCTTCTGCGATTAACATCACCGAACTGAAGCAGAACACCCTGGAACCACAGCAAAATAGGGAAAAAAGACAACAAGAAATCAAGCAGAAATGTTTATTATTGTCCTGAAAGTTAGCCTCAATCATCAGGGGGAGACTTTTTGATGCCCCCACCCCAATAAATCCTGTTACTCTGATGAGAGTTTAATTAAACAGTTTCACTGACAATAATGCCAATTAGACAAAAGCTTCTCATTAAGTAAAGGATGCTATGGTCTCAGCCGGTGTTAAGTGTTGTTGTCACGTTGCCTTCTCTGCTTTGTGATCCGATGCACAGGCACACTACCCTTACGTGCTGAATGGACAAAATAGCGTTTCCTAGGAGGGGGTTTTCAATGTCGACCCCTCTCTAGAACATGTAATTTATGGGCAATGACCAAGATCAAGGGCTGGAGACAGAAAGGAGCAAATCTACGAAAAGCTTTCACATAATTATTCCTTAATATCTACCAACAATCTGTCTTAAGTGACATTGGCCTGCTCCTCGGTGTTCAGTTCTTGACCTGCAGTCCTTTTTTGTTTTACACTACCCCACTTTCTTCTGTAACTTCTTCTTTTGGGGTTCTTACTGGAGCAGTGTAATTTTGATTCCATTCTCAGATACTGTAGGAGGAGTGCATCATAATCAAGTGTAGTTAGCACTCAAATATATTCTGTGTGATTAATGTTACTTAAAAATTGGGTATGACATAATTTAAAGTAATCCACGTAAAACTAATGAGTTTTCTAAATTGTGTGCATAAAAAAATGTGACTAATAAAGGTCTTTGTCACATTTACATATTAGTATTCTAGAAGAAATTAAAGGTTAGACCGGTCTCATTGCGGAGCTAAAGAGAGGGTGTTCGTGTATTCATACGTGTAACGAGAATTATATTCATGTCGATGTATTTAAAAGATGACATTTTAATGTAATCATTTGCATTTGTTCATTCATCAAGAAACTGTATTTGCAATATGTTTAGTAATGTGCACATATCTGTAACCCAGTGCACTATTAAGTTGACTAAATTTTGAGGCCTCACGTATAATTTCAGTGCAAGTACGCGATGCAGTTTAACATTTGATTTGTGTTTAACCTTCAATGTGGAATGTTTCGGTGCATTTTGTTTCCACTGCAGGTGTGGACAAAGTCTCATTAGTTAGCATAGAAGAGTTTTGTTTTCATTAGATACTAAGGTACGAGAGGACGAAATTGGCAAGAAAAAACATGGTAATGAGCAGAGAGACGAGTTCTCATGGAGGAGGAGAAGAATGACCAAGGATGAATTAAGTTGCAATTTATCGATGTGGGAAAGGTGGTGGAAGTATCCAATTTGTGCCAGAGACACGGAACCTTGAACGCAACTGATATTATGTGCTGCGATTTAGTGAGGGTCAGAGAGACATGTTGGGACTTCATGGGGAGCAGACCTATACTTCTGCTTTATGTGGCTTTATGCTACATGCCCCGTGGTTAGAGTGATTCTACTGAAGACTCCGAAAGCTGACACCTTTCTATTCTAATCCCAAAATGCAAATGCTTTTTAGAGTAGTTGGTCCAAATAAAATAGATTATGGAAAGTTAGGGCTAATGCTTATCATTGAAAATCATCTGATGCAATTTAATTCTCAATTCTTTTTCCTTATTACTTACATTGTGGTGATTTAATTGGTAGTATTCTTTCTTCTGTATAGGGGAACCTCTTCAGGAGATTTGGACACATTTTATTTGTTTTGTAGGTCTATACCATCATGCTAAGATTGATATATGTAAATCTATTTTTGAATTTATAATTCAATCTCACTAAACACATATTCAGTTGTGTACTGGATTATTGTGTGGCCACAATTTGGTTACACTGTATTGGAATTTTGAATTGTGATTGTGTTCTCCCTCTTACCTCTCATGCAGCTAGTAAGATCATCTAGTTGAGGGTAAATGTTTAAATGGGCCCAAGCTCTTTCATTACTCACCTTTCCTTTACAATACACAAATGATAGTCTCAATTTCTTCATTATCACGTTATGTCCACATGGAAAGGAAAGATCATCGTCAGAATTTAGCCTGACATAAATATCTTATCCTAAACATCATTTACAAAAGTATTACTCCATTAGAGTTAATAATAGAACATCTGCACCCAATGAGTTTTTTTCCCAATGATATTCAGGACAAGATATTTATGCCAGACTAGTCTCTACCCTTGCACTCCATTCACAAGTTATAACAATAGTACAAAGGGATACCATTTGACATCAAGCAAAAAGGGACTGTTATCCCGCCCCGGAAGTGATGTCACTTCTGTTACCGGGATTTCTGGGGCCCCAGGGGCAGGAAACAACATTTGATGAATACCTACAGTTTTCTTTCAAATATTTTAAAACAACACGATCATTGTGAACTATGGATTAAAAAAAATCTAAACATCATACCCTCTGACATTTTACTAGTAAAATATATACAATGCTCCCCACATGTAACGGCAAGAGAATCATGTACCTGTATTTTGTTAATCTATAGATTTTGTATAGATGCTATGCTCAGGGAATTCCGCTGCACTGTCAAACACTGTAACCTTGGCTTTATCTAAAAACAGGGCTGCCCAGTGAATTCCTTCCATGTAGTGGGGATCTGTGTTAAAGACAAGCGTGCAGGGTCTTTTGGCCCCTATTTCACCAGGTAGAGTGTCACTTGGAAAAACACCTAAAAGGTATTTCTTAGCGTATTTATGACGGCTTAAGAAATCCCGAATTTGAACAGTGTCCATTTTACAATATTTTAAAGACAGTCAAACAAAATCTGCCGGTCGTGGTTGATCTGAATGACGTTGTTGAATACAGAGAATACAACCATGTTCACATTCGTAGCCAAGTGCTAAAACGTATTTCAGCTTGAAGATTTCCGTTTTTGATCAAGTTATAGTGGTCACCGTCTTCCATGTCAAGAGTCAGATCGAAAGTGAACAACATGTAGCCCACCCCACATCCTTCTCTTGACACAACGACTCCCGAGTCACACAGGTGCTTCCCGGTTATCGAAACCAAGCCAGATATTCCCTAATAAAATTAGTGTCTCCAAAGCTGGGTGTGTACAGTTTTGCAGGAATCACAGCCCTCATGGAACAGTGCCACATAGTTGATGTCATAGTGTTTGAATGGGTTTGAGGTATAGAGACTGCTAAAAGCAGTGTTATCGACAAAACCTATGATTATACGTTTCTGTAGTTGCCCCAAAAATACATTTTGCTGCTGGGTTAATATGGTACTTGCTGGGATGCTGAATATCTTTAGAGCTACTCTTCCAAAGGCGTACATGGCGTTCAACAGCTGTAAAGCTTTGGCGTGAGCCAGTCTGACATTTGGGGACACTTTCACTCTCTTTACAAACAAACTAGCGGACAGTATCACCAGTTTATACTGTTCCGCATCCCCGCTGATGAGACTGAATGAGCCCTTGTTGCAGTTAAGTTTGATCTTAAGATCGATACCTTTGATGTGCAGTTTATCTTGGAAGAAAAGGTCTGAATGTATACGCCTAAGGAGGTCAAACTGTCTTCTGCTGGTGGCGAAGCTTGCTCTTTTTACAAAACCTTCCTTGTCGCCGTCCAGCTCTTTGTCTTCAAAATGTGCAAAAGTATCCTTGTAGAAGAGTCCTGCTAAAAGTTGTATGTCCAGGGCGTCGCTACTGTAATTTAGAATACACTTGATGTAGGGCTCTGTAACAATACATGTTATTACTTTGCGTAATGAGTCGATTACCGAGGGTAATGTTCACCTGATTAAACCTGGTTGCGATGGGGGTAAGCGATCGTTGCCGCTTAAGTGGCGGCCGGTATGTTGGCCCTATCCGCTTTTACAATTTTACAGACAAGATGCAGCAGAGTATTGTTGAGTTCCAGATACATATCCATGGACCCTGACACAAAAAACTCTATCGGCACCAATGGTGTCAAAGTGGCTAGAGGCGATACTTCCATAAAAAACTGCTTTCGATGCTAGTCTGAGTTGGTTTTGGAGAAAACAAGTCTACCTCTGACTTGTCACATTCTCCTGATGTGCAGTGTACGAAGACCATGGTTTCAGGTTGCTGCGTATTAAAAAATATTCATGCTAACAGGTGTTCTCTTGTTCTTTGATGCTCTCTTCCACCTTACGGATCTTCTTTTGTTAGCGCCTTTTGAAGATCGTCTCCTTTTATAGGGAGCCGGTGGACCCCTATGCCTCAAAGACCTGCACTTCCTTTTAATACTTGTGCTTGGCCTGTACACAAGTCCTGCTTCTTCATGGGGCTGTTTGCTCATGCTTTCAGTGACAACAGAAGTCACAGATCCCACCACATCCTGGGCAATGTTCAAGGCAGCCGCTTTACCGTGGGGTTTTGCAATTTCATATCCTCTTTTCAAGAATGGCATAGCTCTTCTAAACAAACTACTGAAAACCCTCCCAGACCAGTCCCGTACATAACAGGGGCCTCTTGAAAGAATGGTGGCCCTCCATATCCATCGTTCTATCTGTAATAGTCCCTGTACAGAGAGGGGTTCCCGTATGTTTTCATGATCACCATGATGACTTCTTAATATTCTCTGTTGCGTCGCAGCCTTAAATGAAGCTCATCAATAACGTTCCCGTATTTAAAGGACACCGGCTCAGACTGATCATCAAAGATCATGATCAACATAGTGTCAAAATGTTTTTTTTAGAAATTGCAAAGTAGTCCGGTTTGATGTATTGAATATTAATCATTATATTATTTTCCCCCTTCATCTGGATCCTTCTTAGCAATGGTGAATCACTATCCCTGATCCTCTGTGGCACTACAATATTACTATACACGAAGCGTGTATAGAACCCTGCATTAATATCATAGCTGGAAGTAGGGTCCAGCTCTACCTGGCTTTTTATATGTTGTACTGTGCCTAAATCCTGGCTTAATTTACACGTACAGCTAAACTCTGGATTGCGACGTGGGGTTTTAAGAAACACCTTCCTTATCACGTTATCTAATACTAGCTAAATATTTTAATACGTTTCTATGCTGGCTATGGATTTGTTTATGGCATCGACCACCGCTGTGATGCTGGGGTAATAGCCGTGAGGAAAGTCACCATGGAAGATCAAGGGGTCCTAAATTTGGCCTCGAGCATTGTAAACGTATTCCATGTTCTCAGGTATTGGATTTCGGTTAGGGCTACCTCCCAGTCCACTTTAAGGTCCACAGGTTTAACCAGTTTTATGGTATAATTAGAAATGTGATTGTCAGGGAACATGTCCTTGGATGGATAGGTAATATAAAATGACGTTGTCTCCATATTGGTGGCTTCAGAGAGCCCCCGTACTCACACACCCTGCAGGGAGCTGGCCACCACCCAACTGTTAAATTTCTCAGGCCATCACCTCCTTTTGACAAAGGCCTATCTGTTTGCACCGCTACTTTCCCGTTTCAGAAACTTTTCAACCCTGTACACTCGGTATGGATCGTCGGGTACCTTTTGTAGGTCATCGTTGTAAAAAGCACCCGACACAGATTCACCGGCATAGTCCTTTAACATGTAAATATATATACCTTCTTTAGGCTCCACACTCTCCACTATAAATATTTCATCGCTAAAAGTCGGCTGGTAGCCCTTCGTAATGACCCTTTTCACATTTGACACCCTAACATGATCACCTTCTTTTAAAAGAGTCTTCTTTACCTTGAAAGCGAAACGGCTCCTGTACACCGTTCTTCACACCGCTAAGAAATTATCGGGTGTTACCTCTATGGGAGACATTTTGATGGTTCATGTGATAACTGGCATTATAAGCATCTATAAACGCCTGAAGAACGTCCACATATCGGTAGGTGTTGTAGGCTGTGAAATATCTCCACATCTTAGATTTTAAAGTTCTGTTAAAATGCTCTCTCACATCTGCTTTTACCTCTGTGTGCATTACAAAATGATGAAAAGCGTGCTATTTTAATAATGTCTGAAATTACTTGTTTAAAAATTCCTTTCTGGCGTCTGTTTGCAGTTTTTTGAGGGGTTTGCCCTTTCCTGAAGATGGCTTTAAAAGTCGTAGTGACTCTAGTACCGGTTTTATTGCTTAGCGCTTCTGCAAAAGCGTACTTGGACAATACATCTATTACCATTAATATATATCGAGCTCCGTTATTATGCTTCGCTAGATCTTGAAGACTGATTATGTCCGCCTGCCATCGATAATCTAGCTGCACATTAACGATGGTCGGTCTCCTATTAAAACGCCTTCTTAGCGGGCTTGTGGAGTGAGTACGCCTCTTCCCCAGATAACCAGGTCTTCACCTACGCAATGTTTACGGGCTCATTTTCAACTTGAGCCCTTCTAAACAGAGCTTCGGAGCTTAAAAAGCATATGACCCCGCTTGTATCATAATAAAGCTACTTTAACCCAGCCCCGACGTTATCAGCCCCGACATCCCACGAAATGAAAGACAAAGGTCTTGTGTAAGGTCATTTTATTAAAAATAAAGAATGTTAAAAACACATAAACAGGGCATACTTTACAGTTTCGTGGTACACATCTTATCATTGTTGTTGGGCAGCTTGCTGACTTTTCATTACGTATACCTAATATGACACACGCCACAGACACTACTGGGGGCAGGCAGATAATTTGTCGCAGCGTCACAAGTTTTGATATTTTTACAGCTATAAACTCAACTGCTCTAGACAGTACTACCCAGTCACCCCTCCTATAACTTTGTACACTCTGAAATAATCTGCAGTCAAAATCTCCAAGGCGATATGTAAGCTGGTCGTCGGTGATAGTATTAACTTCCGCATAGGGTTTTTGAAGGAGCTCAAGTATTCATCTATTGTAAGTAGCCACGCATTAACACACCAGTTGGCTATACACGTGGGACTGTCACAGCATCGCCGTGGGTGGTTCAATAAGCTTCAGATAGCGCAGAGTTGCGGGTTGTATTTCGGCTATTCTTTCTTTAAGCAGCACATATATCAACCTGGCTTTCACAACAATCGCAGCAAAACCTTTAACAGGCCATATGTCGTCGTAGGGTACGCCTGGAGCTTCGTTTTCAAAATCTATGATGTTATAGGTACAAACACATTTCTTACACGGCTCTATATTTTTGATTGTGGCGCTTTCAGCCTGTTTTTGAATAGCATGAACATTAAAAACGGACAACGTTAACCGTCGGCAGCACCCCCTCTACCCCAACTCTTTTTGCTGATGCTTTCTAAGGTTCAAAAAAGAAAGAAAGACAAACTATTAGTTAAAATTACAATATAGCTGTTTATTCAATATAAGTAAGTGACTATAATGATCTTTACTAACCTTGGCATTTTTAACAGACTCAGCAGCGGTTCTGAAATCTTGAGAGTCACTGACATTTATAGAGGTGTAACCAGCGTCGGAGTTTGCACGCGGCTGTTACACGATGATAGCCTCTGTAGCCAGTTCCTCCATTTCTTCATAGACCGGTGAGTTAGGAGCTGCTATAGATTCCATAATACCATCTTCTATTTCAATGAAGTTGTTTCCAACAGTTGTTTCGTTACTCAAGGCTTCACTGCAGCTGCTGGAGCCCTTTATAGAGGATATTGGTTGAGGCAAATTCTTGAGGATGAGCGCTTCCCACCGTTGCAGAGCTCCTCGTCAAGACCAGTAACAGCGTGACCACCCTCTTTAAGATCACTGTGCTGCGCATTCTTCTCCATCGTCGCAGGTGCCAGGCTGCGATAATATCTATTGATAGTGTTCAAACCACCATCAGAGGGCGTCTTTTTGATCAGGTGACTGTCTCTCTTCATAACGTCCGATCAATCTCTTTCTGGAGGGCTGCTCCTGGGTTTGGCATAGGCTGCTTAGGGACCTCCTTATATGTGTTATAAGAATCGAAAAAGGGGGCGTACTCCATGACATCACACCATTGTCACATAATTTCCAGGGGCTGTGGTTCATCGGGGGCTGCCGCATAGTCCTAACCACGTGGTGGGGCCATGAGCACGTGACTAGCGCGTGACTAGGGTGATGTCACAACATATGTGACCCCCCCGGAAGTGGTATCATTTCCAGGCCCCTGGTGGCCGGGTAATCCGAGTAACTGAAGTGACGTCACTGTCCGGGGCGGGATAACTGTGAGTTTTTGTTTGATGTCAAAAGGTATCCCTTTGTACTACTCATAACCAATAACCACATCAGGAGAATAGGGCAGAAAAACAGAGGGGTGGCCTCAAGATTGGTCCTCATCCACATTCAGTAGCTTTCAGGAAATATGAGGATGTCCTTGGCTAAGGGATGAAGGTAAAACCCAGGCACCAAATGTAAACATGAGATGCATGAATTAGTAGCAGGCAGCAAAGAGAAATAAATGCCAAGACGCTGACTTTTAACGACGGCACTAAATGCTGTTGGACAGCCAGGTAAAAGCCTGAGTTTGTGTGTTTATTTTTTTTTTAAAACTACACAAGGTAACAATAAAATGCTTCTTTTTGTAAGGTCTCCCGATGCTGTGCTAAGCAGGGATGTTAGTTAATTGAATGGGCCTGGTAGGCTTTTTCTGACATCATCATCAATATAGAAATGATGATAACCAATGCCTTCTTGTAATAATAACAATAGTAGTAATAATACTATTAATAATAATAATAACAAAAATAATAATAATAGGAATAATTAGTGGCAGAAAACATAAGTCTAACCTGTGGCAAAGCGACATTTATGAAGTGCTCCAGAGACTGATCCACAAGCCACTGGGAATTTGTCAGATGAGAAGAGAATCTTCTGATTATCAGTGAGCTCAACAGTAGACAGACACCTGCCTGTGGGTGAAAAGATGGGGTGTGACATGATTAACCACAGTGCCCATTAAGGTCATCAAATAAAAAGCCTGAAGAGCTCAACTATGAAAACACCCCACCACAGGCCAGTCTCCTACATTCACACAGTCCTAGCACCCCAAGCCTATTCTTCCATCCAATACCCTGTACTCACTCTATGTTATTCACAATTCAAGTACAACCTGTCCTTCAGGCCACCTCTCATTCTGTTCAAACACTCACTGACTTCAGGACGAATCTTTTTAACAATAGGCAGACATCCTTGATACTAGGCTTGTCCTTTAACCAATCTTTTTTTAAACTTATTTTTATTCAATTTTTCAAAAGATGTAACTGAAACACACGAGTAACATATGCCCCCTTCGGGCTCTTGACCTCATGTCTCCACAAGGGTCAGCAGCCCGTCCTTCCTCCACTCTTCCTTTCAATCCTCTCCCATACCACAGAGCACAAAAGTATCAGAGTTATAAAATTGGTCCTACTGGGGCCTCCATGTGGTCTCAAATTGCTGTTGCATGTCTTGCAGATCATAAGTTAGTCTTTCCATTGCCATAAGTGACGGGAGTCTTATGGAACAGTTTGCAATGTCCAGTTTAAGCAGTTTTTTATCACCTGGCCGCTAGTTCTTGTTTTGCGGTTAGCAGTGTGTAAAAACTACCTGTCCAAGGACGCCTCATTAGTCTCTAGCATTGTGAAGGCTGCATGCCTAGTAATGTCACCAATGGGTGATTGGGTATAGGGAAACCACAGTGTCCGTTATGTGGCTGAGAATTTCTTTCCAGTAGATAATACTTTTTGGGCATGCCCAGCAAGTGTGCAGCATCGTCCCTTCCTTGCTGCACCTCTCCAACAGCGATCATCAAAATTTTGGAATATGTTCTTAAGTATGCTCTTTTTCTTGTACCAACTGAATATCAATGTGCAAGATGTTTATTAACGCTGTGCATCGTTTTAGGGATCTTGACCAACAGGGATCTCCTTTCCCATTGCCTTTTCCTAATGTCTCATACACAGCCATTTATGATTATCTGTAATTGTGATTAGTTTATCATAGATAGCCAAAACCAGACATTTGGTGGAGTTGTACTGGGTAAGAAGATTTTCAAATTCTGTAAAATCTCTAATACTTGCCTCCTTATTATGAGGGTTCATTGCCCAGTGCAGCAGGTGAAAATATCTATGCCTTTCGTCATGCCCCACCCCAAATTCCAGTTTACATTCTTGAAATGATTTGATCCTCTGTTTTAGAAACAAGTTGTGCATCATTATACAATCACTCTTCCTCCACATAGCGAATAGCTTCTCATTTTAGACTGGACTAAAATTGTCATTACCAAGCAGTGAGTTCAAAGGGAGAGGAATGTCATAAGCTCCCTAGTTCTAGCTACTGAAATCCATACCTCTAGTGTTGGTCGAAGAAGTCTGAGACATAAGTCACAGATGATCGGTCCTACGGTCGGGCCAATGTAGGGAGCCACAAGACCTCCAAAGGAGGCCTACCAAACATCTTCCATTCCATAAATGCCCAATGTTTCTTTGCCTCTACAAGGGGCTACTCGAAGGCCAACCTTAAATGTACGGCCAAGTAATATTTTTCTAAATCTGGGACTTTCAACAATATATTCCAACAAAATTCCTGGCTTGCCCTCTGCCAAATGGATTGGTCACATTCCTTTTACAGTAGCGATGTTTGTGATATGGGGAGTGTCACCGGCAATGCCTGAAATAGGATTAGCAGCCGTGGTAGGATATTCATTTTCAGCACAGCCATTCTGCCAGTCCAGAAGATATAGAGGGTCACTATCTATGAAAATGATGTGTAATAACCTTAATACGTTCATGATAGTTAGCCCCATAAAGAACACATAGCGTAGGTGTTAATCAGACTCCCAGATATTTAACACTACTCTTTGCCCACTGGAATAGGTCTGTGGTTTCGAGAGCGTACTTAACTGACTGGCTAAAATGGATTCCCAACATCTCAGGCTTAGATTAAGCCGGAAAACTGACACCTTTCTGAATTGTTGCAGAATCTGCATTGCCATTGCTATGGAGCCTATGGAGTCTGACAGTGATAAAAAGTATATCATCTGCGCACAAGCCTCCTTGCTACAAAGTGTGTCCAACTTAGCTCAACACCAGAGCCTCAAGTGAGAACTGGTCTATGAGGCAGTGCGGCCTTTCTCAGCAGCCATGTTATTGAAGTATGGTGTATGACTGCCTTGAATGTGTGCTACAGATTATAAATACACTGGTATTTAAACAGGGAATCAAATTTTCCATGAAGGGTGGCAGGATGGGATGAGTTCAGCTTGGCCTTTTTGTGTTTTCCCTTTGACTTGGACCAACCCTAAGACTTCAAACTCGAAGAGGACCGATAGCAGCAACGGTCTTGAGATTGAGAACAGGGCCGTGACCTAGACTTCGAGGAGGACTTGCGCAGGATCCACTTCCAATGTTAAGCGACGTACATCTTTGCTTCAAAATCCTGGATCGCCTTGAGGTTATTAAGGGCCCACTCCTAGCACAACTTGGAATCATGCCCCAAACCCAAACCCCAGAGGCATACCTAATGTGGGTCTGTTACAGCCAATTGTTTTAATAGACCCTACAATGTTTAAACCATGTAGTATTTGGAGGAGACATAGCGTGCAGTGGTAATCCGGTGGTGGCACTTACATGGCGTGAAATAGTAGTGTCACTTCTGTGGCATAACAAAGTCAATGCGGAGCCGCATGACACTACTATGGCATGCTGGAGCAATGCTGTTTAAAGTTTCTTGATCAAGTCTGGCACCTGGGGATAGTCTAAAGGTGAGCAATCTTCAGTTAGAAGTATTCATCAGAAGACATTCTTCTCATTATCTTGAAATCCAGGTCACCGCTTCCTAACTTGAGTTCACGGATTGATAACTTCTCCTCGTTTTCAGGTTATAGGATCAACTTTAGCAAGAGTGAGGTGCTTGCCCTCTCCAACACTTTAATTTCCAAACTATTCTCTGCTTAGGTAGAATGGGAAACACGTCTCCAGTGGCAAACACAGTTATAACTACAATACACAGAAGAGGATTGGGCATCTTTACTAGGCTCACAAGACATGAAAATAATGGAAGCACGGCATAAAAAGTACATATTTGTAAATACTGCTAAATTGGCACTGGACCACATTCAGTCTGCACTGGACAAAACATTCCTCTCACAATCCCTACCCTGTTCCTCCCCCCACCCGTCAAGTCTACCTCTTCTCCCTACCTTTAGCCTCCCACCCCCTCTACTCATATTTATAGATCCGATATGAGGATCAACAAAAGACATAAAAGCGGGCCTGTCATTTTAATACACTGGATGACTAAAATACCACATACAGCCTTCAACAGCCATACATTAATTCATGTGTTCAAGTGAAAACACACAAGGGAACATAAAAGACTACTTCTATTTCTTTCTTAAATTATGCCAAAAATACACTACATATCTTGACCTCATTGAGAGCTGTTAATTCTCTCGCAAACTGTTTTTCCAATTACTATGTGCACTGAGTTTGACCTTGGCCAAGATTTAACATTAATTATTGTTGATGTATTTACTGACTGCGATTGTATTACTTGATATTGTACTGTATGACAAAACTAGTATCACACAATGGAAATAAAGAATTGTTTATAAAAAAGGAGACTCCAAAACAACAATTTAATAAGGAGTTGTACCTATAGATGGGTAGGGAAACTATAGGGATAAAAACATGGAGCTCTCACTTACAAGTCCTCATAAGACTAATAGCAGCTCATGTACTACCTCTAGCTACAGTCACATTTGAATTAATATCAGTCATTTGTTATACAAAGGACCACTGTAATTATGTGGTAATGAAACACTAAATTACATGGCATGGTGTTTGAAGAACATGGCAAAGGAAAAGTAAATTAGGCAGCAAGAATAGCAAGACACAATCTATTATGGACTTAAATGCACTGGCACACAAGGTGGCATTACCACCTAGCTAATTTGATAATTTAGCAAATCTGGTATAAATGGGATCCTCAGCACTACAGAAAATGCATAATTTTCCTAAGAAGCTATGCACATCCGACAGCTCATATTCAAAATGCTATTCTCCAGAAACTGATGATTTTATCTTGAATAAACACACAGGAAAGCCATTTTATTAAAATTACCTTTAAGTGCCAGGTCCAAAGAACAGTACTGTACGCTAAATATTTATTATTTAAGAATCTCACTAGGAAGTAACTTAAGAATAAAGATATCAGATCTTAAAAAGAGACATCAACATGTCTGAGATATTTCTATACTCTGGGTGCCATCTTGAAATATATCCTGTTTTGAGAGCAGTGTCTGTGAGGCAAACATGAACTTGCTTGAATAATGAACCAACAATGACTCTTTTTCCTCGACTGTGGTTGAATGACATATAAATACGTACGATTGTTGTTTGCTGACACAGACACAATCCTTCCCTTGTGTCCAATCACTTAATATTGGCACGATCTAGACCAAATGCGGACCTGTCATGCCTAAAGTATAGCAATCAAAACCTGAGACATAAATAGATACGATTTGCAAAGCATCTTGCACTGCACGCTACAGCCTGTGTGGAGCTTTTGGAGTCACTATTAATATGTGTGTGCTAGGATCATATTTTAAGATAAATCAGACGATTATGAAAGAGATAGCAGACTGTATGGCACGTCAGCAAATCCAAAATTAAGAAGCTGCCTTGGAATCACACAATTTCAGTAGCCTTGGTTACAACTTACTAAAGCACAACAGCACTATTTATTATTTATGATTACTAAATGAAATTGAATCCTTGGGCCTCTTAAGAGAGGTACTAGTTGGACACCTAATTACTGCTATTTAGTATTTATGTTTTTCCTGACTTTGACTAAAGAAGATTTGATTGAATGTACTATGGCTATCTTGTGTTTTAAGCACCTTGAATTTCCACTATACCACTACATCTTAAAGTACGTCCATGCCTAAATAACATGTCCTTAGGACATCCTTGCATCTTGTAAATGCCTTAAGGTTGGCTACTGAAGCAATCAGTAGGCATCACCACGAAACATAGCCTGTCTGGTCAACAGGCAACTACCAGGGCCCAAAACCCCGCACACATGTTTCACGTATTGCATGAAGGGAGGGCTACCTACCAGTGTCATTGTTGCTCATAGCAAACCAGGTAATGTATGTTTCTCTCTCTTTGTTTACTGTGTGACGACAGAGTTGCGCCAGTGATAAAGAGCCTGGTTTACGAGTGTGTCTGATGTCACAGATGACACGCTAAAGTGCTTATCTTTCAAAACAGCGGTTTAAATTACCCCATTGCCTCTGCTGTCCATTCCCTGTTAAATATGTCTAGATCCCCGAATGGCCTGGCTAAGGGATAACAACTGGTAGAGCTCTGCCTAGGGTTTGGACTCAGCTACACAGGACCAGCATTATAATGTCCAGCCCTTAGGCATGGCTTGAGGGTTGGGGGCTGAAGCTGTAAAATGCCCTAAAATGGTTGGCTGTCTGTTAGCTACAGCAAGAACAAGATCATTTCCTTATTCCACAAAGCTGACACCTGTAATCCTTTCAATAACTCACAGAACAGCAGTTCTTTTTCACTGAGTTTACTGCAGCAAGTCTGCAGTTTCCTCAAGATCGACTTTGCAGCACAGAGCTTCACAGGACCAGAAATAGCTAGTAAGTGCTCCATCCTAGATTAGATCTCTTAGTCTGGGCTGAGGGGTGATGAACCCAAGATACAGTACCACTCCTACAGGACATCCCCAAGCCCCTGACTTTAAGTTTGGTGTAACTTTAGAATGGGAAGGTGAAGAAGACCTGGCATGGAAAGAAAGTGCAGCAGATATGCCACTCTAATTAATGAAGCGGACTAATGAACTCGGGCTTTTCTGCAGGTTCAACACTCCCCCAGTTCAAATCTTACCTACGGTAAGACGGTAAATATTGTACATCAAATGTAGCTTTTAGAAAACAAAGACAACCTTCACGTATTCTTCATCCTTCACCACACAGAGCAGTTATCTTTCGACCTTTTTGTCTCGCAAATGACATGGGACGCTGTTTTACTGCAGGAGTGTGGAGGACTACATTACCCAGGCGGAGAGGCGGCCCTCTGAGGTCCACAGCTGTTTTCACTCACGGAGCGCTATATAGCGCGTTTGGGTCCCCTTCTGCGCGGGCGCTGTTTTACTGCAGGAGTGTGGAGGACTAAATTACCCTGTGCTGTGTGAAGCACAATATTTAGCGCGTTGGGGTTCCCCGCTGCACGGGCCACGCCAGGGCTTAGCCCGTGCCAAAGACAGCACCATCCGTGCCCGAAGGAGACTGGGCTGCGCCCCCCCCCTCCCCAATCCCCTCCCCACCCCCCGTCTCCCGGTCTGACAGTCTGGCGGATAAGTTATTTGCTGTCAGGTAGGCCGATTCTCTTTCACTAGTCTGAGGGTACTATGAGATGGCGTCAAGCCACGGTGGACATCGATTGGGCGTTAGGCAGTGCTCTCCTGTAGCCGTAACCAGTGGCTGGCAGAAGAACCTTTATCCCTTCTAATTGTACTTTTGCTCTGTAAATCCAGTTTGTCTGGCTGTCTCGCTTTTCTGCCTCATAGTGACCGGTTAAAGAGATCTATTTGCGGGTCTGACATGGGGAAGCATAAGGCTCCTAGTAAATCAGTTACAACCGTGGATGCCTTTTTCAGCAGGGCTGCAGCCTGCAGGTATCCTTGATAAGGAAATTGAACTGGCTACGCACAGGCTATCGCGCTACCCCTCATTGATCCTGCCTTCTGAGTTGCTGAGGGCATCCTAGTGTCTACCCACTGATGTGGGTCTGGGACTGATTTCTTTCCCTCCTCCAACGGATTGAAGATGGGAGAGCCCCTCACCTGTACCCACAGACCCGGGCGATTCTTCACTTAGTAGTCCTTGTGCTTAGGATAGCTGTGCGGGGGAGAGACTGTCATAGAAGCTTCAGAGAGGGGTTACAGGGCAGCTGGAAAGGGGAAGAGACTGGAGCCTAGAGGGAAATACAAGCGCTCTCGGGCTAACTCGGGCCAGCTATTGAGTGCCGACATTCCTGAGGCTGTGGGGCAAGTTAATATGGAAGTTCTAATGGTCTCCTTTCAGTTTAAGTTAGGTGCAGCCCATACCGCTAAGGTGGAGCTCACTTGCCAGCGATTGACAGCAATTGAGATGGAACTCTCTAATTTCAATCACTCATCTCTGCATGCGGGAGCCCGCGTTTCCACCTCTGCTCCTGCCTGTCCATCCTCCACTGCCACATTGCGTCCTAATCAGCCTGCTGTAGAGAGAATGAGTGGACCAATGGCTGTAGACCCAGAGAGGGCTGTTGTGTCGTCGGTCATAGTGGGGGCTAACATCATATCCCATATACCCACAGGGGTGGCATGGATGGTGGGGATCCTGCACAGTTTCAAGTCTCAAGGTCAGACCCCTGGTTAGGGGTGGTGAGGACCCTTCTAGAAGCCGATCCACAAGACTCCCTTTGGCTAAACCTGTGTCCTTAATTTACCTCCCGAGACAACGCCCTATGTTGTTATATTGGGCAATGTCCCAAAAGCTTTTGGCTGATACTCAGGAGAGCTTCTATCAACTGAGGAATAAAGTCGTGCATTGGTTGGGCATGAACACTGCTTTGGGGGTTTGTGTCGAAACTCATATTAACATGGTTCGACAGGCAAGTTGGCTGGGAAAAGGAGAGAAAACTCTGGCAAAGGACTAAGTGGTCATAAATTTCAACAGACCACACATGCCAGGGATGATTTTAGACTGCTTCAAGGGTGTCTCTTTTAAAGGCCTTGTCTCTTCTATCCTGGCACACCCATTGGGCTTTTTCTATAAACCACGGGCTGGTGTTTCTCAACATGACCACTGGCAACATTCGAGATGGCAGGCATATGTGAGGGCTGGTTGGTCTGCGACTCCACCAGAGCTGGCCCTCTCTAACAGATTTGCCCCCTTGAACTGCTTGGACGCTTGTGATTGACTGCCACGGGATATTGGGCAGAATACTCAAGTAATCGGTGAGGCCCTGGTCTCCCCACTGCAGCAAAATGTGGCTTTGATGGATTGTAATCCCAGGACCATCTGTAAATTTATTAGTTGGAATGTTGCCGGTATCTCTGGGAAATTTGATGATCCAAAATGGCTGCCCTTAACAGAGGGTTTGAAATAATCTGTCTCCAAGAGACTTGGGAAATTGAGAATTGTAATTTTTTACAGGAATGTAAAACACTCTTCTCACAGGTGTTAGAAACCAGAACTGGTTAAGCAAAGGGGCAGCTGATCATTTTTGTTTCACTGGCAATAAAAGGGAGGTTTGAGGTGTCACCCACTGGAGCCACCAGCTTGCAGGCTTTACTATTCTCCTCTGGCCCAAATAAGCTGATAATGTTACATTTTTAGAATGCCAAATCCCTACTGCATGAAGAATGTAATGTTCAGATATTGGGCTCTTTTGTAAAACATCTGATGGGTTCAAAAACAGCCTTGGCATATATTATGATGGCAGGAGATTTTAACGTCCACCTATGCGGGGACCCGAGGGAAACAGGGGTTTTAAATTCTGGTTGCCCTCGGGTCCCACTTAGAACATAGCCAACAGGGTACTACTTTAAATACATAGTTGAACAAGTTCAACCTAGCTTTTACAATGGATAAGATGTCTCTGATTAGAAGGGACGTTAACCCCACCTTCATAGAAAGAGGTTGTGAGTCGTCATGGATTTCATCTTTGTTTCCACACCTCTCCTGTTGCATATCTCTGAATTTTGGATTCCGATGAACCCTTTCAGTGACCATAATCCAGTGTGCGTCTCTATCTGTTGATCTGCCCTGATTAAAAGCCCTAGGGTCTGTGTCCAAGGGTTCACCACAGCTACAAGTCAGGGGAGGGGACTTAAGTGGTCCCAGATAATACCCGAGGAGTTTTACAAGTCTTTGTACTTTAATTGTGAAAGGGAGTTAGATACCTGTATTTCCACCACAAGTAGTGCATGTGACATTATGAGGTCCTTCTTTGAGATTTCTAAAACAGTCTGGTCTTCTGAAGGCAAAGTCTCGAAGGTGCATGAATTTTTCCAGCTGGTTTGATTCTGGCTGTTCGAAAGCACTGGGGGAGTGTAAGCATGCTTTAAGTCATAAGCCCAGGGATCTAGCCCTGGTTAAGAGGTGTTGTTATATGTATAAAAGGGAACAAGCCAGGCACAAAAATTACTCAAAGGAGGAGGCTTGGGCAGACCTAATTGAGGCAAATAACTTGAATTGTAGCTCAAAATTCTGGGGTATTATTAATGGACCTTTACTTTTTCGGTGCATGAGGAATTAGGTGTATGCTTTAATTCGGACATCATGGCCTTTCGACCCCTTGCAGGTCTGGTATTAAATTAAGCATGGAGATTCTGCAACAATGTTTGTCTCAGAACCATGCATTTTATGTCCCTTGGCTCAAGCCTATTTGGGCCTCTTTTCAGAATCTAGGCAGGGGTGACCTATTCAGCTCACCAGAAGGGATCTGTAAGGCTTATTATGCTTGGGTTAAAGAACATTTGCTTCAGGCAAAGGTTTATGGACAGAGAAGGAACAGCATTAACAAAGCCCTGTGTCCGAAGTCATATTATGTTGAAGACAGTATCATCTACAGAACCTTACCTTCTTTTTGTAAAGAACAGGTATGATTGATTCCTGTTAACTAGGTTTTGATTGGACCTAATGCTCTTTTTATTAGCTTATCCACAGAGAAAGAAGAGGGGGCACAATTTACATCCTGCGGCTGCGACAATAGGTCCCCGCATCATACCCTGCACTTTACTATGCTCTGCAATTTGTATGCGATGATCCAGAAGGCATATCACGTTCCTATTTTGAAAATGGCAACTTTTTCCCAAGTTAGGCCAGCTCTTATGTATTTACCGATGCTCTCAGGAGATATCGCACCCGCCCCACCCTCCTATGTGGCCACGCTCCAAAACCTCCTTCATATCACCACATCTAAAATTTAGATTCAATCTGTGCTCACTTAATCTCGATGAAGCCACTTGTAAAAACAGGTACTTCTTCTCTTGGTTGTCACACCTCAACCTCATTGCATATCTCACTGATGTGGTATGTCCACTGATTGTTAGTTCATTTCAGATGGCCATCAATGCCTTTTTTCCTGACAATGTCTAGGGCTTAAATTAAGGTGTAATAGCAGTCTAGATTCTCCCCACTTCACCACCTTCCTTTTAAATTCCGCCCTCAAAATGAGGTCTCTAAGCTCCACTCTTGATTACCACCATACCAGTGCCTGCTGTGACTTCTTTAGGTGGATTTAACTTCTGAAGAAGTGTAAAGATTTTCCATACACCTTCTTGACTCATGTGCTGAGTCAGTCTCAAAAGGTCGGCAAGCAAGTAAGCAATGTTCAAGAGCCTCAGTATGCAGTTCAACAGAAACTCCCGGAATTGTCACATGGGTACAGCAGTGCAGGTTATTCAGAATTTCTATCCTCTCTTCCAAGGTTGTTAGCACATTCACAGCTTTGTATTTGAAGCACTTAATGGCCTTGAGATTCACATCTACCGCTGCTGCGTGTTCCTCCAAGGCCTGCAGTCTCCTTTAATTGCTCTGAGTTCTTTGTTCCAGTGAAAGCACCCTACTTGATAACCTTTCCAGCTATCTTTCCACATTCTAAAGTGTCTTTTTGATGGACCCTATATCATGTTTTAAATCAGAATGCAGAGTGTTTACGTACACCAAAGAGTCCTCCCGCTAGTGAAAGAGCAGCCTCCTCAAGGAACTGAGTGGACAACTCACCCATGCCTGGTTTAGAAGAGCCTGCTCGTGATGCAAAGAAGTCTACATTCCCTTTGTGCATCCTGACATATATGGCAGGGTTCACAAAAATAGCCCACGCTAGGCAGGGTAACAAGCTAGATTCTGCAGAGCTAGGCAGTACTTTTGTCAAGCATTGAAACTGATTGTATTTATAGGGGCCTTCAAATATGTGGCCAAACGGGACGTCTTCAGAGCTGAGGGCCCCCACCCATTGAATTGGACCCTTTCTGTGGCCTCTAATGTTACAGGCCCTCAGCACCAACTGATGAATAAACACTACACCTCTCTGGTCGCTTCTAAAATTTGTGAGTCACCTATCAAAGCATACACCTTACCGCAGCTCTGGTATGCAGCAGTGATCCAGGTGTCATACCCTGCCACTTCTCTTTCCTGATCAAGAGACACAGATGCCTTCCATGCTGCTCCTTTGTTCTCACTTATGGAGCTGTTCAAAGGAACGCCACAGTTGCCCTAAGCATTTCATGTCTCAGCAGGCCTAGCAGCGTAAACACAGCAAGTCTTCAGTAAGACCACAACTACCCCACAATTGCAGTGTTTATGATCTCCAGGAGCACCACACCTTACAGTTGTCAAGTGCTAGCTGCAGTGGCATAGCAATTCTTCAGGGGAGCCAGTCTGAAAACAGCAATGCAGTTGGGAAAGCTGAATAATGTGGCCATTGTGCATGCACTCTGGCTCCACACCCTCTATTTTCTGTTTAAATTGACTTTATTGTAAGAATGAACAAGGAATGTTCAGTTAATACTTAGCAAATTGAGATTGGTGCGAACGATTCTTTGTTTTAAATGCAGTCTTCTATGCTTCTGAATTTAAATTACCATTGTCTCCCGACCTATTTTTCCCAATACTACGTCCAACACCATGGGACCCTAAAAAGTCAAGTTTACCTTTCTGCTCATGCTTAGTGTTAGTAAACGCATGTCGCTGGCTTGATTCACAGAGCCATTCTCTGCCGCAAATGTACATTTAAAGCTGAAAATGGCTCCATTTACACTTATTGGGTATCAACAAAAGAATACCTAGCAGGTACAAATGCATTTACTACTGTGGAATTGTATACCACAACTGTGTACAAATACACAGTAGCAAGAGGCGAGGAGCACTTGTGAATAATCAGATCACTCCAATTTTTTAATTTTTGGTCCTGTGGGATCAACTGTCCATTTATCCATACATTTTGAACCTTCATTTCTCAAACTACTGCACAGATTTACACTAGATCACAAAAAGCACACTTCCTGTGTAAAGATCTAGCTTCCTGACAAATTGGTATAATTCTTTTCAGCTGTTTTATCTGTATCCCTGACTAATTTTTCCTGTGCAAAATGCATGAGAAAAAAAGTGTTTTGGGATCCACCCCTTAACGGATCACTCTGAAGCTTTTGAGGAAGGAACTGAGGAGAATAAACCTTTTTGAAAAGTTTTGTCAAGATTCATCAAGCGGTGTTGAAGTTGTTAGCAAAAACAAAAAAGACTCTTCCTATGGTAATTGGCTAACGTATAACTACACAGTGACTACCGCTACTGTGTAATATTTGAACAAAGACCCAGATATGGATGCACATAACATGCTCTCTATCTGATACTCAGGGAAGAACAGCCAGGCGGCGCCAGTAGCCTGTAAACCAGCAATGGCACACAAGTTTTGTTTCCTCAAACATCAAATTAATCACTTAAATGAAGGGTGAAGACATGACCTGGTGATTGGTAATGCGTGGCTGGAACCTGGTGCCTTGATGTAGAGGGAGAGTGATGTCCGGAGGCAGATGGACTTTTTTTTATTGAGAAAAAGTCATCCTGTTTGAATAAAAAAAAGAAAACGTTAAGCCACTGTTGTAAAAAGTCACTGTCGCCTTATCTTAAGGCCTCTCTGTGCAAACCACTGGTACTTAAAGGATTGTACAGGAAATTATAAAGAAGCTTAATGGTACTGAATCCCAAACAAATTGTGCAAGCTATGTGCTTCCATCTGAGCACACAAAGAAACCACTCACTGCCTCATCACAGATTTTTTTATGACGTAACTTGTAGATTTTACTAGAACCAGCATTCTCTAATGTAATTTTTGAATGTTTTTGTATTGTTTTTGGTTTATTCTTGTTTCACTGGAAAGGAAAGAAAGATGCTCAGATGTAATCTTTAAAATGTTGAAATAGCTTTGTTACAATAGAATTCAATAAGTACCCATGAAGAGACATCCACATACAAACACTGTTGAGGGCCTTTACAGAAGACTAACATTTTTAAGAGCTCATGTCCTCAGTAGAGAAACCCTATTGATGTGTTAGGTTGTCCAAAATCATAGCAGCATTTCATCAGATCCTAAAAGACTATGTTGATGAAGTTTCCAACATTAAATCAGGTTGAGCTATGATTGAATTAAGGAGAGAAGCGAGCTCAATAGATGGTTTACCAATGATTTAGAATAGTGGAAGAGAGAACTAAGGAAGAAGAAGTGGAGTAAATTCAGATATGAGGAAGATTTGTTAGGCCTGAGGTTGGCTAAAACTTGTATAAAAAAGCTATCCAAGATAGCAAAAAGACAGAAAATACAGCTCACGCTGAAAAATCTAAAAATGACTTGATAGAACTATTTTACAGATTTAAATCTACAATAATCCAATACATCTCAAAGGAATGGAGTAATTCCATAACATATTTTCTTTCTAAAACAACCTACTGATATCAGAAGTAAGAGTGGATGAAGACTATCATGCTATGCATCCCTCTCCGAAAGATGGCAAATAGTTTCTTTAAAAGAAGTTACTGAGGAACATCATTAAGATTGTCAACAACCTTAACACCAAAGAATGTCTAGGAAACCCCTGCACAGTGAAGCTGTCCAAAGGGGGATTGAAGTTTTTGCCCCTACTTTAGTGCAAATGGTGAATAAATATTCCTAACTGGGGAGTTAACTGAAGAGCTAAAAAAGACCTTGGTGTTTTCCACTACTAAAGAAGCCCACTTCCTACATAGAGGACCCAAAAAACTGTCATCTAAAACACACATCATAACTTGCACGACCTGCCATGTTGTTGTCTTAATAGCTCTTCTCATTGTTTCTGTACTGTTGGCAAACTGGTGCTTTGAGAATGGCGGGTGGCAGGAATGTTGTGTGCATTCATAACCATAACTGGCAAATTTAAGTGGTTTAAAACATTCTAGCCTGAACCATAACTCACCTTTTAACTGTTCTTTTTCCAGTGAATTTCATTGCTTTTTTATGAGGTTCTCAATTTCCAACCTGGGTCTGAGACCAGATCCTCTACTCAAACACAACAACCACCCAACCACAGTTGTGCACTGCCTTTGGCAGACTGTGCCCTGGCCCTGAGCTCCACCCGCTGTGGACAAGCAACCACCGGTGCACACAGCCTGTGCCTAAATTGCAGCAGGAACTGCGCAGTTGTGGTTGGACACAGGATCTGCACCATACCGCATGCCTTCAAAGCAAAGCCGGACAGTAATTTTAGTGTTTGCGTGTTTTTTTGTTTTTTTTTTACAATGCATGAAATTCACGAGTCAGATGTGACGCACAAGTCAGGCACAAAATGGTGGTCAAATGCAGCAGTTAAAATGGCCACTGGAGAGTTCTTGAGTCATCTGACTTGCAAGTTGTGCAGCTCTTTTAGGCACTTTTTCTTCAGGAGTGACTTGTATTTTCCATGGCTATCAGTACCCCTGACCACTGCCCTGCGGTAAGTCACCTTTGAGTTTGGCACACCATGGCTTTGAGAAAAAAAGATTCACAGCACAATAATTGTTAGCTGGAGAAAACTTGTGAGTTTTAAGATTGCAGAAAAAAATGTCATCACTAATCCAGCCAATAAAATTTGGTAAAAAATTCAAAAAGTGATCGACATGACTCCTGAGTTAAAAAGGCACAGATACTTAAAAGTGCTAAGCATTTAGAGCCTGCTCTGAATTTATGAGTCGGTGAATGGGTGTGTGAGTGGCTGTATGGGTTTGTGAGTGGGTGTGTGAGTAGCTGTGTGGGTGTGTGAGTGGGTTTGTGAGTGGCTATATGGGTCTGTGAATGGGTGTGTGAGTAGCTTTATGGGTCTGTAAGTGGGTGTGTGAGTGGTTTTGTGGGTGTGTGAGTGGCTGTAGGGGTCTGTGAGTCGATATGTGAGTGGTTATGTGGGTGTATGAGTGGGCATGTGGGTGGCTGTATTGGTCTGTGAGAGGGTGTGGGAGTGGTATTGTGAGTGTGTGAGTGGATGTGTGAATGACTGTATGAGTGTGTGGATGGTGACTGTGGGTCTATGACTGGATGTGACAGTGGAAGAATGGGTGTGTGAGTGGGTGTCTAAGTATCTGTGTGGGTGTGTCAGTAGCCGTAGCTGTGTGAGTGACTGGGCAACAACAGAACCTCACCTGCCCCTTTAGCCAACAAGAGTCCACAGATTTGCACAAAATATCTACCCAACTGTGGTACTTTCTACTGGGTTAATTACTAAGTGCTACCTTGTTGGGTAAATGGCCAGTGCACATTCTACACTGCATCTGCATAATGGACCACAAGGAAATGTCTCCAGTGATTTTGTGTGCGTTTCAGCAATGTGATTGTTCCTCTTGCGTCTTTATCCAGAAATCTGTGATAACATGAATCTTTCAATAGAGAAGACAACAAGACTACAAAGGGGTAAATCTCCACCAAACAAGGGTACTTCCTCTTATCTGTATGAAGTAAGTGCTTCTTTGTTTGGTGAAGTTGTCGTCATATTCCTCTGCATCAAGAACACATCACCAAAATCGGCAGGAAACACGCTGAGGGTCCTTTTAGTAAGCTGTTCATTAACGTGGGAAAAGGAGGGTAGACCTTTGCATACTACTAAGGAAAACAGGGCGGGGCCAAACGGGTGGTCCATGCAGATTATTTTGGGCATTTGCATACTCAGGGTAATTAAAAAGGAGAACCATGGACTCTGCTCTCAAGACAAGAAAGAAACCACTTGTCACAGCCACCACAGATCAGATTGCACTCCAATAGATCCACGATGCATTCACCTCCATTAAGAATTTCAGATTGTTTTTCAACGTGGAATACAAGAGGAAACACACTTCCTTTGCCTTTGCCAAGCCCAAGAAGTTAAATCATTTATGCTTTACAGAAGTGGAGCTTCAACAGGGGCGCCTGCTGTGTTTATATTTGTAAGTGCTTCCCGTTGTGGTTTAATTTCCGTAAAATGAGCATCAGGGTCATAATGGAACCTCATTTTTTTACAAGGAGTCCATAGTTTTGCCGAAAAAGTCTACCCAACTGGAGTACTTTCTATTGGTTATTTAATAAGTGCTACCTTGTTGGGTAAATGTCTAGTGCATATTCTATACTACAGCTGCAAAAAGGACCACAAGGTAATGTCTCCAGTGACCTTGTGTGCATGTCATTTCAGCAGCGTGATTGTTTCTTGAGCGTGTTGATCCACAAATCTCTGATAACATGAATCCTCATTAAGTGAAGACGACGAGACTACAAAGAGGTGAATCTCCACCAAACATGGGTCTTCCTCTTAACTACATGAAGTAAGTGCTTCTTTGTTTGGTGGAGATGTCCTTGTATTCCTCTGCATCAGGAACGCATCACCAAAATCGGCGGGAAATGCGCTCGGAGGCCTACAATTAATGGGGAAGGGGAGGCATGTGCCCCCCTCCCCAGGCCAATTTTGGCCCCGGGAATGCCATCCCCCTGTGCTCTCTTGAATGCTGGGTGCACTGAAGCCCACCCAGAGTACCCAGTGTGCAGCGCTGGGGACCGCAGGGAGAGTCTTAATGCCCTTGCGGTCCCTGCCAGCTGCTCAACTCCAGCTGGACCGGGCATTGCTTTCACACACAGAGAGCAGCCAAAAATGCTGCTCGATGCATGTGGGAGCAATTTTTTCACCTGTTTTCCTGCCCGCGGTGAAGCGGGCAGAAAAACAGTTGAAAAGGCTGATCCGAGCAAGCAGGATCAGTTTACCTGCTTCCGCCCGCTGGGAGCGGAATTTCTGTTTGCCACACATATCTTTAACATGAATTAATATGGGTAAGTATATAAGTAAGTGTATTTTACAGGTACTTGGTACATTTTAATTTTATAATTATTGTTTACATATTTTTTTTAATGATAAGTTTTAGGGACGGGATGTAAGGGATATAGGGGTATTGAGCGGGGAAGTGTATTTATACTCAGGTCTAAATTATATATATTTCTAAAATTATAATACGTTTTAGGGATGGGATGTAAGGGATATAGGGGTATTGGGTAGTGAAGTGTATTAGTACTCAGGTACTAAGTTTAATACTTTAGTATTAATATTTATGAATTCCAATTGTTTTAAATTAATATTAATAAAAAAAGTGTAATATTTAATGCAATTGTAAAATTAGTATTCGGGGACGGGGTGCAAGGGATATAGAGGTATTGGGTGGGGAAGTGCATTAATACTCAGGTATTAATTTTAATACATTAGTATTCATATTTATAAATTGTAATTGTTATAAATTAATAATTATTCTAACTTTTAAAATATTTGATAAAATTGTAAAAGTAATATTTAGGGACAGGACGCAAGGGATATATGGATATTGGGTGGGGAAGCGTATTAATACTCAGGTATTCATTGTAAAACTTACATATTAGTACTTAGGTATTAATATATAATATTTGTAATTTTGTACAATTATTAATAATATTAAAATTATAACATTTAAAAAAATGTAAAATTTGTATTTAGGGATGGGATGAAGGGTTTATGGGGGTGTTTGTTGGGGAATTGTATTACCACTCGGGTATTAATTGCAGTAGTTGAATATGAATAGTTAAAGGTAATTTATTTAAGTAAAAAAAGTTGAAGTTAAATACCAATATATATTATTTACATTTTAAAATATTATTAATTATTTTAAAAACATTTGTCACAATTACATTATATGAAAAGATGTAAATTCGAATACAAGGTGTAATTTTAATATTATTTATTTAAACATAGTATAAAAAAAATTTGTAAATAAATAGTAAATCTTATAACATATTTTACAAAAATATAAAACAAATGTTGTGTAATGTAATATTTTTTAAACATTTTATAAGTTTTTCCCACGGTTTACCATCAAGTTCAATGGCAAATATTTTCCTTTTTTTGTTTTTATGTGCTTGATGCTCACGGTTGTACATATGTTTCTACAGTCGGTGGAGTGTTGCGGACAAGATAGGAAGCAGGGAAGCGCTGCAGTCAGGTAAGATCAATTTATTTTACATTACTAGTTATATAGGTGGCTACGTTTATTGTAAGGTACAGGGGGCAGGTAGTTAGATGTTAGATAGAAATACTGGTGTGTTTTATGTGTTTTTATCTGTTTTCTATTCCCGTGCAGGTTGTGTTCATAGACTCACGTCGGTACGATAACTTTTTAAAACGTTTTAATTTTTTGTCCTACGTGTTTTTTATACTGTTTGTAACCTTCTCGGAATGTAGATCATGTGGCTGCAGCATGAAGATGGATGTTTTGAATCCAGTGCTACAGCGTTATTTTTTAGATATTTGAATTTGGAGCAGTGTTATTTTTTAAGGTAATGTTTTCATTAACAGAGTTTCGGATATGGATGTTCGATTTTTTTTTTATTGCTTCCATCAACAGTTGTGTATTACTATGGGCTTTTTAGGGCAATATTTCTTTTTTGAGAATGTACTTTTTTCTAGCTATTGCAACAGAAAAAACGTAAACTATTTTTGCATTTTTTAAACTTGTTTTTTAGACTCAAAATCTGTATATTTGTAATCATTCAACTGTAGGTGAGGGTTTGCATTTTAAACCATACTTTTTCAGAATTTCTTCTTTTTCCTGTGGATGTTGATTTGCATATATATGGATTATTGGAGTACTGTTGACTCTTGGTCACACGTTTTAAAAAGTCACGAAGAGTTGAAGAAAGAATACATCTACAGGTAGGAATTCAAAACTGTTTTAATTTGGTAAAAAGAAATTGAAAAATGCCAATTGAATTGTATAGAATTGTTAAAAACAGGCAAATAATTTAGGGACATTTGTATTAGTAATGTAATATGTATGCAATTCTGTCCAGGTAGTCTGAAGCCACCATCAACAGAAAACGTTGAATTTGACTCAATAGTCTTGCAGACATTTCTTTACTCTTTTTGGATGTACGTGGGTTCAGGCAACCAGACAGTGCATCCACCTCTTATGACCCAAGTGGCTCAATTTTGAGGCAGGTTTCTGAAACCATTCAAATGCACATACCCAGTATTAGGCCCACAATTCCCAATTTGAAGAGAATGGTACAAAGACAAAAACAGGCAAGTAATCCCCAACGAATAACACCACAGGCTTATTCTGACATTAACATCCGACCTGAATTAACAATCACTTTCTCTGAAGAACCTTTCCTGCTGCATGACAACGAAAACCCTCAAAAAAGAATATTAATATTTTGCACAAACCCTAACCTTTTCACACTTGAGAATAGTTGGATGAAGAGGGATGGTTCTTTTAAATCAACATGCATACTATGACAAGCCTATGGACTTGAATGTGGTGTGCACTGTTCACTTTTGAAAGAATTCAACACTTTATAAATCACTATATACACTAATATTTCATGTTATTTCAATTTTAAGGTTTTGTATTCAACCTTATTTACCGTATTTCACATTCTTTTCAATGTTTCATACATATTATAAACAAAAGTCTTTCCAAAAACATAAATTCACCATCAATTTGTTTAACAACAATATAATACTTGTGATTTTCTTCAAAATACATAAGATGCACAAACTGTTTCTTTTCATGCCCGACGCATTTCGGGACAATTAAGTCCCTTCCTCAGGGGCATACCTGAAAAACCCAAATAAACATAACTTTATAATCATTTTTGGTACATGGAGTTACACAACCAACCAATAACCCACTTCATGCATGCTGATGCTCCATTGCCCACCTTAGGATGAGTGAAGTCTCTGTGCATAAAGATAAACACATGTATCAACCTGAGTACTATCTGTACTTAATGTGCAATGTGCAAAAATCAATGTGTATTCATCTTGAAACATGTCACAATGCCACCATGCTGAAACACCCAGTGTTTTGAATCATGCTCAACACCCTTGTGTTCCAAACAATGCCTACCTAGTCACATCCAACCGGGTCTTTTGTAAAGTACTTGTCAACTTCCAAACAAACCACTAGCACAAAAACGCTGAAACAAAGAACCAATAAACTATTGCACCACTGATGTGGGGGAACATTCCTATCATCAAGTATCTGCCTCGACATAGGCTCACCTCCTACTGATATCAGTCCTAGTTTTCAAAAATTCGTTGATTATTCACACTGTATCTCCCTGCGTAAATGCCCAGAAGACACTCATTAGAGTCTAAACAATATTATAAAACGTATTAATCAGCTATCGTTATGCCGATAGTGAGCTTACCGATCAAAAAAGCCTAGAAGTCCTTGTTCACCTCCGACTGCGATGTCTATGAAACACGTATTTGCCGCGCTCTGTGCGTGTTAAACCTCGTGTGTTATCAAAAACGGACTGCTACTTAGCAAGCCTGTTACTCCGTCAGACAACCGACGACCGCGTCCTACCTGGATGTGACTAGGTAGGCATTGTTTGGAACACAGGGGTGTTGAGCGTGATTCAAAACACTGGGTGTTTCAGCATGGTGGTATTGCGACATGTTTCAAGATGAATACACATTGATTTTTGCACATTAAGTACAGATAGTACTCAGGTTGATACATGTGTTTATCTTTAGGCACAGAGACTTCACTCGTCCTAAGGGAAATGGAGCATCAGCATGCATGAAATGGGTTATTGGTTGGTTGTGTAACTCCATGTACCAAAAATGATTATAAAGTTATGTTTATTTGGGTTTTTCCAGGTATGCCCCTGAGGAAGGGACTTAATTGTCCCAAAATGCATCGGGCATGAAAAGAAACAGGATGTGCCTCTTATGTATTTTGAAGAAAATCACAAGTATTATATTGTTGTTAAACAAATTGATAGTGAATTTATATTTTTGGAAAGACTTTTGTGTGAAAAGGTTAGGGTTTGTGCAAAATATTAATATTCTTTTTTGAGGGTTTTCGTTGTCATGCAGCAGGAAAGGTTCTTCAGAGAAAGTGATTGTTAATTCAGGTCGGATGTTAATGTCAGAATAAGCCTGTGGTGTTATTCGTTGGGGATTACTTGCCTGTTTTTGTCTTTGTACCATTCTCTTCAAATTGGGAATTGTGGGCCTAATACTGGGTATGTGCATTTGAATGGTTTCAGAAACCTGCCTCAAAATTGAGCCACTTGGGTCATAAGAGGTGGATGCAAGTTCTTTAACCGCTTGACCGCGGCGCGGATTCCGCCGCGGTGCTGGGCGTTCCCTTGAGTGGGCGTATCTGGGACGGCCCCCGGCCATCCTCCGCACACGCCCACCGTGACGTCGGACAGCCGGGGGCCGTCAGACGCATGGAAAGGGTTCATTTCTTTTAATGTTTTCACATACTTCAATCCCCATTGCACAGGCAGAGTGGTTAGGCTCAGTTGTCCTTACTACGGTGTCTTCCAGAGTAACCGCTCTACCTGTGCAATGGGATGAAAAGTACTCCACGCACCTCTAATGACACCTGGGCTCAATTAACCTGTCCTTACAAAGGTAGCCAGCATACTTTAGCAGTGTGTTGCTTCCCTGGGATTTGACATTGTTTGCTTGATTAGATGACTCCTCTGAAGTTTGTTCAGTTAAAAAAGAGAGATAGCAAAAAAGTGTAAGTTTATGTTTTTGCTATTTTATTATATTTTTGTATATTTTATTTGCCTGTTATAAAATTGAAAAAATGTTTTGTTAATATTTTGAATTTTCCTGTGGAGAGAAAAAGAAAGTTAAGACACTCTATTGAAAAGAAAATATTTATTGTTAGTTAATATTTTTCACCTGGAAAACATTTTTGTTATTGTTGAAAAATTATTGGTTTACCTTGAAATTGGTGAGTTCTTTGATTTTGAAGGATGTGATTGGTAGTATTTGTACTTTGTAGTGTTCTTTAGGTAAATTTGGCGTACTTCAATTTTGTTGGTATCTGTCCTAAAAGGAAAAATGCTATTTATTAGTTATTCATTAACTTTTTATTTTATGATGTTTTTCTTATTATTTACTGTTGACATTAAAAATACCTGCATGAATATTTCTGTTCTTGTGGTTTATAATATGTCCTGTAGTTTTATTTATTTCAAGTTGTTTCATAGATAGGTATATCTGTATTAATAAGTAACAAAATACATGTTGTTAATTTTCTTTAAAGTATGTATTTTATGAACTTGAGCATCTTGTTTTAGTTAAATATATGGAGCTTTTAAACTACAAAATTTTTACTTTAGTCACTCGTCAGCAGCAGTTCTGAGGTAAGTCCTTGATGGATTTTGAATAGTAATTTTGTCATCTAGTCATTGTTCGGCACCTGCCCTGAGATAAGTACCCAGTGGATTTATAATAGTAAGTTTGCCCCTTAGTCACTGTCCAGCACCTGCCCTGAGCCAAGTACATGGTGCAGTTAGAATAGTAATTTGGCCCTTAGTCACTGTCCAGCACCTGCCCTGAGGTATGTACCTGGTGGAGTTAGAATAATAGTTTTGCCCCTTAGTCACTGTCCAGCACCTGACTTAAGGTAAGTAATTGGTGGAGTTAGAATAGTAATTTTGGCCCTTAGTCACTGTCAAGCACCTGCCCTGAGGTAAGTATTTGGTGGAGTTAGAAGAGTAACTTTTCCCCAAGGGGCCGATTATGACTTTGGCAGTTCAACTGCCAGCCCACCGCAGTGGCGGTTCTGAAAACGATGCCAAGCCGGCAGCATCCTACCTGCCGTATTAGGATTTTCCCGCAGGACCGGTGGTTGCACAGCAGTGGAGTCCAGCAGGATTCCACTGCTGACTGTTGGACACACCCATAACGTGCTCCCAGCCAGTTGGGGGTATGTGTGTATTTATTTATGTATGTTCATTGTGTTATAGCGCTAACCTGACCCCAAGATACTGGAGTGCTTTCTATGTGCACAATCACCCTTGGATAAAAAAATTGAGCAATTTACATGCCTTACCGCTGACTCGTGCATGGTGGTGTCCCCGCCAGTAAAATGTCGGGAGAAAGGCAAGTCGTAATCTGGACGGCGGTCCACATTCCTGCACAGCCTCTATTGACCACCTCTGCTTCTACTGCCGTGGTGGTCTTGAGGCGGTCTTCCCGCTGACTTTGTAATCCAGCGTTCGGCCCACCAGTGAAGCGGGCAGAAAAAACGCTAAAAAGCAATCGCGGTTCCTTATCCGCCAAAGTCGAAATTGGTCCCCTAGTCACTGTACAGCACCTGCCATGAGGTAATTACCCGTTGGAGTTAGAATAATAATCTTGCCCCTTAGTCGCTGGCCAGCACTTGCTCTGAGTTAAGTAGATGGTGAGTTAGAATAGTAATTTTACCCTTTAGTTACTGTCCAGCAACTGTCCTGAGGTAAGTATTTAGTGGAGTTAGAAAAACGATATTTTATAAAGTTGCAATATTGTTCTATATAATATAATTTAAAATATACGAACCCAGAATGTGTTTGTTGAGCCAACGTTTATTAATTTTGTGGGCGAAATCTGTAAGTTTAGGAAAATATAAACTAATAGATAAGTCATATAACGAGGTAGTACAAATACAAGTATTTTCTTGTTAAAGTTCCACTTACTTGGACAGGTAGATGGTATAGTTTGTGGTAGTCAAGGCTCGCTTCGGTCAGAATCTTCGTGTGGTCGTGAACGCAATCAGTGTAGTAGTGGATGTTAAATGGTGGGCGGCCCTTTTTATGTGTGTGGTGTGGTAGATGAAAATTTAAACAAAGATATGTGTTGGAATGTACTTTTCCTAGTGAGTTTTATTGTGTATGTGTAGTTTATTATTTTGTTCGTTTAAAGAAAACATTTATTTCACTTCCTGTTGTAAAACGAGAGCCATTTTTATTTGGGAAAGGTGAAAGTAAGGAGTTAAAATAAAGGTAGGACTAAGTTGCAAACATATTTTGGAACAAGTTTTTTCTATAATAGTTGTATTGTGTTGTGTTTCATTTATTATGTTTATTTTAGAATGTGTTTTGGAAAATATTAGTTTGTAAATTTGTTGTTATTTTTAGAATTTCTTTTCATTTTTTTTAACATTTTGTCAGTGAAAGTACTTTTCTGCATTGGCTGTAACGACGCGTTGTAACGGTATGCGTGCTGATGTGATATGTGGTAATTGTATGCGTGGTAAGGACACATTTAGGGGCCGATTACGATGTGGCCCATGCAGGCTCCGACCTTGGAAACCATGTCAGAAAGCATGTTTGGGGGCCCACTGCAGGGTCCCCTTTGGTGCACGGCCACCAGTTGGAGGCCGAGGGGGCACATTGATCCCTGCATCTTGTGGCAGGCACCTTGAGGTGCCTGCCATGGGGGTTCAGGGATGAACCGCACCTCCCTTTCACTATGGGAGCATGCATTACGGCAGGTTTACGGCCGTAATGCATGCTTCCATAGTGAAATATAGGAATGCAACCGAACAGTGTTCGGTCGCATCCTAATGAGGTGGTCGGGACCGCCGACCGGGTGTCGGTCGGGCCCAGGCTCGAGTCGGTGTCGGGCAGAAGGAATTCCGCCCGACATTGAAATCAGGCCCTAAATGTTACTCCATGTAAATGCGTGGTAGTGTTTTGTGGTGAAAACATTCGCTGTAGTAGTAAGTGCATTGTAAAAACTGCATTGTTGAGACATGCGTGGTAAAAGGACTCGATGCTACATCATACATCCAGTCCCAGGGGCCAACCATGGCACAGAAGGGGGGGCCGCACTGCCCCCCTTCCTTTCAATTTTGGACAACCCACGAGGAGGTGGTGGTCCCCAGGGCCATAAACAGCCTGGGGAGTGGGCTCCTTCTCCCCCATTACAGTATAGTGGCCTTGCCGGGGCGTATATCGGACATGTGGAGGGGGGCCATGAGCGCCCCTCCTCAAAATATATATTAAAATATTCCCCCGGGACCTGTCCCACCCAGGGGCTGAAATACAAACAAGCGCGGCAGACAGCACTTTTCATTTATTTTCACACAAATTCGCAAACACATTGCGATTTTCAATGCAAAAATTTAAAAATACATGCTTTTTGGCCCTGGCAGGGTCTCTGGGGGACCCCACCACTAGGCCTAGGGGGTCAGGGTATTCCTACACTGTCCCCTTCTCTTTTTTTTTAATGTGTTTGTTTGGGACTCGGCTGATCCTGAGTCACAAAAAGGCTGCCAACACTTCCTGGTTGAAGTGTTGGCAGCCAATCAGATCTCTGCACGAGATCGTTTAGATTCGTGGAGAGTCCGTGCCTCTAGAGATCCATATTTCTTTTTCTTTTAGTGTCTCAAAAACTACTAAACTGATTTACATCAAATCACAATAAGCACTCTTTCTGGACTAAGATCTAGCTTTCTGCCAAATTTGGTGTAATTCCGTAATGCGGTTCAGGCTGTAGTCATGTCTAAAATCACTATGGGAAATTGCATGGGGAAAATGCATGTTGTCACCCCCCCCCTTTTTCATGGTCCTGCTTGACGAATCACCCCGAAACTTTCCAGACAGTAGCTGAACTAAGGTGAGTACTAGTTTTGAAAAATGCATGAAGATTCGTTAAACAGCGCCATAGTTATTAGCAAAACAAAACACGCTTTTCGTAAGGAAACTTTGGTCCTAACTATAACTACCTACTGGCGACTGCCAGTAGGTAATATATATCATATATAGAGACCCAATTGAAGGCGTCAGCCAAAACGTGTCGGTCGCACATTTTAGTTGATTTTGTACCTATATCTTTTTAATTTGGTGTTCACATGAATAAACTGGAAATTTACATAAAAATACCTGGCTGCAAGGATTCTGTGCTGTTGCTGTTCCAGTAGGTAGTTATAGTTAGGACTAAAGTTTCCATAGGAAAAACGTTTTTTGTTTTGCCAATAACTTTGGCACCGCTTGAAGAATCTTCACGAAATTTTCAAAAAACTTCCCCTTTTTGGTTCAGCTGCTGTGTTGAATGTTTCGGAGTGATCCTTCAAGCGGGGGCCAAGAAAAAAGGGGGGTCCCAAAATGTGTTTTCCCCATGTTATGTCTGAGGAGATTTTTCTTTTTTGAACACAACAACAGCCCGAACCACTGAATGGAATTATACTAAATTTGGCAGAAAGCTAGATGTTGGTCCAAAAAGTGTGCTTTTTGTGATTTGTTGTAAATCCATTTAGTAGTTTCAGAGATATTTAACGTTAAAAAATATAGATATCTGGGAGTCCAAAATCCTACTGAAATTTGATTGGCTGCCAACACTTCAACCAGGAAGTGTTGGCAGCCATCTTGGGACTCGACTTGAAACTGAGAGCCACAAAAAAAGTAAAAAAAAGAAAAAGCGGGCAGGGTAGAAATGGCCTGACCCACTAGGCCCCTTGAGGGGAATCCCACAGGAACCTCGCACGGCCAAAAAAAGAATTTTTTTGAAAAATAATCAGCAAGATCCGCGGATCAGGCCAAACATTTTAACAAATAGCGTGGGCTCCAGCACTTTGTTCATTATCGACCCCTGGGTGGGCCAGGTCCTAGGGACATTGTTTTAATAAGGGAAGGGTGCGCGCGTGCCCCTCCTCCTATGGCTTAATATTGCCCCTGCGACCACCACCTCCCCGGGGATTCTTTAACAGTGAATGTGGGGGAGGCCTGTACGGCCTTCCCCGCTGCCCCAGGGACCACCACCTCTGGTGGCCTATTTATTTTTTACATGGGGGGTCAGAGAGCCCCTGGGACTGCCACCTCGCCGGTGCTTATTATGAAAATATTGTCGGGGTTCACGGACCCCCCAAGGCCCCAGGGGCCGCCACCTCCTCAGGCTTTAACTTTAATGAATGGGGAGGGTGTGCAGACCCCCCCAGCCAGAGGACTGCCACCTCTCTGTGGCTTTCGCAATTTGAATACAGGGGGCACGCAGCCCCCGCGCAACCCTGGGGACCACCACCACCTCCCTAGGCCAAATGACAAAAAAGGAGGGGGCCGCGCAGCTCCCCTCTTGGAGCCAATAATTGCCCTGAGACAACAGCCCCCAGGGCCAGCTCCAGCAATGTCCCGGGGTGCCCACCCCCGGGACATTGCAGTTAGCTATGGCTTGTCAAGAGCATAACTGCTCCCGCCAAGCCATAACAAACTCTGCTCCGCTTCTAGCAAGCGAGAGCATGAAAAATGCTCATGCTTACTAGAAGCGGAGCAGAATCGCTTTTAGACAGAGGGAGCTGCATGTTCAGCAGCTCCCTCTGTCCAAAAAGAATGCCGGCTCCCTCTGGATGTGGGGAGCCGTCGGGGACCGCAGGGGCCTTCAGGCTCCCCCGCGGTCCCCAGCAATGACAAGTGGGTGCCACAACAGAGGCCGGCACCGGGGGATGGGGTACCCGGGCCAAAATCGGCCTAGGAGGGGGATGCGCATCCCCCCTCTCATTATAATTATTATTTTTTAATTAAAATAAAGAGCCCAGGGGAGGGGGTCCCTGGGACCGAAATCGACCCGGGAGGTGGGCCACTCAGCCTCTCTCCCTTTAAATAAAAAGAAAAGAAAATGTCGGGCCCTGGAGGATGGGGTCCCTGGGGCAACAACTGGCCCAGGGAAGGGAGGCCCCCTTTCAGAATAAAGAAAAAAATTACAAAAATAATAAAAAGACTGGCAAGTCGCCGGAGGCCACGCACCCTTTCTCCACGACTCTGCAAACACGCCTCCTGGCGCACTGCCAGTTGGGGGATTACATCCCCTTGGGTCCAAAGGGTCCTTGGGAGCCAACAAGCCCTCCTGTTACCTCCAGTAAGTCCCACACAGTGGAATTGCTGAGAGGTCTTTGGAGGCCACGCCCCCTTTCTCCACCACTCTGCAAATGCGCCTCCTGGCGCACTGCTGGTTAGGGGATGAACTCGGCTTGGATGCTGAGGGTCCTTGGGGGCCAACAAGGCCTCCTGTTACCGCTAGTAAGTTCCCACACAGCCTGATTGCTGAGAGGATTTGGGGGCCACGCCCCCTTTCTCCACCACCCTGCAAAAGAGCCTCCTGGCACACTGCTGGTTGTGGGATGAAGTACCCTTGGCTCCAGAGGGTCCTTGGGGGCCAACTACCCCTCCTGTTACCTCCAGTAAGTCCCACACACTGTGATAGCTGAGGGGTTATCAGAGGCCATGCCCCCTTTCTCTACCACTCTGCAAATGCACAGTGCTGGTTGGGGGATGAAGTCCTCTTGGTTCCAGAGGTTCCTTGGGGGCCAACTACCACCTCCAGTAAGTCCCACAGAACACGATTGCTGTAAGGACTTCAGAGCCCCTGCCCCCTTTCTCTACCACTCTTCAAACGCACCTCCTGGCGCACTACTGCTTGGGGGATGAAGTCCCCTTGGCTGCTGAGGGACCTTGGCCAAGAAGCCCTCCTGTTACCTACAGTAAGTCCCTTGCAGCGGGATTCCTGAGAGCTGGTTCGAGGTACCGTCCCCTTTCTCCGCCACTCTGCAAACTCGACTACTAGTTAAACAACCATAGAAATTGACTTAAAAAACCAAAGGTTACAGGGACGTTATAGTTAGGAAATAGAATTTTAAAAAACTTTAGAAATTCACTGAAAAAAACAAAGGTTACAGGGATGTTATAGTTAGGCTTAGATTTCCCATTGTACAAAACCAGTGAAATTCAGCAGTTACAGTTACATGAGCTAACTATAATTTACACCCACGCAATGCACTGCTTATGACCTCACATATAACATCACTGATGACATGGTCAGTGACATCACAGATGACATCTCAAATGACATCACTGATGACATCATCCAGGGAGTGCAAGTGTTTTCTAAGAATTGTGTTAAACATATATACTAAGCTACAAACAAAAGTTTAATTAGTAATGCCGGCTCACGCTACATGCAGGGAGCTGGCTGGGGCTTTGGGGCTCCCCCTGTTCCCCCAACAAGTATATGGTGAGTGCCCTGGGTGGGCACCAACCTTTAAGAAATGTGGGCCCGAGAGATGGGGTTCCTGGGGCCGATAGCGGCTTTGGGAGGGTGGCCACGTGGCCCCTTCATGTTTAGAAATGGCCCTGGGGATGGGATCCCCAAGGCCTAACAAGGCTCGGGGGCAAGTGGCCCCCTCCCCTTTAATGAAAATAAACAGCCCAGGGGGTTGGGGTCCCCGAGACCTAACAAAGCTTGGGAAGGGGGGCCATGTGCCCCCCCATTTAATTAAAAAAGGCTCTGGGTGATGGGGTTCCCAGGGCCTAATATGGCTCTGGGAGAGGGCCACGTGACCCCCTTCCCATTTAAAATAAATAAGGCACTGGGAGATGGGGTCTCTGGGCCTAATGAGGCTCAGGAGGGAGAACCACACGGGCCCCCTCTCCTTAAAAATATATACAGCCCTGGGGGATGGGGTCCTCAGGGCCATATTAGGTTCGGGAAGGGGGGACATGCAGTTGGCTGCAAGTGGGCCAACCCCCAGCCATGCACGGCATGAGGTTGGATTTATGTATGGTAATTAAATATTCCTTTACGTTAAAAAACCTAAAAATTCATTGAAAAAAATCAAAGGTTAAAGTAACGTTATAGTTAGGTGAAATGTTCAGAAACAACGTAATGTTTTAAACTCTAAAAACCACAGAAATTCACTAGATCAACACAAAGTATTATACAATTATAAACACAACTGATGCAATCCTCTAATAAACCCAACAACCTAAAAATATAAATAACAGTAATACTTTTTTAAATAACAATGATAAAAAAACATAGAACAAAAATAAAAACAAAATAATATACAAAAAGACATAATAAAAAACATTAAGATTAACAATATTTTAAACTTTAATTAAATAATAAAACAGTAAAAAACAATATATTTACCTTCAATATTTTGGTGTGCAATATTTTTGTAGTCACTATATTTTGACAATATTATCGTCATATAATATTCTTGAGTCAAACAGAGAAATTATTGCTTTCCCATTTTGTTCAGAATAGTCATCTCTGTCATCCAAGTTGTGCTGGACAGTATTGCTTCCATGATACCAAAATCATGGCCAAGCCAACACGGATAAGAAATTGAGGAAATGGTAAAGTTTTGCAGCGGCATGGTGACACCCAAGCAGCCTGTAGCCACTTAGAATGTACCTCAGATGGCGGTGCACATCGTGTATGTTCATGCTATGTCCAAGAAGATGGTGTTGGATGTGAAAGGGTCGACAAATGGCATAATAGTCAACAATAATTGTATTCGGTTCTCTTTGAGCCATATGCAAGAACTTCTAAATACCTATGCTAATGACCTTAAATGGATGTTTGCTTCGTACAATATTAGGATAAGTATAGTGCTTTAAAAGACAACACAATGGCAGTGACTGATAAAATATTAAGGGTGTACTACTTCATAAACCCCTCTATTAAGAGAAAAGCACACTTTGAGGTTAGATGGTGGAGGTAAGAGAGGAAAGTAAGAAAAGAGGAATTAAATAAAATAAAGAAGGGAAAGTGTAAAAAAGGACAACTAGTGCAGATAAACTGAACGGCGGTGATACTTCAATCCCAATACACAGGTATTAAGAACAGCGACGGGATTGGAGTGTGCTTGGGGTCATTTGTGTAAATTGAGCGGAATAATGAAATAAAGGCAAACTACAGTTTGATAGAAAGTACAGAGTCTGCAATTAATTGCCTTCTCGTTGTATTGTACTACATCATCACAACATACTTATTAAAGGATGGTCATCGAAGCATGTGAAAGTCAAACGGCACACATAGCGCAACAGTAGAAACAAAGATTGGTAGGCTAGACTGGTGCTGTATAATCTGAAGTCAATTAGCATGCACTCCAAAGGAAAGCTTAAATGAAGGCTTACCTGCAGACAAGGAGTAACAGATGGTGGGGTCTGTGGAACACCTGGATTGTCTGCCTGAGAATGAGCTTCTATCTGCAAAAGGAGAAATAATTATCACACCTTTGAATTGAACCTGTGGATGTTAAGAGAGGGTAAGTGAGGTGACAGCAACTAAATATTCAAATAGCTTTAATGATACGTCATTTAGGGGACTAATACCGGTCCCTTTATACAACATCCCTACAATGTACAACTTACTGGAGAAAAAAATCTAACCATCTTATATGTGGAGCAGAAAGTGATTGTGCTGCTCAATTACCTATATACACTGCTGTGTTTAGGGAGTGCAATTGTTTTACATGTACAGTGAATACTCAGATAACAGTACATTTTTAGACCGTTTATAGTGGAGCGGACACCCACACAATCAAGTCTCTAAACTTCCATGAGTTGCTTTATTGTTATGTCCTAGAACTTCAAGGGCTCGAATGACCACATTGAGAGAGTAGCGGTCCTTTGATATATGAAGTGACATGACCTGTTCTTGTAATGTAGCAAGAGTTGCACCTCCTGGGAACGAGTTGCCCCTTCTTGGGGCACTTGGGATAAGAAAGGGTGCTCTATGCAGGGTTTACCAAAGGCTCCAGAGGTGTAGCAATTCTTCTCCATGGGACCTTAACCCTTGTGATCTCAAAGATCACTGTTGACCCGCAGGGAAGATAAGTGGGACTGGAGTGCTGTCTAGAAGGAATATCATTGAACTTGTTGAGCGTATATGTGCCACCTCAACTTGCTAAATCCTCACTGGAAGTGGTCAAAACAGTTGTCTTAGTTCTCTCTCAGGGTACAGCTATCATATGGGGGACTTTAATGCTTCTTTGAAACCACATCTGGACTCTACTGTGACTGCTGCAGTTAGTGAGGAAAGGAAGGCCAGATCATTAGATGATGGGATGACCTCACTGGGACTGTGCGATGCCTGAAGAGTTTGGCACCCCCACGGTAAGAAATACACACACAACTCGGCTGTGCACAAAACACTCTTCCGCATAGATGTTTTACTACTCCTGGCAACAGATATCCAGCATACGATAGCTGCGAAATTCCTCCTACAAGGCACTTCCAATAACTCCCAAGTCACAATCCAAATTCGTTCTCCTACTGTAGAAGATCATGCGGTTTGGCACCCTAATGCTTTGTGCCTTGTGGATGATCAATGCTCCAAGTACCTACTGACAGAACTGGAAGACTACTTTGACTTAAACAAGGGGTCAGTGATCTCAGTGGGTAACCTATGGGCAACTTGTAAAGTTACTATTACAGTGGTGGGCATTCCTAATTGTAGGGAACAAGATAAGCAGTGTCAAATTGTAGACCAGAATTCTAGTACTAGAGAGGCAGTGTTTGGAAAGTCCATCGGAAAGAACCTGCTGCCAATTAGAGTTGGAAAGGCTCTCCATGTGGAAACTCTGCTTGGAGGAGGCCCGGCAGTCCCGGATTGCCTCGACTCAGCAGGTCTATGAATGGGATGACAAAACCAGGAAGTTTCTTTATTGGCTAGCTACCTTGGAAATGGCTTCCCAGGTGATCCCAGAGAATCTGGATCAGGAAGGCCGACATCTATGTAGGGGCAGCGGAGGTCGCATCTACATTTGCAGTTTTTTACCAGACCCTCCTAGAGGAACTACCACTGCCATCACTCAATAGCTTAACCAGAGCCGAGCTAGACCAGCCTCCTAGAGTAGAAGAGTTGAAAAAGCCCTGCAGGGAATGAACGCCGACAAGACACCAGGACCAGACAGCTTTTCCCTTGAAAACTATAGCAAATTTTAAGAGGTCCTTTATCCCAGTCTCTTAAATGTGTATAATGAAGCAGTTGAAAGAGGCTTCTTTCCACCTGAGCTAGATTTATCTACCATCATAGTCATTCACAAACCTGGCAACCCCCCGACCATTGCACTTCATTTCGTCCCATTTCCCTGATAAACGTGGAAGCCAAGATCTTTGCGAAAACCCTGGCAAACAGGCTCGTAAAAGTCCTGAGCTTGCTAATTCACCTGGACAAATGTGGTTTTATGCCTAATCAAAGCACTCCCCACTGTATCAACAGGTACATGTGGCGCTGGCTCACCTCCACCCAAATTACTGATCCTTGTGCCCTTATACTCATAGGCTTTGAGAAGGTGTTTGATTCTCTTAAATGAGAAAAGCTCTTTTCCGTACTAGTTTTGGCTCCTGCTCTAAGAAATACGTCAAAATTCTCTACTCTCTGCCTCATGCGCAGGTGAGAATGAATGGGGTACTCTCATCCTCTTTCCTCATCAGGAAAGGAACCAGGTGGGGTTGGCCATTGTCCCCGCTCCTTTTCACCCTCACAATAGAGCCATTGGTGATGTGGATCCGTCACAACGAGGACGTGTGGAGCCTACAGTAGGAATAGGGCATAGAAGATAGAATAGTACTCTATACAGAAGATGTCCTGATTTTCCTCTTCCACCCCCAAACGTCAGGACCTCCACCACTTCAAATCTGAAACCCTTATGGAGAAGTATCAGGTCTTCAAGTTTCTTGTAGTACCAGTGACAGGGAATAGACAGATTGTGGACTGGAAAACCCGCCTTCCATTAAGATGGCTGAGCTTTCAATACCCTGGTATACATATTCCTTTAGAACCTGCCCTGATGTGGAGCGTAAACCTTTTACATATGGAGACTACGATGAAGAAATATCTCATTAAATGGGACAGGCTCACGCTGCATAGCCTCAGCAGGGTAGCGATTCCCAAGATGATGGTCCAGCCGTGCTTCATCTACGTCGTGCAAAACTTCCCTCTGATCGTCCCACACCAATGGTTTAAAAAACTAGCAACCATGATCTGTGCCTTTGATTGGGCGGGCCACCCCAGTGCATTGCATTTGATAAGTGAAGGCAGTTGATCTATGATGGAAGGATGAGTATGGCAGAGCTCTGATTATTGGGCGACACGGTTGCTGATAGTAAACGATTGGCTCTGTGGAGGATCGGACAACCAGGCCTTCCAGTCTGAATGGTCACTATGGGCTTGGACAAAGTTCTGGAATTACTTTACGGTAATTCAAACCTCAAGAGCTCCCAGAAGTTACCAGCGTAGTTTTCCTGGTCTAGCGCTGCGCCTAAAAGGCTGGGAGCAGAGACTGACGCAAGAGACCACTTTGTGGCATCAGAAATGGTGATCGCACACTACCCAATTTGCAAACTTTGGCAAGTGGGACCTTATCGGAATCACAAAACTGGGGAATGTTAGGCAGCCTTCACATATGAAGTCATTTCAGGAGCTTCAAACAGAATTTAGAGTACCCAAGTCCCAATTCTATAAATATTTGTCACTCTGACATGCGCTCAATAGACACCAGGCCTTGTTGCTGGACCTCCCAGTATATAGCCCACTCGAGGTGAAAATCTTACAGGGGCCAATGGGCAAAGGGTGGGGTGGTGGGTTCGCTAATCTACCATTCATTGGTCATTCATTTTCCAGATCTGTTTCTGAAGGCAGAATGGGAGGCATAGGTGAGACCAGAGGACAAGATGGATTGGAGGGAGGCTAGGATGGCTGTAAAGTCCTTTTCAAAAGACTCACGTCATGCATGGTTATTTAGGTAGGGTACGCTTATTGGAGATGATAAGATGAGAAGTCTCTCACTGGAAAGCCTGGGCCAACTGTCATTGAATGGAATCTGGACACCATGGTTCCACATACCAGATTCCATCTAACCTCATTGGCCAGGATACAAAACCTCCCCCATTGTTAACAATATTGAATAATAATAAACACAACCAAACAGAAATGCAAACTAAATGTAAACACCACTGTACAAGCTGCAGATTTACATAAGCTATACCTATGGTGATATAATTGAACAGAATAAATATAATGAAATTGCATACTTGCATTTGTCAGCACTAGCGTGACATATAGTAATCTTTGCACCATACAGGCTTCATCTTTAACCTTTTTCCAAGTCCCTATTTAAAGCATCTCCATGTCAACGTACATCTGAATCACAGATAGATTCCGAGGCACTAAACATGACCATTACTTTCTTTAGGCCACAAACATTTCGGTACCCTAACAACCTTGCAGAGACTCCACACATTCCCATCAGTCAGTTTCACTACCTGATGTCCCACTCTGATTATTTTCATGGGAATCCAAAACTTACATTCTCCAGATCTAACCAACTTTCCTTTTTTTACAAGCACCCATTCACCAACCTTGAATTGATGTATATGACACTTTTGTACACATTTGGACTCAACTTTGTCATTAGACCTCCATCTATGATCAGTCCCTCTCACCAAACCACCATCTACTTTTGTCCTCATATCCATCATCCACATCCGGTTTAAATTACACACTGAATTTCTACCTCTCATTTTTTCAAATGGAAACATATCTCCCAACGATCTGGGTCTGACCTTGTAATTCCATATTAAGTCTTTAAGGGCTTGATGACAACTTTTTCCATTGGCAAGTGCCAACTGTAACCCTTCCTTCAAGACCCTTATCCATCTATCTACAATGCCATTACTTTGTGGATAGTACACAGAAGTGCGTGTGTGACTAATGCCATGTTTTTCCAAAACGTCTTTCATTTACGAGGATCTCAACTGTACAATTGTTTCCAGATTGGATTATGGCAATGCCCTATATATAGGCCTCCCTCAGAAGTTGACTAATAAACTACAGGTGGTGCTGAACGACGCAGCCAGATTGATCTTTAGGTTGCCAAGACGGTCCCATGCCTCCCCTCTGCTGCGCAAATTGCACTGGCTTCAAATCAAATGGAGAGCTAAATTTAAGGGCCTTTGTATCGCCCATAAAGCAATCCACGGCAACGCCCCGGCCTATATTAAAGAACGCCTGAAGAACTATGTTCCGGGCCGCACACTGCGGTCGTCCGAGACCTGCCGCCTGGCTATTCCAGGATACAATACTGCATCCAATGGGGGTCGAGCATTCTCCAACTTGCTCCCACAACTTTGGAACCAACTGCCCGATTACCTGCGCAAGGAACCGGCACTCCTCCCATTCAGGAAACAGCTTAAGACGCTTCTGTTCAAGGAGGCCTTAGACACGGCTTAACTGGCCCACTATGTGGCCATGCACCCATTGACGACCTCTGGCAAACTCTCTCTCAAGCGCTTAGAGACCTGCCGGTGATTAGCGCTATATAAAAATCAATTAACAATAACTGTACACTGTTGTCTGTGAGCAAACACTAAGGAAAACCTTCCTTCTCGAACACTTCCTTAAAAAACTGTATCACTGCATGTTAATCAACCTGATGAACCCATTTAACCTCTGGCCATTGAGATAACTGATCAATAAGAACAATGGCAAAAACGTGACTGCTGGACACATGGGACCTGCAATGTCAAGAGAAACCCTTTCCCATACCCTATCAGGTTTAAAAATTGGGGCTTTCTAATAGTTGATTCCCTTCTGCTTTTTGTCACTGACGGTACATTCAATGCATGATCTAACTTTGGCTTCAATACATCTATCAATGGCCAGCCACCAAAACTCACTGCAAATTCTTCTTTTCATACTACTCATGCCAAGATGGCCTTCATGAGCCATGTCTAACACAAATTGTCTTAACTCTGAGGTACCACTAAATGTTCTCCACAAAACAAAAGATCATCTAATTCTGATAACTCATTTGTAATGTAAAAATATGGTAACAAATCTTTGTTCAAAAACCTCTTTTCCAGCCATTTTGACTTATTATATCTTATAACCTCCTGAATTTTCTCATCTTGGTTGCATGCATACTTCCATTGATCTTGTTTAATGCAGCCACTTGACACCTCACAGATGGACACAACTCTCCCCAAATCATCATCAATAATGCCCATGTCCCCATCCTCCTTTACCGGTAACCTGGACAAACAATCCGCTAGAATGTTTCTGGCACCAGGAATGTACTCAACCTTGAAATGAAACTCCTGCAATTTGTATTGCTAGGCGTAGACTTTCCACAACCTTTAGTGGTAAATAATTCCACCAATGGACAATGATCCGATCTTACTTTAAATTGACTACCATAGACATATTTTCGAAAATACTCAATTCCCCACCAACAAGCCAATGTTTCCTTTTCTAGAGTGGAATACTTGAATTCTGTATCTCTTAATGGTCTTGAGGTGTACGCAATTGTGACCAACTTGCCTTCATGGTTTTGCATTAGAACAGCACCAATACCAACATTACTGGCATCTGTAACAATAACTGAGTTGTACTGAGTGTCAAATGTTGCCAATGCAGGAGCTGAGGAAATTTCTTTCTTTAATGTGACAAATTCAGAAGCACATTCTTCATTCCAAAAAAAGTGTTGCTTTTTTTCATTAGACCTCTCATGTTGTTTGTTTTATCTGCAAACAATGGAATGAACCTGGCATAATATTCTGCTAGGCCAAGAAATGATCCAAGTTGTTCTTTGTTTTGAGGGTCTGGAGCATCCTCTATTGCCTTAACCAAGCACTGTTTTGGGAAAACATCATGTTTGCCAATGCTGTGACCCACTTAGTCCACAGATTCAACTTCACATTTACATTTTTTCTTGGCTAAGGTCATAGCATGACTTTGTAATATACTCAGAACCTTACATAGAGTTTCTGCATGGTATTGCTTAGTGTTACCAAAACTAATATGTAATCTTGATAATACAGTGCGTTCTTTACATCCTAGAATGACGTATGCATGACTCTCTGGGACACTGCTGAGGCTGAAATTAATCCAAAAGGTATCCTTTTGTATCTAAATGCCCCTTCAGGAGTAATAAATGAAGTGTAAGGTTTGCTGTCCTCATGCAGAGCAATTTGGCGATAAGCATTGGATAAATCCAATGTTGAAAACACCGTAGCCCACCTTCAATGCTGAAAACATTTCCCCAATATTTGGTAAAGGGTGCCGATCCACCCATCACACATTCATTCAGATCTCTCAGTTCAACACAAAGTCCCATTTTTCCATAGGATTTGTGTACCACTACAACAGGTGACAACCATTCTGAAGATTCAATCTCTTCAATTACGTCCTGACTGTACAGTCTATCCAGTTCTCCTCTTAAAGCCTCTCTCATGGATAAGGGGATGTTTCTAACTTTGTGTACTTTAGGCACAGCATCTTGTTTTAATATCATCTTATATACAAAATCCTTGTCCTTGAAAACACTTCAGGAAATAAACTCTCCCAATCTACAGCTTGATCTTCAGTAACCTGCGATATTAGGTCACAATATCCTAAGACCTGTTCAGAATGATTAGGATTAAGAGTAATCAACAAATCCCTTTGCTGCGGCCATCCCAACAAACTGGATCCCTCCTTGGCGACAAACTTTTGCTACAATAGTCTCGCCTTTGAAACTAATGTTGGAAGTAAAGTACCCTAAAACCTCAATAGGTTTATTACCATATCCAAAAACAACAGTTGATGGACAGAATGCAGAACAATGTCATACATTCACCCCAGTACAGAGATCTGGGCCTAAATCCATCGTTTTTTTGCTCACCATGCCATTCCAGTTTGAACCCAGCCATATGCAAATCAGTCTTGACCCTGTGCCTCATGGGAACAGTCCAGCCCGAACTGCCAAGCCAGGTGCTCCCTGGACTGGAAACAAGCATCCTAGGACCGGTTTCGGGGTTTCACCCTCTTCAGCCAGGATAGCTTGATTCCAGTGGCATGGAGAGCACGGGACCCACGTCTGGGCATACCCGTCCCACTCGGGGTGACAAATGCAAAAACAACAGTTGATGGACAGAATGCAGAACAATGTCATACATTAACCCAGATCCTTGTGACTGGGGCTGAATGTTTGCATTGTCCAGCATTCCGTCCATCAATTGTTTCTTTTGCATTTGTTGCCCTAAGTGGGAAGGGTATGCCCAGACGTGGGTCCCGTGCTCACTACACCACTGGATTCAAGCTAGCCTGGCTGAAGAAGGGTGATGCCCTGAAACTGGTCCCAGGATGCTTGTTTCCGGTCCAGGGAGGACCTGGCTTGGCAGTTCGGGCTGGACTGTTCCCACAAGGAACAGGGTCAAGACTGATTTGCATATGGCTGGGTCCAAACTGGGGTGGTGTGGTGAGCAAAAGAATGATGGATTTAACCCAGATCCTTGTGACTGGGGGTGAATGTTTGCATTGTCCAGCATTCCGTCCATCAATTGTTTCTTTTGCATTTGTCGCCCTAAGTGGGAAGGGTATGCCCAGACGTGGGTCCCGTGCTCACTACACCACTGGATTCAAGCTAGCCTGGCTGAAAAAGGGTGATGCCCTGAAACTGGTCCCAGGATGCTTGTTTCCGGTCCAGGGAGGACCTGGCTTGGCAGTTCGGGCTGGACTGTTCCCACAAGGAACAGGGTCAAGACTGATTTGCATATGGCTGGGTCCAAACTGGGGTGGTGTGGTGAGCAAAAGAATGATGGATTTAACCCAGATCCTTGTGACTGGGGGTGAATGTTTGCATTGTCCAGCATTCCGTCCATCAATTGTTTCTTTTGCATTTGTCGCCCTAAGTGGGAAGGGTATGCCCAGACGTGGGTCCCGTGCTCACTACACCACTGGATTCAAGCTAGCCTGGCTGAAGAAGGGCGATGCCCTGAAACTGGTCCCAGGATGCTTGTTTCCGGTCCAGGGAGGACCTGGCTTGGCAGTTCGGGCTGGACTGTTCCCACAAGGAACAGGGTCAAGACTGATTTGCATATGGCTGGGTCCAAACTGGGGTGGTGTGGTGAGCAAAAGAATGATGGATTTAACCCAGATCCTTGTGACTGGGGGTGAATGTTTGCATTCTCCAGCATTCCGTCCATCAATTGTTTCTTTTGCATTTGTCGCCCTAAGTGGGAAGGGTATGCCCAGACGTGGGTCCCGTGCTCACTACACCACTGGATTCAAGCTAGCCTGGCTGAAGAAGGGTGATGACCTGAAACTGGTCCCAGGATGCTTGTTTCCGGTCCAGGGAGGACCTGGCTTGGCAGTTCGTGCTGGACTGTTCCCACAAGGAACAGGGTCAAGACTGATTTGCATATGGCTGGGTCCAAACTGGGGTGGTGTGGTGAGCAAAAGAATGATGGATTTAACCCAGATCCTTGTGACTGGGGGTGAATGTTTGCATTGTCCAGCATTCCGTCCATCAATTGTTTCTTTTGCATTTGTCGCCCTAAGTGGGAAGGGTATGCCCAGACGTGGGTCCTGTGCTCACTACACCACTGGATTCAAGCCAGCCTGGCTGAAGAAGGGTGATGCCCTGAAACTGGTCCCAGGATGCTTGTTTCCGGTCCAGGGAGGACCTGGCTTGGCAGTTCGGGCTGGACTGTTCCCACAAGGAACAGGGTCAAGACTGGGGTGGTGTGGTGAGCAAAAGAATGATGGATTTAACCCAGATCCTTGTGACTGGGGGTGAATGTTTGCATTGTCCAGCATTCCGTCCATCAATTGTTTCTTTTGCATTTGTCGCCCTAAGTGGGAAGGGTATGCCCAGACGTGGGTCCCGTGCTCACTACACCACTGGATTCAAGCTAGCCTGGCTGAAGAAGGGTGATGCCCTGAAACTGGTCCCAGGATGCTTGTTTCCGGTCCAGGGAGGACCTGGCTTGGCAGTTCGGGCTGGACTGTTCCCACAAGGAACAGGGTCAAGACTGATTTGCATATGGCTGGGTCCAAACTGGGGTGGTGTGGTGAGCAAAAGAATGATGGATTTAACCCAGATCCTTGTGACTGGGGGTGAATGTTTGCATTGTCCAGCATTCCGTCCATCAATTGTTTCTTTTGTGTTATTACCATATCCAACCAGTTTAATGTCCGAAGGTATCAATCGTATGTCTGGAAATTGCTTCAACCATTGATCTCCTATTAACGTGTGCCTAGCTCACGAATCAAGTGTAACATAGGAAGGAGTTAGTTCCTCTACAGGGTCAGTGCACTAGTGGGTGCTGACTGGCTAGAAACTATGCCGCTGGGAGATCTGAATTTCAGATCGTAATGCCCTCACACACCTGTTAGGGTGTCATGCTTCATCATAGGGCGCTCCTCGTCAGACTGGCGCTGCAATGTCTGACAGGCCTGGTGGCTTCTTTAGCAGAGATCTTCTGATCTGAGGATGCCGTATGTGAAAGTAGCATGGGGCAAAAAGCAGTGAGTGTTAATGTGTGAAAGGTGATTAAAATAGGTACCGGATCCCAAGGAAAACTAATTTAATGTGGTGTATGGGTCCGGGACTAGGTAAAAACAGTGGTGCTATATTGTGGTCCTAAGGTAACAGGATAGCATTAATGGTGTGTGGTCAACATGTTTCGTGCCATGGAGGCCCAACCGTCGGCGGCACTTCTTCAGGACCTAGATGAAAAGCTAATGTCCCCTGTGGGGCGATGGGTCTCCCCGCTATTCGAGGATGCCCAAATGTATGTGACTGGTCTCAGGGGTGAAACCAGATCCAGCTCTCCACCTAAAAGGGGAGACAAGACAGAGAAAAGCGCGACATGAATTCTTCAGCACGTTTACATAAGCAATGTTAGCAGACCAGTGGCAGATCGCACAAAAGTTCAGGCTACATAGAACTGCATGTGCCTGGGCAGGACAGTCCAGCACTGTGGTACGGTAAGTTTATTGGAGATGATAAGATGAGAAGTCTCTCACTGGAAAGCCTGGGCCAATTATCTTTGTATGGAATCTGGACACCATGGTTTAACATACCAGATTCCATCCAACCTCATTGGCCAGGATACAACATTGATCCCATGAAATGCCAGTTCGGCCCAACTGAGACTTATTCAATTGAAATACCTACATACTGTATACTTCACCCCTGATAACCACAGCACTTGACAGGCTTACAATGTCCACATGTTTCCGTTGATTGTATCAGGAGGCTGACTTTTTCCAAGTGGTCTGGCAATACCTGTTAAATGTAAAGTACTGCTCTGCAATAAACGGGGTTCTCTTCCGGGTATTGTGAAAACCAATTGATTTTTCTCTAGAATAGCCCTTTAGAGTCTCCTGGATGATCAGTAGGGAAGTCAGGGGGGTATGTGTTCTGATTGGGATCGCCACAACTCTAACTAAAGAAGTTATTGCATGGAGGTGGCAATCTTCGAGCCCTCCACCTCCCCTACTGGTAGAATGGGGTCAGTGAGGGACTGGTGTGCAAACCATGTGGAACCTCTCTATAACGCTAAAAAATGTCCCTGTAAGCTAAGTTAGATTGGGGGCAAATGGTGGAAATACTATGGACTGGTTAGCTACTAACACAATGAAGATTGCTGTAATTTTCTGAGTTGAGTCCACTGTAGTGACTGCGCTGTATGTACCTGACGGTTCATGGTTTTGTTCTCTAGTAAAATCAATGAAGTTGATTTGTAAACAATTCCATTAAAAAAATACCATATATAGCATTATGTCATTTTTTTCAGTTGGAGCAGGATAGTATAGCTTGCATAGTAAGGAGTGTTACCATTTTAAAGTAACAATTTACAAAGAAGAATTCCGATTACAGACAGGTAACATTTTATTTAACAGCATCCTCTACAATGTCACATGTTTAGATTTGACTGTCAAATAGTGAAAACCAAAGCGACAAGAAGAAAAAAGGGCTGAATAAAAAGTTATCCTAAACAGATTTTGAGGGTAGGCAGACCAGTGTAAGTATTCATGCTACAGTAAGCATGTAAAAAAAAAATTGCATGTGGTAGATTTAAACCAATTACAATGGGCACCTTTAAATTTCAGTATGGACAGTAGATCTTTTACCTCTTGTAATGAAATCTTGTAGAAAGGGTGGATGATCACATAGTAAAAGAATTTAATGCACAAACCTGTCCATAGAGCCAATGTATTATTATAGAAAAATGCTCAGCAACAGGATGGAGAGAAGATGTGAAGAAAATACGGTTTATCTTTTGGTAGTGATGAACAATTTAGTGGAGTGGTACAGCTTCAGAGGAATTTCACTACAGGTTTTTTGATATGCCAGTGTGATCCAAGGAAACTATTTAGGTAGCAGTAGTTACAAAAGTAATATAAGGGATAACAAGGAAATGATGTTGCCGTTCCAAGTGGGTCAGGAGGGTTAAGATGTAGCAGTCAGAGTACAGATTATTCAGTGGAAACCAAAAACAATATAAAAACCTGGAAAAAAAGCAAATACCAACAGCGGAATTTACAGTAGGAGGGTGACTGACTATTCAGGAGCTGTGACTTGACTTTCGATCTGGAGTGTTCTTGGTGTGGTCACCATTCCAGAAGGATTGTTATTGTGAAGGCGATCTGTCTGATTGTCAGGTGGTGGAGAGAGAGGTGTATATAAATAACTCCTTTCATTGATGGGGTAAAATTAAAGGTTGAGATGTTTTCATTCTTTTTGCCCCATCCCAACCAAGGTTCCATTTCTTTGAGAGAGTCTCGGAACTAAGAAAGTTCATTAGTAATGCGACATTTAAAAAAATGCACAAATACATAAAAGTGGTTTTAATTTTCTGAGATCGGATCTTGAATGTCTTCCAGTATCACAGCAAAACATACAGATACAAGTGTGCATGTACAGATTCTCCTACTTTACTTAGGACTCCTATAATAAACAAATAAAATATGTGTACTAGAACGCTGACAAACATATCAAAATAAACTCTGAACAGATGCAGTAGGAAAAAATTAAAGCACATTTCCACAGCCAGAATCAATATTCTGATCTGAAGTTAACTTTCTTCATTCTTACAAGTAAAAGAAAATTAATGTATACCTTGAAAATGTATCAAAGTATGATAAAATCTGACACCTGCACAATGAACTTTAACTGGAGACAATGAACACCTGAATTCGCCATGTACATATATTCATGCTAAACCTTTTTGTTACATAAGCGGGACAAACAAAGCAACCATCACTGCCAACTCATTATAATGTAACTACCAGAGATGCTCTGTCTGGATACATGATACATTTCTAGCTCTTTCTTGACAGCACAGCTCAATAATAGACCTACTATTACCAATTCTTCAAATTATATCTATAGTGGGCTTTGGCTCTGCCCAGAGAAGTATCACTAGCTCACATCATGATATTTGCTCTTTGGTGCATTAGTCTGCCTCTGATGGAATGCTTGCATTGCAGTGCATAAAGGGATATTTTACCCGTCAAAGGTACACTTAATCATTCTACTTTAAATTCTTTATCTTACAGATGCATTCTATGTTTTCACTGCATCATGCTTTTTTGAAGTGTTTTAGTCAAGGCTCAAAATGCAAGCCAGGTCTATTGGCTTTTCCAGTGCTTGTCCTTACATATTGTCTCCTATTGCAAGAAGATTATTTGTATTCATTCCTCAAAATTCAAAAATGTCATAAGCTCTTGTTTTACTTTATCCTATCCCTAATTGCCTATCTGCTGAGAACATCTTCCACAGTACTGGTCGGCAATAAACAGGGTTCTTACGTGGAGAAGCTTTGCACTAAGAGTTGCCCGAACCAGGCATCCAAGTCAGTAAGATATTTCCAGTTACCTAGATGCTCATTGCTGAGATTTATACATGATCTGCAGAATGCTCTCATTCAATAAACATTTGTTATATGTCATCAGTGGCAAGATACCGATCAAATTGAACGTGTCATCTACAAATATGCCTGTTATGTTTCTTTACAATTTCCATTATTTTCTTGTTGAGTTTCTGAGACAACACAGTTTCCCCAATAGTACCAAAATGACAGACTGAAGAGACAGTATGATTATTTGGAGTTATTTAAAGTAAAAAACCCACATGATGTATGGAGGCAAAAGTGCAAGGACAGAAGAATGTTGAGCATGAACACCCAAGGACTAGGAGAGATGGATCTGTTGCATACGTCTCTAAAGGGGCTGACTGTTTGAAAGGAAACCTTTTCCATATGTATTTATTACCACAAATTGAATGACGGAATAATGAAGGGGCCAACAAGACTGTTACCAGTAGGACTATGGTGCTTGCCGAGAACATTGTAGTGGACGAACGAGTCTCTTTTCCCAGATAGTTTGCATATAAAGACAGAGAATTCCTCAAAATCACCCACAAAGGACTGTGTCATTACTTGTGCTGTCAAATTGAGTAATTCAATTTTCCAGCAAGGTTACATGCCAAAAATAAAGTGACAGACAAGTTAGAGGTTTCTCTTGGACTTGGGCTAGGTGAGCATGAACAACAGGATGCAAGGCATTAATATCATAGTTAAAGAAATACTTTGGTGCACCTTAGGGCATGGGCCAGGAGGATCAATGACTCAAGACATGTGCTGGATCACTCCTTTAGGAAAGAACAGCATTAAAGTGCAATAACGTGAAACCCTGAGCTAATGCCAAGCACAACAAAATGACTTCAATTTCATGTAAATACATATCAGATTAGCAGTACTGCCCAATTGCCCAAATCGAAATAAATTACCTTGCCAGTCCGACAGTATACATTCCTAACCAGAATGTTCTCATTCCAAGCCACAAAAGAGTTTGAACACATTGGTACTCGTATGCCTTCAGTACTATGCATGAAAATGACCATTGGCAAAGACTGTTGCCATGTCACACACTAAGGTTTCCGCCATTTTCATGAGAACAATTGTGTAGTAAAGTAAACAACCTGATTTTACAAGCAAGACTGAGCTTCATTAGACAACAGCAGGCAGCTTACAATTTACTCACACTGTCTTCTACATGTTCCAGCAAAAAAGGCTTTTATTTGAGGTGGAAGGTGCAGATGTTTGCTTGTCAGTGACGTGGCATGTTAATGACATGCTCATAATTCTGAAGCATTGAGATGGTGGGGACAGTCTTGTGATTGTGATGTAATGAAGGGATGGTACAAACGCATATTTGTGAGTAATTAACTTGGTAGGGTCAGGCTTTTGATCACAATGCAGTCATGTGGTAGGAACAAGCTCTTACCTTTTTCCGTTTGACTGTGGGGTAGTAGCTATCCATGGTATTGAGAGCCAGTTTTAGGTACTTGAGCTGCAAAACAAAAACACAAATGAATAAACAAGAGGTGAATATCAATGCTATAAGAACTCAGCTTAAGGCACCAAAGCTGGCGGCAGAAGGCTTTCAATAATAGAACACAGCTTGCCCTTTAGATCCAAAAACCCAAGAGTTTTTGCTTCAACCACACACTCCATTCTAAACATTGACCATAATTATTACCCTTTTTATATTTATGGGAGTCCCCCTAAGTATGCCCCCGCTGTTTCTGGTTTCGTTTATGTCATCAATGATATCATTTAACATGTCATGAGTGATTTAATATGTAAGGCCATAAGCAGTGCATGATGGGGGCATTGGTTATAATTAGTTCACTAAACCATAAATGGCGTATTTCAGCATGTTTATGGGTTTTTTAATGTTAGCTCATATCATTCCTACACATAACTATAATGTCACTTTAACCGTTGTTTTTAGTGACTACATAGATGTATGACAGTGCTTTACCTCTACATACTTTTACACGTGCCATAGAGAATTTAACAAAGAAGCCACACTTGGGTAAGTTTTGTCCCATGTCAGAAGGTGGAGGAGAGCTTAGAAGTCGAAAATCCCTACAGCTTGAAGTACCTTGGTTCAAATCCTGTCTTGCATAAAATCGCTTCTATTTTTGGTGCAGTGACCTTTGCTAGGAATTGTCTGCCCCTTGACACCGAAAATAATCCCACCTAGCTAGTTTAGGAAAAACCTCCCTCCTTCCTCTGAATTGTATGTGTCTGCTCCCTGACAAGAACTGAACATTCTGCTACTCAATGTTTACCCAGTTACTATGTTGTCTACTTATCGTGATCTAAGAAATCTATTGACTCCAGTTATCAAACAGTTTTTTTTCTGGATGTTATCTTGCCTTTTCTAATTTTCTGAGTTCTTTGTGACGCTATATAATGTTGTTTTGATGAAGGTGGGCTATAGTCAATGCACAAATTCTTAAAGCAGAAAAAGCAAGCGGAATGAATCCTTTTGCTACTCATGTGAAGTGAATTTGCTTCAAACCTACTCCTATCTATTAGATTTGAAAACTGGAGAAATGTATTTTCACCATTTACTTTCTTATGGCAGCAACGGTAATGTGACTACAGTTAGTGGTATGGTTGCCCTAGTGCTAATACCACTTGCTCCATTTTCCAATACAATACACAAGTAGTGGAAATGGTTTACTTATTTGTGCTGTTTTGTTTTGGGTAATTTTTTTGCACCAGTTCAAAATTACTTTAAAAATTCATGAGGGGTTCTTAAACATGCCCCCTTTGAACCCAAGAAACCTACCTCCTTCAGAGCAATGACTAGATCAATGGGGGTTTTATATACTGCTCCAGACTTTATATCCGCTACATACTAGTCTGCCCCATATCAATGAACACTGTCTCAGAGGTTTGATTCCCATCACAAGTTCTACTCTAGCATGCCTCCCTACCTGAGGAAAAGAACTAGTGTCAAAAGGTTCTGATTCCAGGCTAGAGCTCTACTGTCCAGATCAGAGCTCAATACCACAGAACAAAGGTCACAGTCCAGATTTGTGCAACACATTTTGAAAGTTCACTTACAGTGGAGATAAGATCCTTTGCTCAAATTAACTAAGTTGCATTTATCATCTGTCTTGGAAACCTCCAGATTCGCTAGAATGCTGGTGATGAGGTCACCAAGGTAATAGTTGCAAATCTAAATAGTCCAAACAACTACAAACCTGCATTAATTTGGCTAGTGTGTATGTGTCACAGTAAATGCTCTTCTTCCAGTTTTTGCTGGTTTGGCGACCTCCAAAGGCTTGGAACTCATTTGGATTGAACCACCGTCCTTCAGATAAAATACATTGCATGCCGGCCCCTGTAAAATACACAAAGAATGCTCATGTCATACATCAAATGGAGAGTCACATTCTTTTGCATGACAAACCTTACCAAAGGCTTTCAATTCTCTTGAATGTACACAATCTGGGTCAAGATAAGGGACTTGTAATGCTGATCTAGATCACCAAATGTAATTCTACAGCTAAAGATGGACATGATGAACTGATATTAGCCACTGAAAAATGTAGATCTGATGAAGGGGTACCCTAATGTGTTCCTTGGCATCAACCATAGATGCTTCTTTTAAAACAGAATTGAGTTCAAAGGGGATGGATTATATGTTGCCCCTTGGGGTGAAGTCTCATTCACTATTGAATACAGATGAGAAATCAGTAACGGGTATGGCCCACAGCTCTGTAAAGGAGTCTTTCTCGAGTGGCTTAATATTTCCAAGAGAAGAAGTGATGTTCTGGTTTGAAGTTTGAATAGATGTCTATTGTGTGAAAGACCATTCTAGGTTTGCATGGGTAATAGATGGAATGATATTACAGAGCTATATTGATGTCAAAATAACTTCTGCTGGGCCCTTTTCCTGCATACACAAAGGGTTACCTTATGAGTACAGTTGAGCATTGAAGGGTTTATTTGCTCTTTCTATGAATACAGCAGCCAGACATCCACAGGTTTGTTTTAAACTGTTGGATTCGAATATTAATACATCTATCTATATTACATGGCAGTGAAGTAAACTCAGAATTTAACAAGGCGATTATTGAAAAGTCTGAAATAGGTACCTAAGTTTGTTTCTAAGTGTGCTCACCAATACACCATGAATTGTATCGTTATAATTCATTGTGACCAATTGTGCATTAAAGCCCCAGAAACGTACTATTACGAAATGGTTGCTAAAAATAGCTACAGCAATATATTTAAGATTGGCAGGAGGTACAATGAAAATCTGCACTAAATCTCTCAATTAAAGATTGTTGAAGGGGAAAATTTGAGTTAAATGTGCAATAAGTGGATTTCCATGAATTTACCCCAACTTTTCAGTTTGAAGTAAGGTGTTATTACCACATCACAAAACACACAAATTCCACTAAAATGGACAGGCAATTCTCGTTTGTTAGCATCATCACAAAGCAGATTCTAATTTTAAATCTTTAAATGTGAAAACACTATTTCTGCATGTTATTGCCAATGAAAACTTAATTCATAGTGTTATATTAATTAACAGTTGCGTAACGCCAAGATCGAATCGTGGCAATTATGGTGACCTGTCATATTTGCAAAATATAAAGTTATCAAATATACGATGTATTTTAATAGCAATTTGTTTTATGGTTCTTATTCTAAGCGAACAAACAGCAAATTAGAACAAAAATGCTCTGGGACACTACCCATGCGAAGGTGGTGAAGAGGAAGATCATACTCACTTTCTGGAATATGCCATTTAACTTTAGGTAAGAAATATTTTTAACTAATTTTAGAAATGTAAAAAGCTACTGTTATCCTAAACGCCTAAGAATATCTGCTTGCAAGATTATATGAAGAAATGATGCATCACCTTTAAGGTTACGTTATTAGTAATGCCTTGAAAATATATTAATTTTACAATTACTTCTAACTGATTTATGGATGGAAAAGTAGCCATAATGTTTAAAACATTAATAAAATATTGAAGCTAAATATTATTAAGCTCTACTAAGGAAAATGCATTTCTTTATGATTGGCTAAACCTACTGAAATTGAATTTTTGTTGATTCGATATACGCACATAAAACACATTTTTAGAATATTTACAGAATTCAGTGAGGTAAAACTTATAGTAGGAGGTGACTGGAATATTACTATTGATCAGGTGATTGATAAATCTGGTCGCCAGATATTAGAAACAATAACAACAGATGCCTTTTACCAGATATAGTGGAAGATCATACCTTAATCGACCATGGAGTCTTTTCTTCCCCACAAGTAGGAAATATACCTTTCACTCCACAGCCCAATGTATAGAGTCATGGATTGATTTCAAATAAAGCTATACTCCATAAAATACATAATGTGGTGTACCTTTTTGTGATACAACAGACCATACATTTTGGACCTTCATAGGCAATATCCATGACAAAGACATGACGAATAAATAACCAGAGATTCAAGGAACTCAAGGAAAAGAGGAAACTTCAACAAATACTATTTGGATACTAATAAATCAGCTACCAACGGCTCACAATTGCTGCAGTCTCCTAGAAAAGTGTATATAAGGGGATTGCATAAGAAAGAGTTCAAAGAAGCTAAAAAAAATAGCAAGAGAGAAAAGAATAACTCTGGAACTCGAGTCACGCTTATTACCAGTTGTGTTCATCGAATGAGAATTTGAGAGTTCTCCTAAAAAAGAAATATGAATGGTAGACTCTTTTTTCCTGTATGGTAGAAAAGGTGTTGCCTCCCTTCAAATGTAAAGCCTATGAGAGTGGGGAGAAATTCGGCCATCTACTGGCCATATAACTGAAACAGAGAGAAGCATTGTAGGAAAGTAGGATCTGCTTCTTATGGTTACCCCCACTTTTTGCTAAATGTGATTCTGTTTTTGACTAGTCTGACTGGGATCCTGCTAATCAGTACCCCAGTATATCTGCTTTCTCCCTAAACTGTTATGTTATGTACTTCGGTACACTCCAGATTGGATACTGGGGTACCCTTGTCAGGCCCGAGTATATGGTACCCATGTACCCCAGAGGCCTCCCGTGGGCTGAAGCATGTATTATGCCACCCATGAGAGGCCATGCAAAATGGAACTACACGCCTGCCATTGCAGCCTGTGCAAGATGGTGCATGCACCACTTACTAAAGATATAGGTTTACTATATCTAAGGGTCACTACACTTAAAACCTATAAGTCACCCCTATAGCAGGCCTTAACAATCCTGAAGGCAGGGTGCTTGGTTGTAAGTGAGAGGGTGCCACTGCATGAGCAGGACACCCCTGCAGCCTACGAAGTCCATTCTCCCGGGTTGTTAGTGCAGCAGCCATTTACGACATATAGAATGGCATTATGCGACCGCGTGATGACCAACTCTAAAACGGCTGAAAGTAACCCTATCATGTTTGTGGGAAGTATGATTCCACCCCTCAGAAGCGAGCTTCGTTGGGTCCCTGGTGTTCCCGGTACCAGCCTTCTAGTCCCGGGCAGCACAAAATGGTTGCTGCCGACCAGAGACACGTTTCTGCCCTCCTGCTGCGGAGCTAAGCTCGAGCAGAGGAAGGTGGAAAAATAGGCATCCTGTCACAGGGAGGTGTGACCACCTCCCAGACAGGATTTAGTGCATTAGGGCAGGGTGGGTGCGCTTGCCAGAGACAAAGTCTGCATGAGGAGCACATTTGGTGTCCCTGTGCATAGTCCAGTTTAAACCAGTCCTGGGAGCCGTTGGCTCCTGCTCTGGTGCGAAACTGGACAAAGGACATGGGAGTAACCTCCCCACTGTCCAGACCCTCCCCTGGGAGGGTCCCTTGAATCTGTCCAACCCTCTCCCGTGGGTACAAAAGGGCTTACCTGGCTGTAGGACCCTAGATTCGATGTGGACAAGATTCTGAACAAGAAACCACTGAACTTCGACCGTCTGGACACTCTGGACTTCGTTTGGGCCTGACTTCATCTCCCTCTCAGTCTGAAGCATCGTCTGTGCCCGTGCACCATACAGGCTCCGTGCAGGACCTGTGGAGCATCAAGGACAACCAAAGGTATCTACCTTGGAGTGAAGGAGTCACTCCCATGCAACCGCAGGCACCATATCACGACTGACCGGTCTGCTGCTCCTGAGCTCCTATGTACTCCGAAGGCTACAGCAACACAGGAGGTGGGTTTCTACGTCCCTCGAGGTCTGAGCTGCCCTCTCACCAAGTTTGAGGCCAGAATCCCTCGTGGGGGCTGCAATACCCGTACCCCTGCACCGCGTTCATTTGCAAGTGTATATGCTTGTTGGCGTTTCCCAAACAAGTGCACTGGGGCTCCAAATAGCCCCAACCTCTGGCATTATTTCCTACAAAGAACAACGGCCTCCTCGCACCGAGTGCTCCGTGGGCTGCTGCTTTGTGAAATCGCTCGAGGTACCCTCGCGACTCCTGTGCCTCAGGCCTGTGGGTCCCCTTGAGGGTCAACTCTGCTTTTCTTGGGCTCCGCTGGTTGCTCCAGGCTTGCCCTGACTCCCCTGTATTTGGTGAGTCTCCTGGACCTTGCTGGTCCGGACCGTAACCTTCCTTGACCTTCTGCGTGGGTTGCCATTGCCAAGGCTTGTTGGTGCTCCCGCCGGACACCAACCCCTCAGCACTCGACATCCTTTGTGGAACTGCTCGCATCCGGCTCCTGGTCATCCTCAACATCTCCTGCTCCCTGTGGCTGCCGAGTCAAGAACCCCCTCAACGCACCCGACATCGGTGGGCATTTGTCTACCGAGCCCCTGGTCACTCCTGAGTGACCCAGACTCTGTCCTCTCTGCTTTCAGGTACTCTTCAACAAGAATCCACCTTTGGATTCCAACGGACACTTTTATCCTTCCAGCAGCGGCTCTTCTTCGAAGTCCTCCATTGAGATTGACGGCGGTTTCCGACGCCCCTTCAGACCTATGCACCCGGCTTCCCTGGAATAGGTAACTCTGGTACTACGGTATCCATGGGTGGGGTGTCTCTCCAATCTCCTAAGTTCCACGGGGTTTCTTCGAAGTCAACTAGGAAGGGTCCTTAAACTTTAAAACTTTAACCGCGACCTCCCCATAGAATTGTACAGAACACGCGGTCGTGTTCCCACACTGCACCCGTCCTCCATGGGGTCCCTACTTACTCACCTTGGGTGGTTCCTTGGGGTCCCAGCGATTCTACATCCTCTAGACACTCTTGACTCGAGTTGTGAATCTTATACCATTATTTTAGTATATGGTTTGGTCTCCCCCTGGAGCCCACTGTGTATTAGTGCTATTTACTATTGTTTCTAGGCTACAGTATTGTGTGCTTTGTGATTATCTTCGTGTAGAAGATACTGTGTCGTACTAGAGAGTGTTATATCAATAAATACATATTTTTATAACTACTGTGTGGTTCTCCTTTCATTTAACCAATACTATAAGGTTGCATTCTGGTAAAACAAGCTGCTTAACATTCCTTCAAGACTAAGCCTGAAGGCTGCTCTCCACAGCTACCAATTGGATAGCTTTCTAAGGTTATCTTTGACCTTTTAAATCACCATAAGGGTTGTGTGGACTGGTGCAAGGTGCCCACTTTAATTAGTGGACAGCATATACCAGGTCAACTTCTCACAAGCATGATCATCAATACCAGCTATATATGATGCAAATAAGACGATTCTTTCCCATCAAATGGATAGTGCAAAAGATTTTGTCTCCTTTTACATGAGCAATAGCTCACTTCTGCAGATCATGTGATATGGCATGAGAGAATAGCTTCTTGGATAGAATATCTATACCAACATTACCTCAGGACCTAAGAGATGAGTTGTGACTTTAAATATCAGACACAAATGTGGCAGAAGCCATTAAACTAATGGCCTCTGAGACAGTAACAGAAGAAGAATGATTACCACTAGAAATTTAGAAATCAACAAAGAACCAATGGGTGATGTCTATCTTTCACCAGAATTTAACAGAGGGCACACACCTCTAGTTCCAAAACCAGCAAACATTACTTTATATTGTGCCAATTACAGACCAATATCTTTTTTAAACTGGGATATGAAAATCTTAGGGAAAATCCTGATTCTGAGATTAAATAAAGTTATACTACTACTGATCTATTGTAATCATGTCAGCTCGGTACCCCACTGATCATCCAAGAAGCACATGTGTTTGCTACTTCTGTTGTTACATTATACCAAAAATGATAAGCAGAACAATTAGGCCTTCATAATCGATACAGAGAAACCATTTGATCAAATGGAGTTTGGCTACTTATTTCATGTTTTGGAGAAAAGTTAGTATCAGTGATTCACAGACAATACCAGAAACCCACAGTGAAGAAACTGCAACAAATTCCTGTCTGATACCACTGCAGTCATAAGAGGGACTGGACAACCGTGCTCTTTATCACCATTTCTCTATTTACTACACTAGAGCCCCTGGTAATAGATCTTAAAATATCTAAGTCGATAAAAGGTAGTTGAATCTTATGTTATTTGCAGATGATATCTTATTAATACGGAGCTACCTGAACTCGTCACTACCAGTGGTCATAAACTAAATTTCTGAGTTTTTTGTATTATAAGGCTACACAATTACTTGGATAAAGAGTGAAGCCATGACTCCTGCTCCTGAACAGGCATTACCTTTTAAATAAATCCCATAAAAAGACAATAAAAATGGTAGTAGCTGCAGGTTAAATTATGTATTGACATGCTACCCTCAAAATGCAGTCCTCATAGCTTCAGACAACTGATCTTTTGCTAAATATATAAGTAGAACAGAAAAAGCCAGATTAACAATGGCAAACGTCTAAGCAGCTACTGTTTCTGGAGGCCTGAGACCTCCCCCTTTTAAGACATACTACATAGCCCACAAATTGTCTCAAATTGCATATTTTGGAAAACCCCAAATGGATGAAACTGGAGGAATACCTTAAAAACAGTCTAACTGGCCTGCAAGCTTTCTATGGAAAGAAAACATTAGAGAAACTCTGAAATTCTCATACTTACAAGCCTGTTCACCATATGGATATCAACACATAAAGGGCTGTCGGGGAATGCCTGGGGAGTGGGACCCAAAGATCTCTCACGATGCTGACACTTTGACACTCCTCCGTGTGCAGGACTGGGGTGGCCCCTTTAACTCCACTTGGAACCAGCGGGAGGAGGAGACAGGAGGAGTGACGTCGACCCTTGCCCTCCTATCAGGGACTTCCGCCGAGCAGAAAGGGGAGGAACGCGTATGCGGAAGCACGCAAGCCGGAGAAGAGAGGACCGGAGCCGACGAAGAGAGACGATCAGAGGAGGAGCAGCAGAATCCCCGGAAAACCGAAGGTCCTGGAGCACAACCGGCGAAGCCGGGAAGCGGACTAACGCCACGAGGCCAACGACCCCACGCGTCGCCCCGCCACTCTCCAGGAGGAGTGTGGCTGGAGCAGGTACGTCGGTGTCTACAGGGGTTTTCTAAACCACGGGGAGGGAATGGGTAGAGCTTTGAGGGTGGGCATTGCTTTCTGTTCTCGGTACACGTGGTGGCGGTCCTCGGTGAACCCTCGCACTCCCCTTCCCTTATAAACAGTGGCCCAGAGTGCCTTCCACTGATCAGTGGTTTCTTTGTTTTTTTTCTTCTTTTATTGCCTTGGGACGGTCCCGGTCGGAGCAAAGAAAACGGAATCCTCATCGAGCACCAGCAAGCCCTCCCGGAAACGCCCAAGAACAAAGAGACTTTCCCCTACAGCAGGAGTCTGTAGTTATTGCTTAATATTTGACAATAAATTCCCGTTAAGACTTAACCATCCTGACCTACTCCTCGTTTTTGTAGACAATACCCTCCACAGTTAAACCAACCCCAGGGGCACGTGACAAGGGCCTTATTACGAGTACTGCCGTCCATAGAACCACCGTACTTGCAGTGGTGGTTGACCCCCGCCACACTGCGGGCCGGCCCGCAGTATTATAAGTGTGGTGGTCAGACAGCCACAGGACCAAAGCGTCCAACGGGCATACAGAATCCCGCTGCAGTCGTGCAGCGGTCAGGAGCAGGAATATACTGGTGGTGCAGCTGGTGCACCACCGAGCATATTCTGAGTTCCTGTCCACCGCCCATTTCATGGTGGTGAGCCCGCCCTGAAAAGGGAGGTTGAGAGGCAACTAAGGGGGCCCTATCAGGGCCTCCGCGCTGCTCCTCGGCCTAGGAGTGCATGTGGGGGGCACATGTTGTGACTCCCCAGTATTACCACCCCAATTGCTGCAAGGTGTGGTATGCATGCCACACTGTACAGGAATGTGCTGCAGGCGCTGTCACGCCAGCGGGCTGCATGTTAGGCTCTCCTATGAGCTTAACACCCCACCGCCATGAGACTGCCGAAGCACCGCCCGCCCGACCAGGATTAAACTCCTAATTGGGCAGGAGGGCACACTAGGGCCTTGGCAGTCCTCCAGTGGACGGTGCGGTGGTGGCACCACTGGAGGACTGCCAAAGTAGATAAGGCCCAAAGTGTTGTGTCTAGGGAGGGCACTTCATCTTACTGCTCCTGTCTGAACCAACACTGAAACAAAATTGCTGCCAAGTCATTCTACTGTAAAGACTAGGACGCCAGAAGCATCCGAACTTTAGACCAGCTTTTCTCAGGGAGTGACTTAAAATGCTTTACGGATCTGTCAGGCAAATTCGACCTAGGCAGAGAACCATTCTGAAAGTATCTACAATTATGGCATTGCCTGATAAACAAATTTGTACAAGCCATACATCTTCGAACATTCCTTGATACATAACTATTTAGTAAAATGGGTAATTGTAGAACACTGATATCAGGACAATACAACACTATAATAACGGAGCAACACTCTAAACCAATAGAAGCCATCCTCAAGTGTCAATGACAAGCAAAACTGCAAAATCTCTATGCAGAGGAGGACTGGTCAGATATACCACACATCTGTGGGAGGTACTTCTCAAGTTTAGATTCTATAAGAAAATACAACGTTGGCATTAGTCTACTTAAAAAACTGAACTGAGCCAAGTTGTAGCCCACTTCACTCTGCTGGAGATGTTACCAGACAGGAGCCTACATCAATCATAATTTGTGGCACTGTGCACATATATAACGCCACTTGCAATAAATCTAGTGTTACAGCTCTGCTGACTTTTGGCTGGGTTAGTGCTATAGAAATAAAATATACATACATACATCTACTAATAGCACCATATTATTCCCTGCCTCCCCAGACTTGCCACTACTGAATGACATGCTGGATGTAGCGGGAATGACAAACCATAAGAAAAGACAGTTTGATATGACAATTGCAGTGACTAAACTTTAAACCCTCTGACACTAGAAATCTGCAGTTCTCCCTACATATGAAAAATGGATGAGTGAGTAATGACGATGGCTACTCAAGAACGCTTATTATATAAACTTAGTGATCATGATAGATATTTAATGATATACGGGGCTTGCGTCTGAAGGACTAAACATGACTTGTTGGGCTTCTGATAAAAAGAAGCACAATGTTCCGTTGTGTATTTGCACATTTTTTACATTGAGCAAGTTTAGGTCGCTATCCTATTCTCAGGTGTGTTCTACCTCTTCTTGTCATCTTAATAATAATAACTTATTTTTTATACAGTGCTATGTACTGCACTTCAGCGCCCTGTAAGCAATGTAAGTATCAGATCTCATCCAATAAGGGCAAATAGTTATTTGTATATCACGTATTATTGAACATAATGTAATATATGTGTGGGAAAAGGGATACCCTAATGGTGTTTTTTTAAGTTATATTATGTATCGGCTCAGGGAGTGAAAGCCACTGTCCTGCTTTGTTGGCTTTTATTCATTTCTCATCATTTTGGCAATAATAAGAACTATCTATGTAGTACTTCATTCTGTGCTGTAAATAGGATTACCTAATTTATTATACTAACGTCATAGACTTTAGAAGGATAAAAAGCTGAACTTGCTAGGGTAAGATAAGAACTTGTGACTATCAAACTAAAGCATTTTTAATGACAAACAGTAAACTTACTAACCTATCTTGAAGGGCACATATGTGGAGCCATGAAGAGGTAGCACATATTGGAGACAACAGCATAATTGCTTACCTTCTTCTTTGCAAACACTGGTCTGTTACTGCTACAGTAAAACATGTTTGAATCACCTTGAGTTTTTTTATAAAAATGCAGGTAAGATTTAGCAAAGTCAACAGGTTTGACTTTAAGCAGCATTATTGTCTTACTGCAGTCCATTCGTATACCAATTTATTTCTTGTCTTTTTTAATCCACCATTATTATTGCAACAGTTTGCAATGCATTACATGGTCTACAGACACGTCTTCAGGATCTGGAACAACCATACATGAAACGGAAATACACACTGGTAGCTCTATACCTAAATGTAATTGACAAGCATATCAACATTTTAAAAACATTTGAAAAGGCTTTTTAGCCATTTCCAGGTCTATTTTCCATTTCTCGGGAACTTGAGTGATATCTGGGAAGTGTATTTGATGCATTTGAAAATGAGCTTTCCTTTCTTCTAAGCTCTGTCCACATTTTTTGTGCTTGGGGTCTGTATTAAAATGTGCCATGAATATTGATCCCACACCCATGATTAACCTATTTTTTAGCTTTAACAGATTGGCAGCCAATGATTTCCGGTCTTTCTGTTACATTTGAAAATCAATTTAGTTTGAACTGCAATTTTATGAGGTGCTGAATAAGTACTGGTTTACTGGATGGGGATGGACAATGCACATGTGGATTACACAGTGAGAATTGTAATGTTAATGCAGCATTGTTAATACTGCTGTTAATGTGCCAATTTGTGCCTTTGCACAAATTGGCACATTAAAGAGAGACCTATTAGCTTAGTAAATGTTTGCTTTTCATTTACACTTTACAACTAATCCTTCCTCCACCTTGTATACATGTTTAAGTCTGATAGTATAAGAACATCCCATTCTCCATCACACATCCTCAAAAGATCCTTGAGTGAAGGGAAATTTACCGCTAGTTAGTTTATTCTTGTGCAAGATTCCTTGTTTATTGCCGCAGGTCACTGGGAGCTCTGATGATACAAAGTTCACACCTGATGGCGAGCAGCACTTCCTTTTTTTATTCCCTATCCTTGGATCACTCTTTGCTGCAATACAAAAAAAACATATTTGTGATTAGAGGACAGGTAGAGAAGCCACTATCACACAATCTCATCCACAGACCAGTTGAGCTGACAAGCTAAAATCAAGCACATTGCAAGAGGGCTGTTTGACTGCTCCAGAAATAACTCAATTTCCATTTTGTTCCTTAATGACAAGATTCAGCCTTATAGAAATTAAAATGTGCTATCTGCTTCTGTTTAAATAAAACTGTTATTAAATTTAGATGGGGAAAAAAGTACATTAGAATTATGTACAATAGGTGTTTCCAAGATGGATTCAGAGGGCGGATCCATTTCAGATATAAATAATATTCCAAATAAGGCAAATTCAAATACAATGAATCTAAACAGAGATGATTTTCATTCTAAGAAGTTATCCTGAAACTCTGGCATGAATATGGCCCTTCTGGACATGTGCTGGTCATCCATTATGTAATGTGACCTCTTTACACAATTTAGCACATTTTAAAAAAAAATCTGCTTTATCTGGTATTTTAATGCACTGTTAATTACACATTATTCTCAACTAGCTATGTAATACTTCAGTCATAAACACAACTTAATTTGTTAAGGCGGTTGCAGGTGATGAGTATTGACACTCGTTTATGGATCCAGGACCTATTTTTGATCATTACATTTTGAGAGAAAAAGGAGAAAGAAGGAGCAAGAGAAGAATAAGAAACAGTGACAAAGGGGCGTGGCTTGGCGCCCAACGGAGATGGCAGCACACGGGTGAAGCTCCCCGGTGTGTCTCTGAGGAACTGTACTTCTAGACTAAACGGGGACTAACGGAGGGCAAATACAAGTGGCGGAAGATGGAAGGAGCACCATGGGACCCTTGCAGCACTTGAATGTCACCAGCAAGTAACTCTTTTTTGCTAATTTTTTGCTGCGATTTACGTGGCCGCCATTTTGAATTTTTTACCGCGATCGCGGCATTCCTGCACTTCAGGCTGGACCCCTCATTAAGTACTTTATACCACTCCATAACGCCTAGAAGATGTTTGACACCTCTTCACTTTAATGGGGTAAAAGTTTATAGGAAAACGTCAAGAATTACAGGAAGTTTGCGATTTTTTATGTTTGGCGGCCATTTTAGGTCTTTTTGAGGAGCCCTCACAGAAAATAATCTTCCTTATTTCGCTCTACTGAATGGTGGCAATTGCGGAGTGATTATTCACTAATGGCATTGATTATGTTCTGACGCATCCAGTTTACCTCAGTTTGGGTTACAGCGCATGTTTTCTCCTCAGAGCACCGAGGTATGAAGCTGTGTGAGGGCGCTAAGGCTGACTGAGGATTTATGAGAGATCTATTTGGTGGCCATCTTAGCTTTTCTGAGTGAGCTCGCATTGGAGTTATTTTTTCTCCTCCTATACTGCTGAATAGGAGTGGGAGTCTGGGGTTAGCGTTTTATGGGTGGAACAAAAGGAGTCCGACCCTCTCCACCCAAAAGGCATATCTTCATAAAAAACTCAAAAATTTTCACTGAGTTCTCTAAGTTTGAAGACTCTCTATCATCTTCGCACCAGTACTCTCAAGCAAATATGGATTCATCCTCTGGAACCGCTGGAAAATCTCTCACTAAACGGCTTAAAAAGGACCCTCCTTCACCACCCAAGTCCGCCTCGCCTGTTTCGATGGAACTATTACTTGAGGAAATTAGGGCCCTTCGACCTTTCATGGAAGAGACTAACATCAAACTGCAAACCCTAACAGATAATTGGTCTCAATTAGACGCGAGAGTCTCCTCAGTCGAAAATACTGTTTCCTCTTTGAAAGAGACATGCACAACTGTCTCTCAATTACACTCCCATGTCTCCATACTCCAGAAACAGGTGGAAGATCTTGGAAACCGCAACAGACGGAACAATCTGCGTATCTACGGCCTGGAAGAAGGAGTTGAAGGTTCAGATCCGCCCACGTTCTTTAAGTCATTTCTCCCTAAACTACTCCGCATGCCAGAGGGAACCCAACTCAACATTCAGCGGGCCCACAGATTGGGACGGGCTTCATCTCACACTAGTCCCTCACAGAGACCGAGAGGAGTTATCTTATATTTCTTGGAGTACACGGATTTGATGAAAGTGCTCGCAGCGGTTAAAACTTCTACGAGAATTGTCTGGTCAGGATCGCCTTTATTTTTTGCACAAGATTATTCTAAAGCCACTGCTGACAGACGTAAGGCTTTCCTCAACATGAGAGCTGATCTACGTTCCATGGGAGCCAGATATGGCCTGTTCCACCCGTGTCTCTTCAAGGTTACTTATAACAACAAGACAACGTCATATGAAGACCCGTTACGTTTGCAAAGTTTCATCAATTCCTATAAAACGACTGTTATGGACTCTTCTGGGCCTTCGTCCTCATTCAACATTTGATTCTTTAATAGTTTGTTTAAGGTTGCTTTAGATCCGGTTTTCTTTGGCATAATATCTTGTTAACTCACAGGTGTTTTTTCTTAGTTTTGGATATTATTGCTACTGTTCTCATGAAGTAATACTGTTTAATGAGTTATGGATCATTATTACTGATCTCCTCCTCGCATTGGAATGTTCTAATATTTGTTTCATGTGTTTGTCCCAATGCTTTTCTCAATCCCTATTGGTATTGTCCCCACAGATTATTACCTTTGTATTGTGGTTTCTCCCCGACCCTCTGTTCCGTTGATCCTGGGTGTGTTGCCTGCTTCATGTGGCTCCATCCCCCCGTGTATACCTGAGTCTTCTTCGTAAGTATGGTATTTTCATACATCCTCTTAGATATATTGTTTGTTTTGTCTTTTGTTTTCTGTCTCTTTTCTGTAGTTTCTATTCTTTCGTCAATTTACGTCTCTTCTTTTTTTTTTTTCAACTTTTCTTGCCTTCCTATAATCACTATTCTTTTAGTCAGTACAATTGCAAATATCTTGACTCTTATGATATCCCTTTACCTCTCTACTTGGACTTTCTTTTTTCATATCCTGTCACTTGATTCCCTTTTTTATTCTGGTTATTGGTCTTATCTATTATGCTTTGCTATGAAACTAAATCAATTAATTCCTTCCTGTTTTATCTCTCTTACTTTGAATACTGCTTATATAATGAATTGGACTTATGTGCTACATTATTATTACAACCTGTTCTGAAGTGCTTATGTCATTAAAACTGATTACATGGAACGTTAGGGGATTAAACTCTCCCATCAAGAGGCAGAGAATTTTGAGCCATTTAGCCAAATTAGACGCGGATGTTGTATTCCTGCAAGAAACTCACCTCTCAGATGTTGAGTCATTGAAGTTGAAGAGAGGTTGGGTGGGGGAGGTTTTCTATTCCCCTGGAGATGGCAAGCGAAATGGAGTAATGATACTTTGTCGCAAATCCCTTTCACTTTCATTTGTGTCCCAAGAATCCGATCTGGATGGCAGATGGTTGAATGTCAAATTATCTTTGAAGGGCGTTACAATATCTCTTCTAAATGTCTATGCTCCTACGTGTGGTGAATCCTCTTTTTGGCATACAATGGCTAAGCGAATTACTCACTGTATGGAGGACAATTTTATTTTAGCTGGAGATTGTAACCAGACTTTTGACCCATTTATCGACAGAAATTCCAAAGTTTCCTTTGTTCCCAACAAGTCACATAAATCTTTTGTTCATGCTATAAATCAACATAAACTCTTGGACGCTTGGCGTCTTTGCAACCCGACCACTAGAGAGTATACTTTTTATTCCCCAGCTCACCAAACTCAATCAAGAATTGACTATATATTTGTCTCGCATAACATCTCACAAACACTTACGCATGCAGAGATTGGTCCCATCTTATTATCAGATCACGCCCCAATCTCGATTGGTATTGATATTCTACCTAAGGATTCGGGCCCCAAGAGATGGCGTTTTAACAATGCTCTCCTTCTGGACCCAAAGTTTACTGCCTCATTCCCTAACTTCTTCAAAGAGTTTTTGAATTGAATCAAACCCAATTCATGCCCTTTTCCACTCTATGGGATGCATTCAAGGCCTCGGCGAGGGGTTTCATAATTAGCTATGTTGCAAAGAAACGGAAAACTTCCCGTAAGCTCACTAAAGATCTGCTTCAGGATATTAAAAGATTGGAACACTCATTTTACACCTCACACTCGAAGGAGTGTCTCACAACTCTCATAAAAGCCAAAATGCAATTTAATAAGAAATCAACAGAGGACGCTTCATTATATCTGTTGAAATCCAGTGCAAAATTTTATGGGGGCAAAAATAAGGCAGGGAAAATATTGGCTAATTACTTAAAAGTTAAACATAATAGACTAAATATTGAATCTATCTATGATGAACGTTCAGATTTAAAATTTAAAGACGCTGAAATACTGAATGAGTTCTCCACCTTTTACAAATCACTATATACTTCCGCAACACAGCCCTCTGAGCAACCATTATCGCACTTCTTCTCTGATATTCAAAATCCCCAATACACGTTGCCGGACTTATCATCTCTGGAGTTAGACCTAACACACCAAGAACTATTAATTGCTCTTCAACATCTCAAAAAAGACAAAGCACCGGGACCAGATGGCTTCACCGTAGAATTTTATCAACATTTCTCTAAACTCATAATGCCCAAGTTACATTCTCTAATCGATGCCTTCACCACACTAGGTAGCTCACTGGGTTCTTTTTCGGAAGCACATATTTGCCTTATACCAAAAGAGGGCAAGGACTCTAAATATTGTAAAAATTACAGACCCATATCCTTGGTCAACATTGATTATAAAATTTTCTCCAAAGCATTAGCATTACGTTTAGATTCCTACTTACCTGATTTATTGGGAAAAGAACAATCTGGTTTCGTTAAGGGTAGGTTCATAACTGACAATACGAGACTCCTCTTTAACGTCTTATCTAAATCTTCCCACTTAAAACAATCCCTTGTGGCAATAGCTCTGGATGCTGAAAAGGCGTTTGATGGAGTTGAGTGGACTTATTTATTTTATACTCTTAAACAGTTCGGCTTTGGCCCTAAATTTATATCCCTCATCTCTCTCCTCTACTCTAATCCACGTGCGGCTGTGTGCGCCAACGGCTTAATTTCCCCATATTTTGAGCTGGGGAGAGGAGTGCGTCAGGGCTGCCCTCTTTCCCCCTTCCTTTTAATTTGGCCTTGGAACCTTTTCTCTCTAAACTACGTCAAAATCCAAATTTACATGGTTTTCAAACATTGAACTCCCATATTAAACTTGCAGCCTACGCTGACGATATTTTGCTTTTTATGTCCAAACCAAGTGACTCAATTCCTGCCTTTTTGGCAGAGGTACAAGCCTACTCTAATATCTCCGGTTATAAGTTAAACAACGATAAATGTGAGATTTTACCCCTGACTAAGTTTACTTTTAAATCGGATTTTATGACTTCCAATTTTACTTGGAGCCCGAATCATATTAAATATCTCGGATTACATGTTACTTCCTCAATATCAGACACAGTGTCATTGTGCATGAATAAATGTATACAAAAATCTCAGACTTAACTGCCAAGTGGCATCCCCTCTATTTGTCCTGGTGGGGTCGTCTGGATACCATAAAGATGATGCTGTCCCCCATAATTTTATATACTGTTTCCAACATTCCAGTTCCTATTTCCGCAATTTTTTTAAAAAGATCAATTCATCTCTATCCTCCTTCCTATGGAATAATAAGAGATCCCGAATGTCTCTATTTAAATTAATTCGACCTAAAGTAGAAGGGGGATTAACTTTCCAGATTTTCAAGCATATCAGAAGGCATTCCTTTTACGTCAAGCCTCTCGTTGGTTGCTTGACCCCACGGAAGATTGTCCTCTATGGACTACAGTTGAACGTCTTTTTTAGCCCCTTCTCTTTTCATGAATATCTTTCTTTTTCACGCAAACCACAGGCCTTGTCCACCCCCATAATCAAACTGACCTCTAAACTTTTGGAACCTGCATTCACTCCCACACATAACATTATAGATTCATTCCTCAATTCAACAATTTGGCATAACAAAAATCTGACCATCCGTAATAAACCATTTTATTGGAAGACTTGGCGACTGAAAGGTCTAATTTGGATACATCAATTATTTACACACATGGACTTTATATCTTTCCCCTCACTCAGTCAAATATTTAACCTACCTACCACCTACATTCATAAATATAATTTACTTAAGAAGGCAGTGACAGATAGATACACTCATCTCTTGGGCACGTCCATTGCTCCAATTGTTTTGGATCCTCCTTCACAACTTCACACGTTGTTAAAAACCATGCCCAAAGCTTCCACTTTATATAGTTTTTTGCAGGGCAAGGATAGCGTTAGGCAGAAGTCTAAAACAGAGGAGGCATGGGAACAGGATTTCATGGTATCTTGGCCAGTGTCTTTGTGGAATAAATTATGGCTCAAATTACGTAAATCATCTAGAGCAGCTAACATAACACAAACGCTTTTTTTGTATATAATAGACTTTTTCTCACACCAGCTATCTTAAGTAAAAGTTTTGCGACCACATCAGATGTTTGTTGGACATGTTCTACTCCGAACGCTAATTTATTTCATATGTTATTCTCTTGTCCAAATGTATACAATTTCTGGAAGCAGGTATGGTCTCAAATTAACCTAATTTTTGGAGCTAAATTTGCTTTTTCTTTGACCCATGTTTTCTTGGGAAGTCTCTCACCTTGCTGGGAGAAGGTTACTCACAATGTTAAAATTATTGAATTATTATTAGCAGTCGCATTTCAGCAGATCACTGTAAATTGGAAGGATTTCACAAAAATCTCTTATAAGGCATGGTGGTATGCTGTTTGCCATAATCATAGGTTGGACACCTCCTTTGTTTACCCAATACATATGGCAGCGAAACGTATAGATTTGTGGTCACCTGTTACAATATATCTTGATCCATGTGCCAAGCGATATTACCAACTGCAAGAGGTCCTAAAACCTCCTTGATCCCCTCAATTGTTCCTAGAATAATTGTTATTCCATTTTTCTTAATGATTTTTTTTTTTTTTTTTTTATTGTATCATTTTTCCTTATTCAATCATAAGTCTGAGTCATTTATCATTATTGTAGCAAACTTTATTGTAATGACAGGAATTTAATGCTTTGAACTCTGTACTGACACTTTTATCTATATCAATAAAATTTTCTTTTTGAACTGAAAAGAAACAGTGACAAAGAAAAAAAGCATGGATAAAAAAACTGCAAGAGTTAGATGAAGAGAAAGAAATCGTGGGCATGAAGTGGAATCAGGACCAATCTGCCTTAGTATTTGCCAATCCTGGCATTCAGCAACAACAGAGGCAGGCTCCTAAGAAAACTTTGTGCTTATATTTAAACTAATTAAGAACCGGTCATACCCAAAAGATGAACTACATTCACAATTCTAAGAGATTACTAATCGTTTGATTGTTTAATTTGTTTTATCACTCATATTTTCAGGTGTATAACAATTTATGTGAGCTCTTCTTTTCCTTCATAAGTAAATGAGACCTGAAATGAGCATCACAGTTGCCAAGTGTCCCCATGCCATTCGTGACACTTTTATACAGTCCTGACTTCTGCTTGCAGGCTTGTTAAAGTCTATACTCATAATACTACAAGTCCCAGAATGCTTTTGGGTAAAACTTCAGGACTGGCTGAAGGTGTCATATAAGTCGTAGTGTTACCTGCCAGTCACGGAACTTTCTGTTCCGCTCCTTAAGAATCTAATTTGAATAATGTATTATGGATTTCACAAGTCCCAATAATAGGCCTGAGTAACGGTTTTAATGCTGTCAGTGTAGTGTTCAGAATCCTGGCATGTGTGGCTTGAACATATTCGGCTCGGATTGTCCAAACTATTCAAAAACAGGGTACCGTGCCTTTGTCTTGTCTCCTCTCCGTGGTCAGTCTCCAGCTGACCTCAAGCCTTCTTTGCCTCACTGTTCATAACTTACTCACAACACCCATCTTGTACATGACCACATAGGAGTTATTAAGTGAATGGTTACGCTGGCGCCGTCGGTGAATCGTGAACACTCATGCTTTGGTAAAGAATCACCAATGACGCAGGAAAACATGGATACAAAATAGTAGTGAGGGACAAAAGAAAAGCATTTCACCTACTCCGCCTGTTGTAATTCAAATTAGCTGCGGTGAAAGGGATGACGTGTGAAAAAAATGAGGAACTTTAAACTTCAGGCTCTTTGGGGACAGATACCACATTACGTAACATAACGTGCACTTCCTCTCGGCCTCCTCAGCAGTCGAAACTTGGCGGTGCGCAAGTGGTCGGAGACGGTTCCTCACAAGAGAGCTTGATCTTCTCACGTTGGTCCTGTGGGTGCTCGGTGCAGCCAAACTCAGTCTGTTCGGGTCAAGATCAGTGTAACCTAACCACACACGGCCTCGCTGGTTGCAAGGTGGACCATAGCTTCAGGCCTGCTGAGGTCTCACAGCAGCTCTCTCAGTGAACCTGTCCCGGGATGCATGTACATTGGCTTCAGGCCATGGTGCAATTTCACAATGTTGGCGCAACGGCACAGGTTTTGCCACAGCTCCACTCAGTGACTCAAAGCATGCCACAACTTCAGAGATCCGTCTCAGGGTCTGATGTCACACCGCAGGTTTAAAGGTTGTGCACCAAGGCTCAGGTTGTGCTGCAACTTCACTATTCCCACCAGGCATCGCACTGGAGGTACTGGGGCCCGCCAGCAGGATGGTACATTCCCTAGCTGCCAAGTTTTCAGATTGGTTACGTGTGACATTTGCATAGTTTCAGTGCACTTATGAGTGACATCCAACTGGAAATGAGTGACACTTTTTCACGAGTAAAACCAAGCAATCCAGTGCTTTGAAAGAGCTAAAATATAAGAAACTTGAAGCTTTTGAGCTATGAGAAGTTCTAAAAATAACTTTAAACTAATGCAAAACTCCTAAACTCACTAACCTAAAACCTCTTTCTAAAATGTCATTCTATAATCCATAATGAACTGCAAAAAGCGCAGCTCAGGAAAAGTATTGATTGCCCCTCTATGCTTCTGAGCTGAGTTGAACACCGCTCAGGAAACAACTCAGAGAAATTCGGAGTTAACGATATGTACTTTAGTTAGTGCAGATCACACATTTATGATACGATCAGCATGTAATCCGCCCAAAGTGCAAATGTGAGATGCGCATTAGCTTCCTGAACTTTGGTAATCAGGCCTCAAGTTCTCAGAAAATTATGCTGCTTTCTCAGTGGGTGTTTCTAAATATAAAATGCAATGCAGACAGGAAGTAGCTTGCTGACAATAACCGGAAGCATCCTGGACAAGAGTCTCAGCTGTGCCCCCGTATTTACTGAACCCAAAAGCTGCTTGCTGTGCGCGTAGCAGCACGTCCCAGCTTGGCGCTAAATGTCACATTTCTCCATTAATTGGTATCGGGAGAGCGAGGCTGAGATAACATACCCCTTCAGGGAGGTTTCTGCAATTCCCTGAGCACATGCACTGATAGTTAATACACAACACAGTAGTGCATTGGGTTGTGCACATAACACTCTCCGCCACACTGGGGCACGTTGCACCTCGCTCCTCCTGGACAGTCAGTCACTTCTCCTGCAGCTCTGGCATGCTACTTCCCTCTATCAGCATGCAGGACAGGTACTCAGCTCTTGCGACAAGGGGCGAACTCAGGTGATTTCTCCTCACATCTGGAAAGCTGGCTGCCAGGCAGACATCAGCTGTGGTTGCACAGCAGTCCCTTGAGTACTATGCAGAGCACTCCCTTTCTTAGTCATAAACAACTTGGAACTGGAACAACAAGTGAGTGAATCCTGCTTTTATACAGTCAAGCAAGTTATTTTTCAGTCTGAAGTAATCACAACAGTGGTACAGAGATGTGAACCTTCTTCCCTGACTCATCAGCCACAGAGAAGAGTGATCAGGGGAAAGACAAAAGGTTAGGCTCACCAAATGCGGTCCCTTTCACCTTGAACAACAGAGTCTGCAGTCCCACCCTTCACTCCCTCCCACATCTACTCAGGGGCGGCTCCTCCGCTAAGGTGGAGGAGTGTCGCCCCAATGCTCTGAGAGGAGAAAAAAAAAAAGTGATAATAACCGTGTTATTATGATTTTAGTTTTCTTTGCTACAGGGCTGGGTTAGGGCAGGGGGAGACGTGGTGTGCCCACTCTAAGTGCGCATGACTGTTTAGCTGGCCGTCTTGGCACCGCCAACAGTCATGCACACTTTGCATTTTCCCCACCAGGCTGTAATGCACAGCCTGGTGGGGAACATGCACAGGCTCCCTGTCCCCGTCTGAGTGCCGAACTTCGGTGCTCAGATCAATCACAACGTTGCATTGCAGCATTGTGAATGGCTTTGGGGAGCCAATCACAATGCTGTATTGCAGCAGTGTTGTGATTGGCTTACAGGAGTCTGGGTGCTTCCTGGTTCCGAGACTCGCCTGAAGAGAAGCAAGGACCGCGGGCATGAAAAGGTAAGTGGTTTTTTTAGTGTTTTTTTTTTTTTTTTTTAACCCCCTGCCTCGCCACCCCTGTTCCTTGCCGGCCACCACTGCATCTACCAAATGGCAGTGAGGGCCAGACTGGCCTTACAGGGCATGAGTTGTTTGCCCCGATGGCTTGGAAAATGAGAGGGGGTGGGGAGGGAGGGAAGGTTACTGCTAGTGAAGGCCGGTTATTTTGCTGGGGGCCCTACACACTGCATTTCCTGCCTGCAACACTTCAGCACTTTAAAAACAAACATTGCAGAACAAATGGTTTAAAAGTGTGCCCAATGAGACAACAATTGTGTGATAGATTCTTATCATGAACTTTGAAACATTCATGTCCACACCCCCACTGCTCTGACAATGCAATTAGTGAACCAATGGAAAGTTAGTTGTCTTTTGCTTTCTATGCGTGGCTAGTGTATTACTATAGATGGAGTAACATTATAGTATTTTGCTTTTGTGCAGCACACACCTTGAACTGATGTCTTTCAAGATGATCTCATTTGATGATGAAGGAAAAGGAGGTATTATGCAAAAAGTAATTGAACATTTGCGTCACATAGACAAAATTCTTTATTCTTTATTCATTATCATTCAACTTTCAAGAGCTTCTTGGTGTGGAGATGCCCCCCAAAGACCCCTTTTGCAGTGATCAGGCTCACTTGCTACACTTTCTCGCTATGTGCAAAACAAGAGCTGGTCTGACACAATTTGCCAGGACTGTTTTGGTTGTCAGTCCAGCCCTGATGGCAGTGCTCCAGGAGGGAAAACCAGTAGCAAACATCAGCAAAAGGCTTAACCAAATTTCTAAAGGAAACTTGTCTCCTCTTTCCCCACTTCACTGCCTAGGTCTCTTCCCCCTAGCTTCAGGAATGTCAGCAATACACTTCCACACTCTGGGAAAACAACTGCACCTCCACCTTGTGCACAATGCCAGGTATGAGGACTTCCAAAATGTATCTCACAGGCCTCCATTACTCTGATTCACTCATACGCACATGCATGTACCATACAGGCCACATACCCAAACAGGCATCACATAACCTTGAGATCTGGGTTAGCGCATAGAAACAGAACTTTACATGAGTGGACCAGTAGGCCTCCACTTGAGGTGACACAGATAAAAAGGTAATGGTCAGCACAACTATGGATTCACAAAACATGGCACGCTCCTACCACCTCTCTATGTACTAAACCCATGATGGGGCAGTAGTCCACGGACAGTACAATGAGGGTATGCTTGGTGTGCTGCTTTAGGTCCAGGACCTCATCCAGGTCAAGAGACAGGCCTAATGCTCTGCAAACACACTAGATTAGTCTGAGGGTAGGGCCAAAATCAAAAAAACAGGAAACCAGATACACGCAGAGGAACACAACTGTACATCAAGCAAGGTAAATTCCTATCCCAAAAATACTGAACCCCACATGTGGTAAACATTCAGAACTGCACGTTCCGCAATTATAACATATACCTACAAAGTTGTCAGGATTGATCATATTAGACAAAATTGTTTCTCTGACCAATGAATGTTTGACACTCATAAGTGTACAATGCCAGAGAAAACCCATTGCACTTATTGGCAGGATCAGTTTACTGGTTGCTAGAGGGCTCTAATGTTGATTCAAAGGCATACATTGATTTAAACTGCGGTTGCTTCACGTGCTACATAAACTGTTTTGGGGTTTTGGGGTAAAGATATGGTTCTTTCTTGATTCATTGGGTACTCCTGAACTAGAGGTAAACCCAGAAGCCCTTTCCAACAATCGTCAATTTATGAACCTTAAGTGGCTGATGGGTATACAGAAGGTAATGAGCAGAGTAACGAATAAGTAGGTGGTTACTTTAATCTTAAATATTTAATTAATGTCTGTTGTGACTCTTTGTAGACAACATTTAGCCTGTGGACTGGGACTAATTCCACTATACATAGTAAATTGATGCACTTAAGTTTACAAATTAGAAGAATATACTAATAATTGGCTTCTTCCAAACACTAAGGGGCCGATTCCGATCTCGGTCGGAGGCGCACCCAATACCATTCGGTCGGGGAAAAAAGCCATGCGAATGCCTGTTTCCCGACCGATCCGTACAGCATACCGAACGAGTAAGTATGATGCGCACAACAGCACAGAATCCGGCCGAGTCGTACTCACCCAATCCAGGTCCTGTTCTCCGACCGAGGCGAATCCGGAAACGCAGAATCGAGTCGCACGGAAGGGAAAATGCAGCCCCGTCCGGCCGAACAAGTACGATGCGCTTTCCGTACGCGCCGAACCCGTCGCTACGCACGGCACGTCAAAGCATCCGGGAGAGGCGCACATAAGCTCCGATTCGCGCCACAACACGATCCACGGCTACGAGGCGAACACGCCAGCGACAAGGACGACGCGAAGCGACGGGAAAGACGAACGACACGAACCAACCATGAATCCCTTCGTCCCGATCATACCAATATTCTACATTTACTACCGGAACAGGCACGGACGCGTACGGCGCAGAAGGTAAGTCAGACACCAATCACAAAACACATACAACACGTACACGACACATCACACACCCACAGAGGGATGCAGAATTTACTTACACCAGCAACAGCAGCACCATAGGGGCGGGATGCCCATCACCAATGCCACATATGCACACAGGGGCCTGAATGCGCACCACCACCACCACCCCTACCCAGGAGGGGCCGGATGCCAACCACTACTACCACCCTTAGCCAGGGGGGTGCCAGATGCCCACCACCACTACCACCCTTACCCAGGGGGGGCTGGATGCCTACCACTACTACCACCCTTAGCCAGGGGGGTACCAGATGCCCACCACCACCACCACCCCTACCCAGGGGGGGGCCGGATGCCTACCACACCTACCACCCTTACCCAGGGGGGGCTGGATGCCTACCACTACTACCACCCTTAGCCAGGGGGGCTGGATGCCTACCACTACTACCACCCTTAGCCATGGGGGTGCCAGATGCCTACCACTACTACCACCCTTACCCAGGGGGGGCTGGATGCCTACCAATACTACCACCCTTAGCCATGGGGGTGCCAGATGCCCACCACCACTACCACCTTTACCCAGGGGGGGCTGGATGCCTACCACTACTACCACCCTTAGCCAGGGGGGGCTGGATGCCTACCACTACTACCACCCTTAGCCAGGGGGGCTGGATGCCTACCACTACTACCACCCTTAGCCAGGGGGGTGCCAGATGCCCACCACCACTACCACCCGTACCCAGGGGGGCTGGATGCCTACCACTACTACCACCCTTAGCCATGGGGGTGCCAGATGCCTACCACTACTACCACCCTTACCCAGGGGGGGCTGGATGCCTACCACTACTACCACCCTTAGCCAGGGGGGTACCAGATGCCCACCACCACTACCACCCTTACCCAGGGGGGCTGGATGCCTACCACTACTACCACCCTTAGCCATGGGGGTGCCAGATGCCTACCACTACTACCACCCTTAGCCATGGGGGTGCCAGATGCCTACCACTACTACCACCCTTACCCAGGGGGGGCTGGATGCCTACCACAACCACCACCCTTACCCAGGGGGTACTGGATGCCTACCACTACTACCACCCTTAGCCAGGGGGTGCCAGATGCCCACCACCACTACCACCCTTACCCAGGGGGCTGGATGCCTACCACTACTACCACCCTTAGCCATGGGGGTGCCAGATGCCTACCACTACTACCACCCTTAGCCAAGGGGGCTGGATGCCTACCACTACTACCACCCTTAGCCAGGGGGGCTGGATGCCTACCACTACTACCACCCTTAGCCAGGGGGGCTGGATGCCTACCACAACTACCACCCTTAGCCATGGGGGTGCCAGATGCCCACCACTATTACCACCTTTACCCAGGGGGGTCTGGATGCCCACCACTACTACCACCTTTACCCAGGGGGGGCTGGATGCCTACCACCAACACCACCCCCACTCATAGGATGGACAATGCATGACACAACCAGCACACCACAACCTAGGGAATGCAAGAAAAAGACATCCCCCAACACCATGACAAGCGTGTGTAGACTGTGTCAAATGCCTACAACACTGAACATGACTTTGAACATACAATGTGACCCCCTATCACATGTGCCACACATATATGTGTGTGGCCCCCACAATGCAAGCAGGCCATGACCATTGTGGCAATGGGGTCCAAACCCCCATCATCACAGTGACCAAAATGTAAGTGTGGGGTCCATAGCTGAAGCACATTTTGAACAGTGTGGCAATGGGGTCCAAACCCCCATCATCACAGTGACCAAAATGTAAGTGTGGGGTCCATATCTGAAGCACATTTTGAACATTGTGGCAATGGGGTCCAAACCCCCATCATCACAGTGACCAAAATGTAAGTGTGGGGTCCATAGCTGAAGCACATTTTGAACAGTGTGGCAATGGGGTCCAAACCCCCATCATCACAGTGACCAAAAGGTAAGTGTGGGGTCCATACCTGAAGCACATTTTGAACAGTGTGGCAATGGGGTCCAAACCCCCATCATCACAGTGACCAAAAAGGTAAGTGTGGGGTCCATATCTGAAGCACATTTTGAACAGTGTGGCAATGGGGTCCAAACCCCCATCATCACAGTGACCAAAAGGTAAGTGTGGGGTCCATATCTGAAGCACATTTTGAACAGTGTGGCAATGGGGTCCAAACCCCCATCATCACAGTGACCAAAATGTAAGTGTGGGGGTCCATATCTGAAGCACATTTTGAACATTGTGGCAATGGGGTCCAAACCCCCATCATCACAGTGACCAAAATGTAAGTGTTGACAAAGAAAAAGCTGCAACTGCCAAACTGCATGGATGATTCCTGGTCACAGAACATAAAACACATCAGTGGCAAAGTAGTGCATGTGTCCCATTGCAACATAGATTGGGGGAGGCAAATACTGCAGTGCAAATAAGACATACCTTTGGCCATGTGCAGACAAACAACACCCATGGGGGCTGACACTGTCAACATTCATCAATGACACAATGACAGAAGTGACCATCAGAATGCAGACCCACATATTTGCACCAATGGGCACACAAATGCAGATACCCTGTGGAGACTGTAGATGTGAGGTGAACAGATACCATACCATGGCAGCAATGGGACACACAAACCATGATCATTGTGCTGACTGATGACCTAGGAGTCCCAGGGACAGCAGGGGAAACCCACCAAACTACATACAGCCAATGGCACACCCAAGATATGCCAATGCAGTGGTGCAGATGCACAAACACAAACAGGCAGACCCACACTGCACATCATACACAACAGGTGAGGGGGGTGCCAGTGTCCCCAGGCAACCACACAACACATGAGGAGGCCTGAATACCAATCATACAGATGTGCATACAGTGCCACACAAAGGTAACTCATGGATCCAAATCCCCTATGTGGGCAAGCAGGCATTGTCAGATGAGAGGGAGCACAAATCACACATGTCACACAGGCACGTAGGAACAGCAACTGACACAGCAAGACACAGACACACCACAGCACTACCCCCAGGGCCCCCACAATGTGGTGACCCTGGGCTGCTTTACAATCCCACTGTGATGACAAAGCTAAATGTCGTTCACACTGTGAACCACAGTCATGTGTCCTGAGCAACAAACTACCATCACACCTACACAAGCACAAATCAATCAGCACGGCCAGTAAGCCAAGGCCAACATGGAGGCAGGGGTCTAGCCGGGCAACAACTCTCATCTGCACACACTCAACACCACACACCTCGACCTCCAACAATGTGCAGCAGTGAAGCACACATGCACTGGTGACATTGCACATGCACCCATGACTATTCCAGGGTGGTGGGTGGGAACCAAGGTGCAGAAACACATCACACATGGCCACTCAACAAGACTCCTGAATGTCTGACACACTACGCTGTACATGGACATGACGGCAATACCACACCAACCAATGGGATCCCAGCCACAGTCACACACCAATGAAGAAGCCAAGGTCACCCACAAAGAACACACATAGACAACAACCAACATTGCAGCCTGGACCCTGAGGAGTGCCAGCAGTCACACACACAACGTGTCACAATCACTGAAAGATAACACAAACTGGAAATCACATGGCAGGTGCAAACAACAAGTGCCAAGGGGAAACCTGACTGTGACCCATTTGCGTCTGCACACAAACTCAGCCCTGACAGCAAACACACCTATGGGTGACACCCTGATGACCAGTAATGTGCCATGCACCCACATCACAGAGAACCCAGGGAGAAGACTTTGGGGAAACATAGGTCAAGTCAGCAAGCATCACAAACAGGTACAACACTAGGGATCACAGCATGCACAGCTAAACGGAAGTGAACACACAGACATGCTCATACAACACACACCTTGGGCGCAGGCAATGTCACAGGAGTACACACTGCCATGAGGGGACTCCACTCCTGTGTGAGGAAAGCTGTGCCATATGTTGCCTCAGTAGGGCCCCATCATGTCAGCTGAGCACTTGGTCACACAATCAACAATTAGCACCAAATGAAGGCTCCTGTCACATCAGCCTGGTCATGGAAGTGCCAACGAAATCATCAGCACAGATCCAACACACTTGTATAGCAATGTTGCACTGACAACACAGATGAGTCCTTCCCCATTGATGCCCAAACCTGCATGTCCAGTGGAGATGGCCACACGGTCAGGGAAGTAGACGAATTGAACAATGGCAGGCACAACAGATGTGCAGGGGTGGAAGCCACAGATGTGAAATTGCTAATGTAAGTAGGAAATCCCATTGCCAAATACTGAACACATGACCCCCTCAGATGCTGCTATGGATGACATGGATACACCACAGGATAGGACACATTCCCCCTGGACCACATGGGTTCCTGCACAGTAACACTTCATTATCATGAGACCAAATATCACCATCACTGCAGCAAGGGCATGGTTAGCATCATCAACAACATGTACATCAGAAGCATAAGCACTAGAGAACAGAAAGTTGCTTTATTCAGCATATGTGTGTTTAAAAGTGAAAGTCCAGAAAAAACACAAAGGCCAATGGCCAGTCCATTGTCAAAGTCCAAACAGGGTGACAGTGGCAGATGTCACCCTACGCATGCCTGCACTGCACAAAACCAGGGACAATCCACTAGGAGGGGCAACCGGGGGGCAGGCCAGGCACCGCAGGGACAGGATCAGGGCTCACCAGGAGGAGGCAGGGAAGGGGTGGTGGGTGCTGGAGAGCCACTGACAACTGCAGTGGAGGTGTCTGACATGGTGTGTGCCGGCACAACTGGGGGCATGACTCAGATGTTGTGGGTGCCGGCACGACTGCAGTGGACCCTGCAGATGGAGTGGACAGGTCCGCCACTGCAGTGCCCAAGTCAGACAGGGTGGTAGTGGACTCCACTGCAGTGCCTACCACCAGGGGAGGAGAATGGGGAACAGGCAAGGTGGGCTGGACAGAGGGGGAGGACACCCTCACCACATCAGTGGCACAGACAAGCGCAGGGAGTGGTGCCGGGAGAGCAAGTGGCAGGGGGAGAAGGCCGGATCCTCTTGGGGATGGTATATCTGTGGGTGGGGGAACCTGGGGCAGGGTGTGGTGGGGGCACCTGTGGAGTGGGGGCCTGAGGGATGGAGGAAGGAGACCTGGTGCCTGAGCTGCAGGACGGCGGCGGGGTCTTGCTCTTACGACTCCGGGGGACTTGCGGGTGGGGGCCTCAGTCTGTCTGCGCCTGGGGGAGGGTGTCCGGGGGCGAGGGGCACTCTGCTCCGTGTGGGTGGGCTTCCTCTTCCCCCTGAATGCTGTATCAGCTGGATCGGAGGGGAAGAGGCCGAGGTCACTGAGGAAGAGCCGCTGGGTCTTTGGGGTTGCAGGTGAGGCAAGGGAGGGTGCTTTGGAGGGAGAGGCAACTGAGGACTGCACAGTGCTCGTGGATGCGTGTGTGTGTTCCAGGGCCCCATCCCCTGTGAGTCTGGTTTCAGTCCCCTGACTGTGCGTGCGTGTGCGTTTTGTTTGTGGCGTGTGTGTCTGTGTGCTGGACATGTGTGTGCTGGTGTGTGCCTGTGCCGGTGTGTGTGTGCTTGGGACGGGTAAGGTGCTGGGGAGTGTGGATGGAGCAGAGGCAGGAGGGGTGAGGGACTGTCTGAGGAGGGACACTGCTGCCGTCAGGGAGGAGTCCATGGACCTATTGCCCCTCTGTAGGTCAGACATGCCCGATGAGATGCCCTCCATGAACGACACCAGCTGAGTCAACAGAGCGGTGTGCGCATGGAGGACACTCAGCATGGCTGTCTGCCCTACATGGAGCTGGCGAAGGAGGTACACAGACTCCTCACTCAGGGCAGCAGGGGACACAGGGGCAGGGGGTGCGGTGCCTGGCCCAAAGGAGACATGCTCCCGAACATGGGAGCCTCCACGGACCTGGGGAATGGGAGCCGATGGGAGGGCGGTGGTGGTGCTGGTGGTGACGGGGACAGCAACACTAGCTGGGGTGTGGTGGCTGCTGACACCCGCCTCCATAAGGGAGTCATCCTCCGAGCTGCTGTGGTCCTCAGCTGAGGTGGATGGTGCTGAGGACTCCTCGGTGTGGCTCCCCTCACCCTCCGTGCCACTGGGTCCCTCCGACCACTCCTCGGCTGCTGACCCAGTCTGGCTCTCCGGCTCCTCCTGGTCCGTGGAGCTGTCCCCTTCCGTGGCCGTGGATGTATCTGCAAACAATGGGGAAACAGACAGACATCAGTCACCTGCACCAAACGCACACACCACTGTGAGCACAGCACATTACAGAGCAAGCCCTGGCATCATTAGTTGAACATTGCTAAAAGTGCCCTAACTGAACAGGAGAAGCCAATTGTCAGTCTGATGCCAACCATGGCACTCACATCCCACATGGCCTTGCACCCATCTGTCTGGTGTCTGTTGGATAGCAACACCCCAGTGTGGACACATGCACCACCTACACAGTAGTTGGACAGTGCAGAGGACACGGTGTAGCATGTGGACATGCACACATCACAACTCTTGCCACTGAGTCAGTACAGGTTTCCGGATGAAAGGGATGCCCAGAGTCAAATAGGAAATGCATGTGATGCATACCAGCGACAGACACCATGATGCACCCATGTCCTGATAGCCATCGCCACAATGGTGTGCATGTAGCACATGTCACTCCCCTGCAGGATCACCAATAAGTAGACACATGCCATGGCGGAGGCATGACTGCTAAGTCATACATCACTGTCTCAGTGATGTATGACTTGGCAGCCAGACAACAACACTCTGCACTGTGTCACAATAGTAGGTCATGGGGAATGCAAGTCCTGGAGCTGCACAAGTGCACATGTACATCCCCCACACAACACATCATCTTAACCCTCATCTGTCCAGGTCATACCGATTGGACATATGGGAGACCTGTGACACTACCCTCTGAACCTGAGCCCCTCACAATCTGCTGTGAATGGGAAACAGCTGCCTGAACTTCACATTCGCATACCCCAGTCTGCACGGGCAGCTGATCAAACACCTATGTGACACACAAGTATCGTCTCCTATGGTCACATCTCCAGTGGCATGCTGAGCCCCTACCGAGAAACACCCCAGCAGTCCTGGCAACAAATCCACAGCACACTGACACAGAGGCAGACACCTGAGGGGTCAAATCACTGCGCACAATGTGTCAGCTGATACACGGGAGTGGGAGTACAGGTGTATTGGATGGGCTGGAGTAGGCATGACTGTCCTGCCCCACATGAATGAGGGATGAGCCCTGGACAGTGGATAGCTATGTATGTGTGACACACGTAATCTGCACACTCCTGGGGCCCAAACATTGTTCCCACCCGCTGCATGGGTGTGTGCCAGATACCCCAGGCACATGTGGTGGCTCAGCTCAGCAAGTGGACCGCATATCAAAGCAACACGCAGATTACATGTCCGAACACAGGCGTTGTGTGAACAATGGACCCACCCATGATGCCCACAACAGAGTTAGGGAAACAGATGCTGTCCCCCACCTTGAGTGAAGCAAACTGCAAGGACACAGTCCCAAGTGACACAATTCCCTGAATGTAAGGGCCACACCTGGTTATCAGATGAGGAGTGGGCAGTGCACAATAGAGGGACATGGCTCCTGGACAACATGACTGCTGTACTGTGGCAGTTTAACCAGGCCAGAGGAGGGCACATAGCATGTAATACAGAGTTCACAGTGCAGTCTTTGACTCACCCCCTCCTTGCTGCTGTCTGGCCTTCAGCTGCCCATCCAGGTCTGGAAACACCACCGCCAGGATCTGGAGCATGCGGGGGGTCAGGGTCCGTGTTCCGCCCCTCCTGCGAGGAGGCGACAGCTTCAGCTGGACCCGTGCAATCCTCCGGGTCCAGCCCCGAAGGTCCTGCCACCTCTTCTGGCAGTTGCGGATCCGGCGCTTGTAGACCCTCACGGACCGGACAGCCCGGACGATGTCCTTCCAGATCTCCTGCTTCCGATGGGCATTAACCTGTCAGGATGACAAAGTGAAAAGGCCATTACTACACATGCAACATATCCGTGCATGACACAGTTGTATATACATGTCTCAATCACAGGGGCACATGATGTACACAGGCAGTGCAACGCTGCCCATGGACAGTTTGCCAGAAGTCACTACATGGTATCATTGCATGGGAAGTAAAACCTTGTTCAAATGCACTGTCACTGCACCATACCTGTCCAGTGCATGTCACTACACACTATGGGGGTGACAACTACTCAGTGAGCCTGCTAGCCAGTGGCGTGCAGACTTTCAGCCTTGCTAGTCAGACAAAATGCACATTCAGAAAGGCAGTGCACAGAACACTCACCTGCTCCCCTGGTGTCCCATACAGCTTGCTGTACTGTGGAAGTAGGCTGTCCAGCAGGGCCTGGTTCTCCTCAAGGCTGAAGGCTGGGGCTCTCTCCACAGTACGTGCCATTGCAGGGTCCAGAGGGGGCAGAGACAGCAGCAGTGCAGTGGCAGATGTCGTCCTGGAGCATGTAGTGCAGGCAAGTGAGCTCTCAGGGGAACAGCCAGCAATATATATGTGCTGGAGAGGCAGATACTGTCCCATGTGTCCAAAGTGATAGGTCCAAGTCGTTTGCATCTTCTGAATCTGGCCAATGCATGGAATAGCAGCACCAATACACGCCCACAGCATCCTTCAAATCTTCAACTTCATGACATACATGATTTTGCAACATTGTTGTGGGTGACCAACTGAATTTCCAGCAACCGACTCGTTCGAATTTCGAAAACGCGTCCGTTGCCAGGCTAGGCCATTGTCAATGGGTGAGCACCGATCGGTCCATTGCTGTTCAACGCGTACAGGGGTACAACGCGTACCCGCACACATTAAATGCAATGGGCCGGCCGGGGGCACCGATCGGTCCATTGTTGTTCAACGCGTACAGGGGTACAACGCGTACCCGCACACATTGAATGCAATGGGCCGGCCGGGGGCACTGATCGGTCCATTGCGGTACAACGCGTACAGGGGTACAACGCGTACCCGCACACATTGAATGCAATGGGCCGGCCGGGCGCACCGATCGGTCCATTGCGGTACAACGTGTACAGGGGTACAACGCGTACCCGCACACATTGAATGCAATGGGCCGGCCGGGGGCACCGATCGGTCCATTGCGGTACAACGCGTACAGGGGTACAACGCGTACCCGCACACATTGAATGCAATGGGCCGGCCGGGGGCACCGATCGGTCCATTGCGGTACAACGCGTACAGGGGTACAACGCGTACCCGCACACATTGAATGCAATGGGCTGGCCGGGGGCACCGATCGGTCCATTGCGGTACAACGCGTACAGGGGTACAACGCGTACCCGCACACATTGAATGCAATGGGCCGGCCGGGCGCACCGATCGGTCCATTGCTGTTCAACGCGTACAGGGGTACAACGCGTACCCACACACATTGAATGCAATGGGCCGGCCGGGGGCACCGATCGGTCCATTGCGGTACAACGCGTACAGGGGTACAACGCGTACCCGCACACATTGAATGCAATGGGCCGGCCGGGCGCACCGATCGGTCCATTGCTGTTCAACGCGTACAGGGGTACAACGCGTACCCGCATACATTGAATGCAATGGGCCGGCCGGGCGCACCGATCGGTCCATTGCTGTTCAACGCGTACAGGGGTACAACGCGTACCCGCACACATTGAATGCAATGGGCCGGCCGGGGGCACCGATCGGTCCATTGCGGTACAACGCGTACAGGGGTACAACGCGTACCTGCACACATTGAATGCAATGGGCCGGCCGGGGGCACCGATCGGTCCATTGCGGTACAACGCGTACAGGGGTTCAACGCGTACCCGCACACATTGAATGCAATGGGCAGGCCGGGGGCACCGATCGGTCCATTGCGGTACAACACGTACAGGGGTACAATGTGTACCCGCACACATTGAATACAATGGGCCGGCCGGGGGCACCGATCGGTCCATTGCGGTACAACGCGTACAGGGGTACAACGCGTACCCGCACACATTGAATGCAATGGGCCGGCCGGGGGCACCGATCGGTCCATTGCTGTTCAACGCATCCCTGTACAAGTGACTGGCATATGTCACCATGCCTGTCTCAGATGAACATATGCCAGCCACAGATAGCTCCCAGGGAGTGAGGGGCACACCTACAACACGACAGCCTGTCCAAACTGTATCATAAGGCATGTAAGGCTGCATTTCCTATTGTGTGTATGTTGGTGTACATGTTGTCCTGTGGGTGTCACCTGGGGGCAGCCACCAGAAGGCTGTGCACGTGTTCATGGGGACAGGATCCTGGGTGTTACGTGTACATGACCACTGTGATGTGCAACTGTTCATATCTGTGCATGTGCCATGGTCACATTTCACGGTGGTGTATGTGTATGTCATGTCACATACCCCGTGAGTCCCATGTGGGACAGTATGTTTGAGCCAGGGTGTCCCAGTGGCACAATAGTGATGGTCCTCCACAGTCTGTGTGCATGTAGTGTTTACAATGTCTCTGATTTCATGTGCACAATGGGAGAGAGTCTCCACATCCACGTTGTGTGTGCATGGACTTTGATGTTGTGCGTGTGTGTGTCACAGATGTCCATGTCTGTCCTGCAGTGGCAAGTGGGACCACTACCTGTGGGGGTCATGGTTGTTTTGCTGTGGTGTATACATGATACTCCATGTAATGCCAGTGTCCATGTGGCAATACAGGGTCCCTGGGAATGTACCTGTCGTTGAGCTGTGATGCCTGGGGCACATCTGTCCTCACATGTCACTGTGGGGGGTGATTGTGACACGGCAGCAGGAGATGGGAACTGTGACACGGCCTCATGATATCCAATGGGCCAACCTGGGACTTATTGATGCCACTTGTTGAACCGTGATGACAGATGTTGGCCATGTATGTACCATACATGTCCTTACGGAACTGCACACTTCATGTAGTTGTGCCTCATAATGATGTATGTTGTGATATTGAGTGTGTTCAATGCCGCATATGTGGGGTGACTGACAATCTTGCTTTCTTCTCCTCTGCACTGCAGGGCTCCTGCTGTCCATAGACCATTCCCAGACCTGGCAACGATGGTGGAACGGGACAGCATCCGACGGTACCGCTTCACCAGGCAGCTGATTGAGGATTTGGCAGTGCAGTTGGCCCCACATTTGCAGCCTGGCCGGCCGTATCCTACAGCGCTGACCCCCAAGGTGAAGGTGATGGCAGCCCTACACTTCTTTGCCACCGGTACCTTCCAACATACTGTGGCGACTGCTGGTGGGATGTCACAGACCATGTTGAGCAGTGTGCTCCGCGATGTTTTGGAGGCAATGTTGCTATTCCTGAACCGGTACATCTATTTCCCTAGACTGCAACGACTCACTGACGTGAAGAGTGACTTCTATGCCCTGGGGAGGATGCCGCATGTCATTGGCTCCATTGATGGGACACATGTGGCTTTGGTACCACCACAGGCCCAGGAGCAGGCCTACCGTAACCGCAAGCACTACCACTCGGTCAATGCACTGGTGGTGTGTCTTGCAGATATGACCATCACACAAGTGTGTGCCCGTTTCCCTGGTTCAGCACACGATGCCTTTGTGATGAGGAGTAGTCGCATCCCCAGGATGATGGCACAGATGCAGAACCAGCGTGCCTGGCTTGTCGGTGTGTACTGACTTTGTGCCATTGTGTGTGATCTGATCTGTAGTATTCCGCCCACTTTTCCAAGTCAGCTAATGTGCACTTGTCTGTCCGTAGGTGACTCGGGATACCCCAACATGCCGTGGTTGCTGACACCCCTCAGGAACCCTGTGACACCAGCCCAGATGCGCTACAATGAGGCACATGGTCGGACCAGGAGAGTGATTGAGCGGACATTTGGTCTCCTGAAGAGCCGCTTCCGCTGCCTGGACAAGACAGGAGGGTCCCTCCCATATGCCCCAGCGAAGGTGTGCAAGATTATCATCGTCTGCTGCATGCTCCACAACCTGGCAGTGCGGAAGGAGTTGCCTCTCATCCAGGATGACAATGACCAACATCCGCCACCTGTGGAGGATCCTGGCCTGGACCACGATGCCAGTGATGATGATGATGATGAGGGTGATGTCCGCACACAGCTCATCACCAACTTCTTTAGCTGAATGTGAGTATCCTGAGGTGTCATGTCAATGATGTGAGTTGGCATGATATGTGTAGGTGGTGCTCTGGTGGTGTTGGAGTGTGTCCATGGGCTACTTGACTGGATGTGTGTAGCGATGTGTGCTTACAGGTGGTCTGTCCTCCCCCAACAGTGTTGACATGCTAACTTGGTTCTGGGTGGGTATCTTGTAACATGTATTGTGCATGAGTTTTGCTGTTCTGTCCTGTTCTCCATTGCTTTTGACTGTGTGTCATTTCTGTCCTTCACAGGGTACTTTCAGATTCGTTTGGTCAACTGTGTCCACCGACGACGTGATTGTACTTCCAGGGTGGTAGCTGTTGTGTCCCTACAGGTGATGTGCGCCACACCCATGGACTTCCTTCCTTCTACAGTTGTTGACTGTGTGCCCGCTGCCAGGTGGGATTACCTTGCATCTGTAGTGGTTACGACATGTTGCAACTGTGTAATAAACCTGTGCTTCACTTTGTGATGTGCGTTGTCTGTGGTCACACATTTGACTGCCATTTGCTTACTGCACCTGTGGGCTACTTGACTACAACTGGGAATAGGTGTGGTGTCTGTGCATTGCACCGTCTTCCCTGGCAACATCAGTGTAGGCAATGAGTCAGATGGCCTAGGTGTGTATGTGTTGTGTAGCCCTCGTGGTGTGTCTCCCTCATATGTGTCACGTTGCCTTAACTCACATGCCTGTGTTGTACTTGCTGTTGCAGTTCGCATACACAGTGTAATTTTGCAGTTCATCATCCCCATGACAGCACCCACGTTGGAATCCCAACAGAGGCAAGTATGGTGTATTAGTGTGTTTATTGTGATACATTTGTGTGAATAGTGCATAGGATGGTTAGTGCTGTACATATATATTGCAATCAGAAGTTCCTAGGTGAATTGAAAGTCCTGGTAGACAAAATCCCCAGTATCGGGGCCACAGTTGTCTGAGACATTGGTCCAACTTGTACGCCCCATGTCATGTGTGGGAGTTGTGTTGCCGTCAACAGGGTGAACAGTTTGTGCACAAAGGTGAACATCCAGAACAGGTTCAGGCTTCCTGGGGGTTGCACTTGGCCATCGGCCTCTCACTTGCCCCTCCTCGGACGACCCCTCTTCTTTGGGGGGGGCCCCTCAAGTACAGGCTGCTGCGGTGCAGGGGACTCTCCGCCAGAGTCATCCTCCCTCCCTGTGGCAGTTGCAGTTTGTTCAGCACCAGATGTTGTTGGCACACAGGGAGGTGTGGACTGGTTGCTGTTCATCTGGCAGAGGCATTGTAATATGTCCCTGTGCACCGCCGTCATCTCTTGCAGTGCGTCCCACTTGGACTCCACGCGGGACATGTGTGAGTCCAAGCGGGCATGATGGGCAGCCTGCTGCTGTTTCATGTCTCTGAGGAGCCCCACTACCTGGCTGAGATCTCCGGTGCTGGACTGGTACGCATCGGCTATGCGTACCAGTTGTGGGTCATCATGCACACCAGCAACCTCTGCAAGCAGCGACCTCTGTCTCCCACCCCTGCCGACATGTGCAGTGCGTGCAGTGGCACGCACAGATGACCCTGGTCCCCCTTGGGGGTTGGTGGTGGTGGTGGTGTCCATGGCCCCACGTTGGTCCAGGGTCCCTGTGCTGGTGGTGCTCCTTGTTCTGTCCATGTCGGCAGGGATGGTATTTGTGGTGACAGTCGTTGGAGGGGTGGGTGCAGGGGGTGCAGCTGGTGGTCCTGCTGGTGCTGCAGCTGGTGGTCCTGCTGGTGCTGCATGTTGACTTGCACCGGATGTGCCAGGTTGGTCTTCTTCGTCCGAGGAGGGCAGAGGCTGTACGACACCAGTGAGCTCCGTATCCTCTTGAGTCTGGGACTGGGACTCCTCAGCGTCTGCTGCTGTGTCCCCATCATCACCTGTTTTTGGGAGACACACACAATGTATGTTATGTTTCTGCAGGCATCAATGGTTGACACACCTGACAGTTGTGACTGTGCCTCTGGGTGCGGGCCTGTACATTGCATTGTCCTAAGTTGTCACAGTCAGGGGTTGATATTGGTGTAGCACATTGTCCTGCATTATTTGGGCATTTCTATGTATTTGTTGGGGTGTGAACATGGCCTGCATTGGTTGTATTTGGTGGACAGCCGGCCCTCCTTCCCACCCAGCCAGTCAGTTATCCCACCATGGACTGTGCTTGCATTGCAGGGAGTGAAAGTTGTCTTTCAGGATGTCAGTCAGTGGTGTCCTGCTGTTGGTTGTTGCACAGTTGCCAGCAGGGCCTTGTGCTCCCCACAGCAGTAGCCAGTGTCAGCCATCTTGTCAGTTGTTTTCCACTCCCTGTGATATGAGCATGGTTCAGGGTGGTGTTGATGGGACAGTTGTGAGGCTGAGCAATATCTGTGCCTACTACTCCCATCATGCTATTGCCTCCACCCCCTTCCCAGCATGCCCATGCTTCCTTCCTTTTGACTCTGCTTCCCTGTGGGGTGGGCTGCCTGTGCTGACAGGATGGCTGGGAGTGTTGTCCTGGCAGTTGTTTGGCTAAAAGTCCCAAGAGTGTCCCTGTGCTTCACACAACATAACCCAGGGTGGTGGTTCTTTGTGGGATCTTGAGTTAGGATGTGAGGCATTGCATTCTCCCAGGTGGGTTATGTGGAGTATGTGTTGAGGGTGTGTGTGAGGGGAGGTGACTGTGACTATGGTCAGTGCTGCAAGTCCTCCTTCCCACCCAGCCAGATATCCCACCATGGAACGTGCTTGCATTGCAGAGAGTGCAAGTTGGCTTTCAGGATGTCAGGCAGTGGTGTTGTGCTGTTTGTTGGTGCACAGTTCCCAGCAGGGCCTTGTGCTCCCCACAGCAGTAGCCAGTGTCAGCCATCTTGTCAGTCCTTATCCACTCCCTGTGATGTGAGCATGGTTCAGGGTGGTGTTGATGGGACAGTTGTGGGGGTGAGCTATGTCTGTGACTATGACTCCCATCATGCTATTGCCTCCACCCCACTTCCCAGCATTCCCATACTTACTTGCTTTTGTGGGGAGTTCAGTGTGTGTGGGTGTGAGAGCAATGGCAAGATGGCGGACAGTGGTGTCCTGCTGTTGGTTGGTGTGCAGTTCCCAGCATGCCCTTGTGCTCCCCACGACACAGCAACAGTGTCAGACATCTTTGATGGGCCTTTCCACTCTCTGTGGGATGTGCATGCGTGAGTGTGAGCTTGCTGGGCCATGTGGTGGGGGATGTAGAGCTGTGCCTACGACTCCCATCATGCTATTGCCTCCACCCCCTTCCCAGCATGCCCATGCTTCCTTCCTTTTGACTCTGCTTCCCTGTGGGGTGGGCTGCCTGTGCTGACAGGATGGCTGGGAGTGTTGTCCTGGCAGTTGTTTGGCTAAAAGTCCAAAGAGTGTCCCTGTGCTTCACACAACATTACCCAGGGTGGTGGTTCTTTGTGGGATCTTGAGTTAGGATGTGAGGCATTGCATTCTCCCAGGTGGGTTCTGTGGAGTTTGTGTTGAGGGGGTGTGTGAGGGGAGGTGCTTGTGACTATGGTCAGTGCTGCGAGTCCTCCCTCCCACCGAGCCAGATATCCCACCATGGAACGTGCTTCCATTGCAGGGAGTGGAAGTTGTCTCTCAGGATGTTAGTCAGTGGTGTCCTGCTGTTGGTTGTTGCACAGTTGCCAGCAGGGCCTTGTGCTCCCCACAGCAGTAGCCAGTGTCAGCCATCTTGTGAGTCCTTTTCCACTCCCTGTGATGTGCGCATGGTTCATGGTGGTGTTGATGGGACAGTTGTGGGGGTGAGCAATATCTGTGACTACGACTCCCATGATGCTATTGGCTACACTGACTTGCCCAGCATACACAGAATTCCTTCCTTTCAGTGGTCTTCACTGTGTGTTGGTGTTGTAGTGGTGGCTACATGTCTGGATGTGTTTGTTAGTTCTATTTGTGCCACTGCCTAGCTGTAGTTGTAGTTGTGTTTGTACATGTGATGACACGGTTAAATGTAACTTTGAGATGGCATGTGTTGTGTTTATCTGACTGACATACACATTTTGGGATGATTCTGTTCTGGTTGCTGTGTAATTGCTATGAGTGCATGGTTTGACTCTCCCCTTGACAGTGATGTGTGTGTGTATTGTGGCAGAATATTGTGTACATTTGTTGTGTACTCACCAGGCTCTGGGATGTTCTCTAGTCCATAGACGCTCACTGGCGGAAGGATGGCCCGCACCTTCTCCTCCCAGGGCCTGAGGTATACTGGCTTGGCAGGAGGGCCACTGCCGGTGTATTGGCTCAGGAGGTAGTCCTTCTTGAGCAGCTCCCGTACCCTCCTGCGCACGTCATACCACCTGTTCTGGATGTCAGTCTTTGTGCGCAGACATGGTGATTGTGCGTTCACCCTGTTGATGATCCTCTCCCACATCTTGGTTTTCTGGGAGATGGGTGTCTGTTGGACCAGTGTGCCAAACAGCTGTGGCTCTACCCTGAGGATCTCGTCTACCAGGACTTCCAATTTACAATCTAGGAACTTGTGATTCTTCTTGGGGGGCATGGTGATGGGTGGTGATGGTGAGTGATGTGTGTGTTGGTGTGCAGGTGAGGGTGTGTGAGTGTGTGTTTTGCTGGGTGTACCTGAGGTAGCTATTTGTTGGTGTGCTGATGGTGTGTGGCTTGTGTGAGGGATGAGCTGTGGGTGTGTGGTTGCTGTCTGTTGAGTGCTGGCAGTAGAATAGCATTTGCAAAGGATCATGGTTGGGATTTGTGTCCTTTATATGGGTGGAGTTGTGGGTGTGTCTTTGTTCTCTGTCCCCACCCCCCCAGTATTTATTGGCTTTGTAATTGCTTGTTTGGCCTTTTTTTGTGTATTTTTCCTTAGTTCTTTCTGTGCATGTTGGAAACGTTCTTGTGACCGAGTCGGACCCTGCATTTGTCTCGTACGGTCTTCTCCGTTTCATTCACGCTGTGTTTGTGCAGTTTTCTATGCTGCGTACGCATCGGTCGCGGTGTTTTGTGTTACTTCGGCTCGGTTTTGTATGCGTGTCGGTCGTACGGCTTGTCCTCCGTACGACTCGGTCGTGGTTTTCGCGCCTTGCATCGTACTTAGCGGTTTGGAGTTTGCGTGTACGTTTCGGTTGGATTTGTTCCGGGTGCGTGTCGGTCGGTTCGATTCGCGTGTTTTTCCGGCCGGATTGCTGTTTTCCGTGCGGCTTGGTCGTTCGGCTTGGGTTCAGTACGTGTCGGTCAGATTTTGCACGGCTTGCATCGTACTTGGCGTGTCGGGCGCCACAGGTACGTGTCGGTCGGAATAAATTCCGGCTCCGAGTCGGTCGGTGCTTTTTCCGGCCTGAATCGGAATCGACCCCTTAGTGTAAATACACATTACACTGCAAAGGTATTACATCATCTGTGAAGAAACCACGAAGGAGGAGTTTAAGCCTTTATCACTTGCTTTCTTACAGTAAGAGGTCCTTGAGAAATAACCAATACATAAAGAGATACAGGATGGTACACTCCGGCAATTGAAGAGGACAACAAAAATCTTTATCATTATCTTTGGCTATTCTGTAAATACCCAATAAATAGAATTACAAAATGTAATGTGAACAAAATGTGAAATTATTATAAAATAAGCATTGGCAACATCAATAGGTGTGATTTTTTTCTTACTACAGGGAATGTTTGGTAATACTTGGGTGACCAAGAGTGTTTCCCCTACCAGTCCTAGAAAGACAATCCCATGGTGAAGCATCATATTGATCTCCGAGTTCGATGGACCATCACAGAAATGTGTTATGAAGGAAACATAAATTGTGAACTTAAAAGACATACACAGCAAAATTTGGCACTAGGCCAGTATTTTCTTCGCATATTTAGGAATACCTATGTGTGTGCACGTTTTTACTTTCTGAACCAAAAAAGCCATATAGGTAACAATATATCACAACAACAAAGTAAAACAAATGAATGTGGAAGAGGCGTTGGTGATTACCACTAGACCTTTATGATAGGCTAAAGCCTCCAAACAGCCGCACACATCTTAAACAAAGAAAACACAAATCAGCAATTGATATTTTATAGCATAGGCAAAGTAAATACTTCAAAGAAAACACATTGGATCTCAATTACAAGCTACACCTTATGTCATACCAGCAGTGTAACAAAAGGACTACTGCAAGCCCCATCACCAAAATAATAATGGGAACACAAATGGAACAAAGTACCATCCACAAAATATCATTGCCGTAGTTGAGAGCCCTTCCAATTATTAGCAAACCATAACAAATAATGGAAGCTAATAGCTGAAGTAGGCTGGCCCAAAGCTAACTCGCTACCTGCCCAACTTCCTATTGTATTTTTTTCTTAAGAATTAAAAACATTATGTATGCCAAACAGGTAAAGCACTGTAGCCGGACCTAAAAATTGTCAGGCAGGCAGAACCTGTCACCTATGAAAAGAGAGCGATATATTTACTCGTATTCAAGGTTGAAAGATAATAGAAATTCTATAATGCAGTAAAACAGTGTGATAGTGGAACATACTCATAAAGGTCTATATTGTATCACTTACTTTCAATGAGTCTTAGGTTACATCGTTACACCTTCCTGACAGACCTCAATCTTAAAATTAAAATACACAGTAACCTTTGAGGATTGGCGGCCCTTCTCTCAGGTTCGAAGCTTAACAACCAATGGCAAACTGTGAACTGTGACCAAATGGTTTATATTTAACACTGTACAAACTGAACAACACATTCTGGGTCAACTCACGCCTAGAACACATTATTATGCCATTTTCATGGATTGGCTTCATTATCACTTGGCCCCTCATGCTTGTCAAAGTCCTTTTCTGTTTGTCCATATCTGCAAGTGTAGCCTTCACCCCAAAAGTGGAACACTGCTCTCTCCTAAATCTATTTTAATAAACACCTCTCCTTTTAAAAGGGATAAACTCTCCTGGCACATGCTACTTTTCCTGTGTATGTCAAGCAGGTCCTTGTTAGAGTTCAGGCCACAGTCTCTTGGACCAGTTTGTCTGCAGGCAAGAATCAAATTATGTGTCGCTTTCTCTCTCTTGATGCACTCACTCCATATGTCTACTGCACTGCGGCCTAAATCGCTGGTGGATGAGTCTGCAAACATTCAGTTGCCTCCTGCATAAACATAGCAAACTTAGATCTCTGGATTCTTCTTCATCCAACCCTTAGTTTCATCCTCTGGTCATTTTGCTACGGTGTTGGAGCAAGTGGTGACAGCCATCTTCATCTGTGACCTAGAGATGGGTGTGTTGGCCACTGCCGACCCAGCTGGCTCTCCAAATATGGATCTCCATCTGCAGATCCACAAGGTGCATTTAGACATACGCCTTGCAGCTCCCCGAGGTATATTTACAAGCGGATTTTGGCCTCTTTTCTTCCTTATTTCTTAAAGTTATAGAATGGTCTCTAATTGGTGTCGTGCTCTGCTGATTGGTATGGAAGAGCTCATCGATAATCGCAAGGACGGGTTCCTGCCAGTGGTTACCTTTGTGCTCTGCTGATAGGAGAAACCATGAGTCAGCATAAATGGAAGAAAATTCAATGCTATAGCCTTAACTTCTTTCACTGTCTCGCACTCTGCCCCTTGAGCCTCCTCTACCTTCTCCTGCTCCTCTTGTTGCTCCCCTGCTGCTGGGAGGACCTGTGGTTCCTCCGCCTGTGTCCTCTATCCTCATAGCTATTGTCAATGAGCAGGACAAAAAAAACCATAATGGTTTACAGTACTTCACTCCTAGGGTTGTTGACCTCCAACCACTATGCAGAAGTTCTCCCTAAAAACTCAGAAAAAGCTAGTTCCTGTGCTTAATTTGTATTGGTGGTTGCAGGTAGTGGGAAGCAGAACTAGGTCTTAGTGAGTGGCCAGGTCTTATTTTTCATCCTCATACTCACACTCAGAACAAGAGAGACAGAAAAGGGAAAAATAGGAAGGAAGAGAAATATAGTAAAACCTTGACAAAGGCAGAAAGTAAGGCTGAAATAGAAACTTCAATAGTCAGACAGAAGTGTAGGATGGTGGAAATAAGACAAAGTAGGCTTGGTGTTCCTCATTCTCGTCATTCTGCAGCATCGGAAAACTTTAGGCCCTTGCACTTATTTTTGTTTTTCATAAATTAAACACTGGCTGTAGCTCACCTTGTGGAACACCTGCAGTCAAGCTAAGTAACACAAGCTTCAAGTCAAAATGTCTCTGCTACATCTGTTCTCACCCATAAATGTCCCAGCCAAGATTGCCTCAATCCTCTAGTGTATAAACAAGAGAGAAGTGTTGTTTTTTTACTACACATAGTTCCCTGTCCCATAGCATGATACTGGTAACAGCAGTTCTCTTGACAGGGCACCGTGGCATCAGAAGAGAACAGTACTAGAGTGTGACAGAACGAGCCGGAACAAAGGATTCTGTCTGGGATCAAAAACTGTGGTGCATCAGGGCTAGGGTAGGGTAATTATTAGGTTGAAGCCTACCAAACAGTATAGTTGTCTGGTTTGCTAAAGACATCTTGGGGACACATCTTGGGGACATTCAGAAAGCTGACCTAGGAATGCATTCCGTCCATTGCTGACCATTGGCTTTGTGGTTTGTAACTCACACTTTCTGTATCTATTTGCTGGCTTGATGAGTTTTCGGCTGTCCAGCTTGAGTTCTTCTCTCCCATTGACAAAACCTTGTTTACTGTATACTTCCATAAACTTACTTTCTATAAACAGGCCTTTAAATCGTGTTCTTATCTTGTCACATTTGCTGGGCATTCCAAAACAGAGTTCAAATGTTAAGCTGTCTTCTGAGGGAGCTTGGTGTTTACTTTTCTTTCTCTGCCTTCAAAGTGAGAGAATTTATGTGACAATCCTGCTGAGTACCCATGTAAGAGGAGAGTGTGTAGGGTGTTTATTTTTTCTAGCACGCAACAAAAAAAATTAACTGTGCTGATTTTCAAAATATATCAGAATTAGTACAAATGAAGCACATTTTTTTGTAATTCTGAAGTGTGGTGGAAACAAATATTTTAATACGATCAAAATACATCAATACACTAGGTGATGACATTTGCACACATTATCATGTGTGTGCAGTAAAACCATATTTTGGTGCAAATGTGATCGTCATTTCAATTGAAAATGTGATGTCTGTTCTGGCAGTGTGCTACCACACCATGCATACTCCACACTGTGCCACTCCACTCCACTCTATGCCAGCCACTCCATTCTACGCCACTCTACGATATGCCACTCCACTCTACGCTCCTCTACTCAAAGACACTGTATGACACAACACACCACTCGACTCCACGCCTCTCCATTCTACGCCACTCTACTCCACACTACTCACCCCACTCCACTCTACCCCACTCCACTCCAATCTTTCCCACCCCACTCCAATGTATCCCACTCTACCCAACTCCACTTCGCTACAATCTACCCCAATCTACTTCACTCTAATCTACCCAACTCCACTCCAATCTAACCCACCCCACTTCCATCTACCCCACCTCAAACTACCTCACTTCAATCTACCCACTCAACCCCAGTCTACCCCACTCCACTCCAATTAACCCCACTCCACTACGATCAAATCTACCCCACTCCACTCTACTCTACTCCAATCTACCCCACTCCACTACACTCAATCTAATCCAATCAACCCTACCCCACTTCAATCTACCCTACTCCACTCCAATCTACCCCACTCAAATCAAATCAAAAACAACTTTATTCGGAGTAATATTTACATCCATAAAAGCATACTGTAGGACAATAAATTCAGCATTCATAGAAGGAAATAATGAAGTTTTACATAAAATATCCAAAATTTCATAGTTATTTTTAAAACATCGTGAAAACCCCACAAGGAGATTTGGATATTGTCTTCACATAATGAAAATGACCACAATTTTCATATTTCCATTATTGTCGATACAGTAAAAGTAAGTTAAAACTATTGTACATGTAAAAATATTGATTTGAAAATGTGCAAAACTACAAGAGTCTCCATAAAACAATTTTTTAAGCATTATATAAAAAAGGCACAATATCCTAAGGCTTTGTTAAAGATATCTAAAATTGGGCACCATAAGCAATCAATTATTTAATATTGAATGTAAAATCGTTAAGGTCCAAATCAAGTCGAGTATGCCTTAATCTATTTTGATACAATAAAAAAGTCATCAAAACACACGTGGTAAAAACAAATATACAAACTTATCACAATTATGTTCCATGGTTCAACGACATAAAAAAGGACAAATCTTATTTTCATAGATATGTTACATGCTACTAAGGCCAGTGAAACAATCCATTATATACATGAGTGCCAATACCTAACAGCAGCCTTTAAAAATGAAAATTGATCAAATAGGCCAGAGTTATAAACACACCAATGATTAAAACGAATATACAAAACTTATCACGATTATATTACATGTTTCAATATCATAAAACAGGGCAATTCTTATTTTCATCATTACGTTACATGCTGCTAAGGCCAGAAGGGCAATCCATATATGTACACGAGTAGATAAAATAGGCAAGGTAAGGGACTAATTTTAACAAAAAATTCACATTGTGTTCCGATACCTAACGACGGCCTTTAAAAACGAGGAAATGATCATAATAATCTGTTCATTTTCCAACAGTTGTAACCTTAATAAAGCTGTTCTGCATTGTTTTAGGCCCCAGCTTCTAAGAGTGGGCATTAAAAACTTTTCCTTGGTACAACATAATATTTACAGAACAAAGTGCAATGCAAGGTTGTTTGTATTGAAATATCATCACATGGGCATATAGGCAACCTTTCTGACCAATCATTTTTTTCAGGAAATGTGACCAGCCTAAAAAAAGACCCACAGCGAAAGCGAGCCAAAAGCATACGACAAAAGCTACTCTGTACCAATACCAAATAAGGTTGTAAGCCTATACATGTGGTCATCAAATGGTTGTCCATGACTGTTTTTTTCCCCCTCTCCACTAGCCAAAGCTTATTCTCTAGATGGTTCAGGCAGTTGTCTTTTAATGTTTTTCTGGATACCATTTCCAGGGTACTCGGGAGTCGAAATATTCTGGGTGGCCAATTTCATATGTGAATCTTTTTATATAATTAATCCATGTCATATTAGCCACTCTATCTGATTTAAGACAATCAGAAATTACATCTCTGTTAAAACCAGTCTCCACCGATACCCAAACCTTATGCCATAATAATAGGGGGTTAATTTTGATGGTATCAGAAATGTAAGAAAGGCCAAGTTCCCTATGGCAGCTAAAAGTGGCGGTAGAACTAGGAACAGCCAACAAGTAACGGATAAAAGTATTTTCGCAGCATTGAATTTGTTCTGCTTCTTCAATGCCCCAGATGCCAGCTCCATATGTCCCTGTTGGGATGCATTTGGATTTATAAATGGCCAGCAACTCTGGGACTGGTCTACCGCCTAATTTCTTAGAGAAGTTAATAACCGCTCCAATAGCTCTTGAGAAGTTCAGTTTTCTAGCCTTCATGGCCGCTTTCCAAGTTCCCTTCCTATCAAAGGTTATACCTAGGTATGAAAAAGTATCTGTACTTTCGATTTTTTTACTATCAATAAAAATGTCACATATCTTTTTCCTGTTTGTTCCACAACTCATAGTATATGTTTTTGTGATGTTTACCCTTAAGCCCCTTTCATTCATATAGGCAACAAAGTTACTAACAGACCTTTGTAGTCCTAATTGCGTCCGCGCCATTCTCACTGCGTCGTCCGCATATAAAAGGATGGGGACGGGGGTATCCCTTATGGTTGGGTAATCACATTGATATGTGCTCAAATGATGTCCCAAGCTGTTAATATAAAGTGAGAAAAGCAGAGGGGCAAGTATGCACCCCTGCCTAACTCCCTTTTTTATAGGGAACTTAGATGAGCACTCCCCCTGTCTCCCAAAACGGACCCTCGCCCCGGCTCCCCTGTACAATTCCTTAATGAACGTCAGCAGTGGTGGATCGACCTTTAGTTCTTCAAGGATGTTCCACAATTTATCATGTTTAACGCAATCGAATGCGGAACTTAGGTCTACAAACGTAAGAAAAAGTTTACCCTTCTTTGCTCTTGTATATTTATCTATGATTAATGACAGGTTAAGTCCCTGCTCAGTTGTACCTAAACCTGAGCGAAATCCGTATTGAAAATTTGATAGGACTCCCATGTCTTCAATCCATGTCTGTAGTTTATTTAAGATGACCCTCCCTGCAACTTTCATGAGAGCATCCAGTAAGGAAATGGGGCGGTAACAGCTTGGTTCATTTCTATCCCCTTTTTTAAATATGGGGATCACAATTGCATCCATCCACGTGGGAATGAACCTATAATGATTACAGCTGTTTAGAACATTCGTTAAAATTGGGGCCCACAGCCCCACGTTCGATTTGTAGACATCCACCGGGATACCGTCTGGGCCCGGTGCTTTCCCTGAGGTACTTTCCTTTAGCGCTCTAATGACCTCCTCAAGAGAGATATCAATGTGTAGGGGAAAGGGTCCATATTTGATGTTATCTTCGGTGCCCAATGCTGCTCTTGCTATAATGGTTTCACTAACGGTCTCATCATTATATAGTCCCATAAAAAATTCTACCTACTTTTCTCCTGTGATAGCCGTGTCTATGATATCGGTCTCTCTATTAATAAAAAAGGGAGCATTGACCGCTTTCCAGAATCCAGTATTATCTTTCCTTAAGCAGGCCTGATGTAAGGACTCCCAGGCTTCCCTTTTAATTGTACTTTCCGTTTCTTTAGGGCTGATCGATATAATATTCTGGCCTGCCTTACTTTTTCCTTGCATCTAGGCGCACTATGCAGGGTATTTTTCAGGAAAGTGTGCGTCTTTGTACATTCTTTATCAAACCAGCCCAAAGGGCTGCGCGATACATCTTGCTTTTCCCTGGTTAATAATTTCCGAGCCTCGGCTGTAATCTTAAGGAAGGCATGGAATATTTCTTCATCATCCCTGCCCTGTGAGAGGCATACATCTATTTCCTCTGTCGTTTTTTTGATTAGTCGTTGGAGGAATACCCCGGGATCCACTTTTGCCCAATTTAAAGTATACCCGTTAGTGCTTGCAAGGTGAATATCAAAATTATATCGTGTATTCCTATTAATTCCTCTAGCCAGGCCTCTCAATGAGAGATTTAAACAAATTGGGTAGTGGTCACTCATTACAATATCAAGGGTATTACAGGTAAGTATGTTACTAGAATAGCTCTTAGACAATAAAACAAAATCAATAGTTGAATTACAACCCCTACCATTAAAGGTCGTTTGAAAGGGTATCGGGGGTGAGCACAAATCATTTGCATATCCTAAGTCAAATTGGAAAACCATTTCATTTAACAAATCCCCAATGTTTGTATGGGCAAAATGTGGGGTGTATCTTCCCTATCCTTGCCCAGGCCACAGATGCCCTGTTCACTATGTTTGCACAAGTAACAGTTAAAATCACCAACCCATATGATAAACATATCCCGTGACATTTTCCCTTCGATATGTTTTAAAAGTCGACAAAGGTCGGTGAAAACATTCATTATCAAAGTTTTAGGGATATTGTTATAAAAATTTATCAGCACAACGTCCTTTTGCCCACCCAGGTTCATTGTCAATATCTGATAAAACTCACTGGCATTTACACTTTTCACGTTGTTAACCCCTGCCACATTAGAAACATAGGTGCATAAGCCCCCTTTATTTCGCCCCTGTTTGGTTATAGTTGCTGGGATATTGAAAGTTTGGAAACCTTGTAAGTGTATATCCCTAGGTGCCCACGTTTCTTGAAGGCAGATTATAGCATATTCCTCTATGAACGTTAACCACTGTTGATCTCTAGCTTTAGCTGCCAGCCCTGCGATATTCCAGGTTAGTATTTTACATATTCCACTGATATTTGGCTTAGTCAATTTTCCTTCGGCGATCCTTTGCAACCCAAATGTGGTGTGTTCATTAAAACCCTTATCAGTACTACTTTGAATATTGGGTGGGTCTATGCATATGTCCCCCCCCCCATGATTTAATCTTTGTTGGGTATTTTGCCTCTTGCTTTCTCGTCCTGAGTGCGAATATCGGGTCCCCTACAATACATGGGGTCTCCCCTTTGAAGTGACAAATCCACTTTCCCTTGAGCCACCTCCCACCCTTGGTTTGGAACTAGTCAGTCCAACTCCTCCAACGAGGTTAGGGGTTCAAAGCGGTTACAGAGTGCGATATTTCCTCGAGGTAAGGGTTCTATATGGGAGTCCCCTACGAATATTCTGGCATCAGGCCTGCGAGCGAGTGAATGAGGTGGATAAAAAGCTCCTAGCGATAGTACATTAATTCCATGATTGTTATGAAAAGCGTTCCCTATCTTAGTTAAGATGGCATGAACTAACATGGGATCACTAAACGTCAAAACTATGCAATCTCCCTGGAGCTCTTTTCGTTCTTTGCCCAGCCAAGCAACTCGTCTTGCCATTTTAAAATTTTTAAATAGCGTATCACAGGAGCCAAAATGTTTTCCCAACCAATGGAGTGACTTATTACGAAGTTCACTCCATGATTCATGTCCCGGAGTCAACAAAGTAGGGACATTGGCCAGAATTACAACATACGGCGTGGCAGCCGGGGGCAAATCAAGGCGATTACACAGTGGATGGTCCGGGTTAAACCTTGGTCCCATGGATGTTATCCCCATACTGTTTTGGGATTTGATGTTTTCTACAGGCAGTCTATTTGGCCCAATATCTTTATGTAAATCCGTCGTGCCTAAGATGGGTCCATGGAGTGAGGGTCTGGTAATGGTATCCCTCACAGCTATGGTTGGGATGACTATTTGATTCGTGCTAGTGGGCCCATTTAAACATGATTCTGTCTGTATAGTCGGGGAGATACCCACTCTTTTATTAATGTTACTTTTTCCCATTAGATGTCCCTCTAAGTTTGCTACTCTCTCTGTCAATTTTTCCAGGGCTCCCACCATGTGGCTATGCAATGCATCTATACTTTTGGATATATTTTCCAGTGCCAGTGTTTGTCCCTCCATTTGGGCAATCATGGTAGTTTTCCCTGTACTAGCAGAGTTTTTACGGGCAAGCTGTTTTAAAGGTAACAGTTTACCAGGGGTTTTCCTTTTCTTGCCTTGCGTGTTTTTGGGCTGCTTCGCCGGGTTTTGCCCTCCCGTTTTCTGTGCTTGGGGGCTCTCTAACTCGCTTGGGTTTTTCATACGCTTAAGAGGGGGTCGTAAATCCTCCGCTAAGTCGCTCACATCGCCCCCATCTATGATGGCTGCAATTTCTAGTATACTATCATTTCGGGTACCCTGAGCTATGTGAATCTCACTTAGGGTTGTTGGAACATTAAGACTATGACCTCCCACCTCCCTTCCCGAACCCCGCCTTCCTTTAGATAGAGTTTCCTCTACTGTATTAATTTGGTCTTCGATAGCCCCCATAGCCCCGGTGAGGTAAGTCAACAGTGATGTTTGGCCTGGTGCATTTGCTATATTGCCTACGTGGCTCAACTTCCTTTTGGACATTATTAGAACTCTCTAATTACAAACATGCAGTTTAGGATGCTTACTTGAACATGTAGTCCTTAGTCCAGATACAAGTCAGCTATAAGGGTTTAGAGGGCTAGCCCAGCCCGGCCTCATTCGGCCCCTGACGGGCACAGACGGGTCCGCCCTTGGTCCGGGCTTCGTCCGGGCGCACCCCGCGCACGTCCCGCGCTGCGGTGTTCGCGCTGGGGATATGTAGGCGCCTCCTGGCGCTAGAACGGTGACGGGCACAGCAAGGGAGTCTGGGGAGTGTAGTTCATCACTCTCCCAGGCCCGCAAGGATCTCCCGGTTCTCAATGGGCTTGGCCCCCTCCTCAGCCCTGGCATCGTGGTAGGTGAGCTTCCCCCACTCTACATCAATCTACCCAGTCTACCCCACTCTACTCCAATCCACACCATTCTACCCCACTCCAATGTACCCCAATCCACCCCAATTCAACCCACTCCACTCCAATCTAGCCCGCTCCAGTCTACCCCAGTCCAATGTACCCCAGTCCATTCCAATTTACCCCACTCCACTCCAAGTTCTACTGCAATATATATCCAACTTCTCTCCACTCTAATCTTTCCCACTCCAATCTGTCCCACTTCACCACAATCTAAACCACTCCAATCTACCACAATCTACCCCACTCCAATCTATCACAATCTACCCCACTGCACTCCAATCTACCACACTCCACTACAATCTAAACATTCCTCAAATCTACCCCACTCTACTCCAATTTAACCCACTCCACCCCACTCCAATCTACCCCACCCCAATGTACCCTACTACAGCTAACCCTCCTCAATCTACCCCACCCCAATCTACGGCACTCTCCCCCATCTACCACATTCCAACCCACTCCACCCAGACCCACTGCAATCTACCCCACCCCACTCCAATCCACCCCACTCCAATCTACCCCACTCCAATCATCCCTCTTCAATGTACCCCACTCCATTCCAATCTACCCTACTTTAATCCACCCAATCTATCCACTCCACCATAATCTACCCCACTACACTCCACTCCAATCTACCCCACTCCACTCTTCATCAATCTATCTCACTCCAATCCAATCTTGACTCCACTCAAACCTATCTAACTTCACTCTACCCCACTCTACTCCAATCTACTCTGCTTCAGCAACCACAATCTACCCCAATCCAATCTACCCCACTCCACCCTATCCCATTCTACACCACTCCACTTCACTCTATTCTACCACACACCACTCAAATCTACCCCACTACCATCCAATCTAACCCACTCCACCCAATCCACCCGACTCCACCCCACTCAAATCGACCCTACCCCACCCCAAACAACTCTACTCAAATCTACTCCATCTACCCCACTCCCTTCCATTCTATCCTACTATAATCCACTCAATCTAACCCACTCCAGTCTACCCCACTCCACCCCACTCCAATCTATCCCAATCCACCCCACTCCACTCTTCACCAAACTACCCCCCTCCACTCCAGTCTACCCCAATATAACCCCTCCACTCTACCCTAATCTACCCAACCCTATCTACCCCACTCTAATCTACCCCAATCTGCTCCACTCCAGTCTATCTCACTCCATCCAGTCTATCTTACTCCACCTCAATCTACCCATCTCCACCCAAAACTACCCCACTCCAATCTACCACGCTAATCTACCCAAGTCCCCCACTCCAATCTATCTCACTTCAATCTACTTCACTCCAATCTACCACAATCCACCCCACTCCAATCTACCCCAATCTACCACACTCCGCTCTACGTCAATCTTCCCTACTCCACTCTACCCCAACCTACCCCACCCTAATCTACCCCACTCCAATCAATCCCACCCCACCCTACCCCACTCTACACCACACCACTAACTTTTAGCCATGCTGAACAGCATCCACACTGGTGTACAACATGGCTAAATCACATTGCCAATAGCTCTTGCATAGACTAGATCTATTGGCTTTGCCAATGCTTGTTTATTCTGTGGTGGATGTGAACCCCAAGGCACACGTGCGCACCCACACACACACACACAGTTCTCAGTACTTGCAGTGAGGACTGTGTGTGCAGTTCAAACTGTGTGAGATGTCAACAAACGGGAGGGCACAGCATGACTTTGAGAGGACAGGTAGGATTTTAGGATATTTATGATTTCTAAAATGAACAAATGCTACCTATATGATATCCCAGGCTCAAGCTATAATTCTGAATGTTTTGAGGATGAGTGGTTGGTCCTTGTGTCATGGTTGTCCGGAGTGGACGCAGTGGGGTGGTGGGAAAGGAGCACATCTAGTCCCTCAGGCAACTCCGAGTCCTTGACCATGTATGATTGATTGAGAATTGGGTGAGAGAACAGTACCTGGCATTGGGAGGAACTACAACTCCCACAATACCTTGAGATGGTCAGCTCCAAGGACTCAGGATGGGTGGAACCATGAATACAAAAAGCCCCTCCCTTTGAGCTGGCCAATGCTTGTCAATCCAGTTTCTGAGCCGAGTGTATTCAGCTCTATCTAGCCGTGTTTAAAGGATTCTCTCGAGCGGCTCGTTCAGGACTGAACGCTGCCGTTACTCCTTACCGCTGCAGTACGAGACTTTGTTTACGTGTTCCAGCTGGACGCGTTCAGAATTGGTATTCTTAAAAGACTCTTGCGGACCCGGTGAGGTCTTCCAGTCCAAGTACTTTATTCTTTTGTGACTATAACAATTGCAGGACTTCTTGGTCTCTTCGGATAGGATCATCTGAGTAGTTGTGATACTCTCTCTGGGGCAGTATTATGTCACAGTCTTCCTGGTGTGGACTGCCTGTGAGTAGACAGAGTGATGTTTTCACATGATAACGTTACTAAAGTATGAGCATGTGCTTGACGTGAAGTTCTTGTTGTTTCCTTTCACCTACAGAATACCACATACAGTCCCCTGCCCAGAGAGAAAGAAGTTTCCTATACTAAAAGGAGAGGACAGAAGAGGTTCTGTGGTGGCGGACTGCTGCCTTATTTCTTTATTATTTTATCCACTTCCCTTTTCCCCTGGGTGCTTCTGTGCAGGGCAGTGGCTTGTAAAAAATTCCCTGCGGGTTGCACAGGGTGGAACTGAAAAAACTATCATCGCCCCCGCTGGATCTGTTCTGGAAGGTTGGTGTCTAATACTTTCTGCTAACCTATCACAACCTGACACATTGTTTGGTTTAATTAGGCTATTAAAATGTGATTTGAGAGAAAGGTAGGAGCATAGAGCTAAGCATAATTATTGATTGAGACTATGGTGGAGGGAATTCATACATAAATTAAAAAGTCAGCACAGGTTCATAGAAGTTTGTTATATTTGGGGTGAAGAGGAAATATTTCATTTAGGAGGAGTTGGATTTAATATCCACTCTAGTGCCTCGTCAATTCAGCACATCTAATAGTATGTGGGCATCTTGAAATAAATTGTGGTCTAATGTGTACATTGCTGAATGGTCTCCATAGCCCTCTACTAAGGGGCCAGTTTCTTCATACATAGATCGAAGACCATACATTGGAGGATAAAACCCTAGTGGATCCCACAAGCTGTTTGGGCAGATGATTGTTTCCAGTCAGGTGAAGTGTGTATTCTGTGAGAGTAAATAATACCACTGACCAAAGAAAATGTAAAACAAATGCCCTTGTGTGTTGATGAGATATATAGTTAGGAAACTAAAGTGCTAAAAATGCATCAAATTGGTTCAAAAGAGCTCAAGCAGACAATCTTTGCTGATGAAATTGTGAGGCTATAGTGAACGTATTGCTTATGCGGTCACCCTCTTAGCGCTGGATCTCAGACCCCAGGAAGATTGATACAGCGCAAAGAGAAACTTTGAACCTTACATGTGCATTTTAGCCTGCAGTACTTGTAATACGTGGGCAGGATATCTGTTACTTGATGACAGAGAATTCCATCCCCCATTTATTTTAGATTTGTGCTTCTGGGTCAAATTATGTTTTTGTTTATTCCACTCAAATAAAATGGAGTAAATTCAGACAAAGTTGTGCCAAAAGTATTTGGATCAAAGACCCTACAATACACTGGCTTTGCATCAAGTCATACATCAATGATAATCTAATCAATGGAAGTACCTGCAGTGATCATATCATGCAGTTTAGTACAATTACCTAATGTCCTGAGGACCAGAATCAGCACACATCACTGGACAAGTCTAGATCTATCCAGATCCTTGCTGCCTTCACACATCCTATCCTATTTCATTCAGCAGTCAAACCGGTATTGAAAACGTGTGTATTCTGGAACCTCACCCTATTCTCAAGAGCATCAAGTGGGCCAAATTCGACTTCAGGGTTGTCTCTTATAAAGTTGGGGGGATGGAATCATGGCGCTCTTTTGCCACACTATCATGACACCATGCCGTGGTTCTAGTCGGAGTTTCAGGTATGGAAATATGTACGCGAGTGGTAGAGTTAGTGGTGGCATTGCAATATTTGACAAAAGTGTCTTAATGCAGGAAACGGATTGAATACTTGAATCGCTTGTAATACTTGAATAGCTTGTAATACTGCGAACACCTGCTTAACTTGTATGTCTGTGCCTTTGATCAATATTAATATAATTGGGCTATGATATGTTTGAGGATTTGTTTGTGTATGAATGATCACCACATCGAACTTTGATGAACACATGAAGCAAAATACAAAGATGAAAACTCAAAATAAATGAATGTAAGAACTGAATAACATGTAAAGTTTATTGATTGAAGTGGATGAAAATTTGAAAGCGACAACCACGTCACCAAGAGTGCTCACTGAATCCGCGTTCTCCCTGTTGGAGGGTGTTATGTTTGCAATTGTACCCCACACCTCATGGATCAGGAGGTGATATTCATGAGCACCTAAGAGGAGTAAACAAAATTACTTTTCGTCAGAAAATCTCACCGACACAGGGTGTGCAACCGTCATCTAACTACTGATCACCACATTACCCATCCAAAGATAGCGGAAAGGTTTATAATTATTTGTGTGCAATATTTAGGATATTTTTGATCACTAAAAATTAGAAATAATGCAAGCTGGATATGGCCCACTCGTAAATGGAGGAACAGTATTTTTTATATAGTTGGAATGCCAACTGCATTGCTGGCTATTTCATGCCGCAAACAAACACTCTATGTAGTAAGGGAGTTTGGAACTTTTTTATTTGGATCAATAAGTGTGTGAAATATTCCCCTTCTTTTGAAATGTGGCTCACTTTATAGTTGGAGATGATGTCTCAATAGTAATTTATTTTGTACGGGTGAACTCTCCTTACATTCTCAATCATGGTAAAAATACTAGATTTATAATGAATATTTTTACTAGACAATTGTTGCAATTTCAATGATTTTAATTTATGGGGGATTGCTGGGGTTATTTGACTATGTTTGAAAATATATACAAGAATGGATGAAAAGGCTTACACAGACATTGTCTTTGGAAAAGTATAATTAGGTGAGAAAATATATTTTTATAGACTCTGCTGACCTAATCATAGGATGTCAGCTAAGTTCACAAGAATATTTTCTGATAAAGAGTATTATTTAAAAAATAAATAGAGTTTATGATATTGTCTAATTGTGGATTCAAAACATTATGAAACACGAGTGTCTATTTTAAAAGAAATTGGGATCCAGGTGCATAATATGTTTTTAGTTATGGTTTGAGGGTTCTACAACTATCGCATTTATGCATTCCAAGATTATTTAAAATGTTTGCCTTGCCTCTTAAAAGACTTAAACATATGCAAATCTCATAAACTGTCTAGTCAAAAGAAGGAAAATATACTAAGGATGTTGCAGCCCACCGGAAGGGCACCAGGAGAACACTGACTCGGCGCGCTAAAACAGGATAGCCGCCCGAGAAACTACAGGTTCCATGAGCCTCGGCGTTTTTGACGTTGGTGACGTCAGTACGCACCCGAGGCGTCTCGTTGAAAACTCTTCCCAGGCATCGGAACGATGCCGCTTACTTTTTCCTTGAGGAGCCACACTGCGTGATCGAGGCGGCTGGTAAGGGTGCTTCGTGCACCGACTCTCTTGTTCCTTTCCTCTGGGTCGCAGTGCCACGCTCATTTCCCTTGTGGTGGCAGTTTTGAGGGGATCCGCGCTGCTCCTTGTGTTGCTCCGTTGGCGGAACCACTTGCCGGTTCCTTGCGGAGCAACTTCCCCACGGAGCCCCTATTCCAGCACACACACACACAGAGGGAGAGACCTGTGCTGTTTCCTAAAGGGTCTTCCTCTATTGCTTTCAAACGCTGTGTGAAAATCCTTGATCTTTTCGGGCAAGCAAGCACAGACACGTTTTCCCCTGTTGGTGAACCGCCATCGGTTCTTGCGGGGAAAACGCTACTTCCTGGTCATAGAGGGGCAGGCAAGCCCAGACATGTTTTCCCCTGTTGGTGAACCGCCATCGGTTCTTGCAGGGAAAACGCTACTTTAAGTTTCATAACCTTTAAGAGATATTGGTTGCCTATTAATCACCGCCAGGAGCAATTGGCGGCTTTGCCTTATGATTTTTTTGTTGGGTCATGTGAACTACACTTTTGGGGTACCGATCGCCTCATAAGAGGGAACTATCCTTGAAGGTCAAAGGATAGAGACTGTATTGAATTCTCCATGTACATAGGGATTGTACCCAATTGAACACAGCCTTTACCCAAGACACATTGTGGCAGAGGGCCGGAATTATTTCCTGTTGTTTCTGATATTCGTGCAATGATTATTGGAGTCATGTTGGTTTCTTTGTGTGTCCAGTAGCAGGGGTATTGAGAGTGAGCAAGAGGACGGCTCTTCCGCACCCCTGTCTCGGCATACAGGATTGTTCATATGGTATGTAGAGGAATCCTGTGTAAACCCTCAAACCTTGATGTTTCGTGGTATTGATCAAACTGCTGATTATGGTATTCTTTCACCAGATTTAGCCGAGTACCACGGCAAGCCAGTAAGACTCCCAGCATTAGAAAAGAAGGTTTTCTTTCTTTACAGGTACCACTCTTAGAATTCACTTTTATCATTCCAGAGGGGTCAGGGTAAGACAGGAAAGAACTGTGTGGATTCTCTATTTGTTTATACCTGTCTTGTTGTCTTTCCAGGTCTCCCTCCCTGCTGTCCCCTTCCTTCCCTTCCCCCGCTTGACCACTCCACGGAGTCTGTGTATATACTTTCAGACCGTGGTGGTGTCGAGAGGTGGACCATTCTAAGCAACGTACGATCCTGAGGATTCCAGGCCACGACCGAGTAAGTGGCCCAAGGATCATATAGAACAGACAGAATTGGCAGCTTCCAGGGCAGAAACAGCTACATTACAAGCCACAGTAGACAGGATGCAAAGAAACCCTTTCAACGCAGGCATGCCTCTAGCATCTCATTCTCCCCCTCTGGTGGTGGAGATACCCACACCCGTTCCATTGGCCACCCCGAGCGATTCCACGGGGAGAGCAGCAAAGTACAGGTTTTCCTCACTCAGGTACTACTACATTTCTCTTGTAAGCCCAAGGCATTCACCACCAACCATGCAAGGGTAGCCTTCCTGATTTCTTATCTAGCAGGGGAAGCTGCTCAATGGGCGGTTCCTATAGTAAAGAGGGACGACCCCTTGCTGTATGATTGGGACTCTTTCATAAAGGATTTCGAAAGAACTTTCAATCGTCGGACATACACGCTTTCAGCGGACAAAGACCTATTGGAGCTGAGACAGGGAAATAGGGACCTCATAGCTTATTTGAATGACTTCCGCCGACTGATTACTGAGACCAAATGGCCGGAGGCAAAACAGGCCGCCATCTTTCATAGAGGTCTCAGAAAAGAGATAAAAGATGTGTTGGCCCAGATTGAACCACAACCAGCGAATTGTGAAGATCTGATAAACCTAGTTCTCCGTCTGGATCATCGCCTCAGTGAAAGACGAGGAGAAAACAAACGGAGGGACCGAGCCTCCTGGCGACTGGACCAACCAAAGACCTCTGACAACTCATCCGCTACCAAATCCGAGCCTATGGAGATAGGAGCGGTTCGTTCCACCCTTACCCACGAGGAACGGGAATACCGGCGAAAGAAAGGACTTTGTATATACTGCGGGAGGAAAGGCCATTTTATCAAAGAATGTACCCTGAGAACGAAGTACCCACGCACGGAACCTCGCAAACAAGTAGCTGCTACATCTGAGGGTGCTGCAGGAAATGACCGAGCTTGAGGAAAGAAGAAGGGTATTCTTCAAGCCCATCCTACATCCCTTCATTGAGTGGAGACACCCCATGTACCAGACAACATTTCCTCATAGACCTTTCCCTGTTTGTAAAAGGGGAGTGGTGTCAAATATCTGCCATGTTGGACTCTGGTGCTACCGGATGTTTTATAGACCAAGAACAAGCATCTGTATTGGGGTTGGTACTACAAGCAAAAAACACCCCATAAACAGTGTTCGCAGTGGATGGGAGATGTCTGGAAGCAGGTCCTATCCGTTTCCAAACTGATATCATGGAAGTACGCCAGGGCCATGACCATCTGGAAAGGCTCGCCTTCAACGTGATTCAAGCCCCCCAATATGGGATTATATTGGGGTTACCATGGTTAAGACTGCACAACCCCCGGGTGGACTGGATGGAGAAAACAGTACGGTTTACCTCTGTATATTGTTCAACTCATTGTGTTCCCCCAACTGTGAGTCCGTCACAAGTGATGGCTACGCTTCACCATATTGCTACCGCCGCGGAACATTCGGTCACGCTACCCAGCGAATATCAGGATTACGCCGACGTGTTCAACGATGCGAAAGCCGAGATACTTCCGCCCCACAGGCAATACGATTGCCAAATAGATTTGATACCAGGAGCCGTCGTTCCCACAGGACGGGTATACGCCTTAACGGAACTGGAGAACCCACACCTAAGGGCATATTTGGACAAGAATCTGGCGTTAGGATTTATCCGCAATTCCATGTCTCCCGCGGCTTCTCCGCTATTTTTCATCCCTAAGGCCAACGGCGAGCTACAGGCTTGCATAGATTTCAGGGCATTAAACGCCATCACGGTGAAAAATCAGTATCCTTTACCCCTGATCCCGGTCTTACTGGAGCAAGTGAAAAAGGCGGTCATATATACACGGCTGGATCTAAAAGGGGCCTACCATCTAGAATGGATGCGCAAGGGAGACGAGTGGTAGACGGCTTTTAAAACGTGTTTCGGCCTATATGAGTACCTCATTATGCCCTTTGGGCTTTGCAACGCGCCCGCCGCGTTTCAGTTCTTCCTGAACGATGTGCTGCGCGAGTATTTGGATCACTTCGTCGTTGTGTATATCGACGATATAATAATATACTCACCCACCTTCGAGAGCCACACCAGTCATGTGCGTACCATCCTACAGACTCTGCAAGAACACCATCTCTATTGCAAAATCAGCAAGTGCGAGTTTGGAGTCACCACAGTGGAGTTTTTGGGGGTGATGCTGACCCCTAGGGGACAAGAAATGGCGGAAAGGAAGATAGCAGCGGTAAAAGATTGGCCCACCCCAGCAAATGTCCGAGACATCCAATGCTTTTTAGGCTTCGCCAATTTTTACCGTCGGTTCATCAGCCATTTCTCATCATTGGCGGCTCCCCTCACACGTTTGTTGCAGAAGAAAATTCCCTTCCAATGGACCGAGGAGACACAAAAAGGGTTCGAGGCGCTGAAAGAGGCGTTTGTATCCGCTCCTTTTCTGGTGCACGCTGATCCTGACCAACCCTACATCGTGGAGGCAGATGCGTCTGACCACGCGGTGGGAGCCATGCTGTCACAACGCCATTCTGACACCGGCCAGTTACACCCGGTGGCATATCGATCAAGGAAACCCAACCCAGCGGAACGTAACTACACGATAGCCGAAAAGGAGCTTCTGGCCATTAAAGAAGACTTCCAGGAGTGGAGACACTTCCTTAAGGGAGTCCGACATGTTATCACTGTATATACGGACCACCGTAACCTTCAGTTCATGACGGCCGCCCGTCACCTCTCCCCACGGCAACTACGATGGACCCTGTTCTTTGCCGAGTATAACTTTCTGGTCACATATCGACCTGGAAAAGACAACAAGAAGGCCGACGCCTTAACCCGTCAAACATACACTCAAACACCGGAGGAGCAGGAAGAGAAAGCCATCATTGATCCACAGCACGTCATATGCACCACCGCCACGGAGCCCTTCCTCAAAAGTGTGGCGCGGAGTATTCTCACCAAAGGTTGGAGAACTTGGCTGGCGAGGCATCCAGAATGGACAATAAAGGAAGGTCTACCGGTACGTGGAACACAGTTGTTGATACCCGTCATCTCGCTACGGAAGCGTGTTTTCACCTGGTGTCATACCCTCCCCAGTGCCGGTCACAACGGGGTAGATAAAACGACAGAGAGAGTTATGCGCCAGTTTTGGTGGCCCACTCTAAGAACCGACATCCGTACATGGGTCATGGAGTGCATAACGTGTAATCAAATGAAGATCTCACATGCACGACAGGCAGGACTTCTGCAACCTTTGCCAACCCCGGACCACCCGTGGGAAAACATATCCCTGGACTTCGTTGTTGGTATGCCGCCAGACAAGGGGTACACGGCAATCCTAGTTGTAGTGGACTACCTTACAAAAATGGCCCATTTTATCGCCTGTAAAACCATGCCCACTGCAGGTTAGTTGGCCCAATTGCTGTTAGTGCATGTGGTGAGGTTGCACGGATTACCGCAAGTGGTGGTTTCGGATCGTGGGCCTCAATTTACCGCCAGATTCTGGAAGGCATGGTGTGCAGCCCTCAGAATAACACCTAATCTGTCTACAAGCTTTCACCCTCAAACCGACGGTCAAACCGAGAGGGTGAACCAAACTTTAAAACAATACCTAAGGTGCTATGTGGACAACACCACCGAAGCTTGGGTAGACAGTTTATGGTTGGCAGAAATCGCTTATAACAGCGCTACACATAGCTCCACGAAACACTCCCCCTTTTTCTGCTCTTATGGTTTCCACCCTAGGTTCATTCCTTTTCTGCATCCAGTTAGAACCGTAGCCTTACCAGAGGTGGGACAGAGGGTTCTCCACATTCAAAGAACACTGAAGGAAACACACAGCAGGCTGAGAGAGGCTAAAGAGCACTACAAAGCATACGCAGATAGACATCGGCGTCCAGGGCCCGTTTATAAGTTGGGGGATTACGTATGGGTATCCACCAGGAACATAAGGTTTAAGAAGCATAGCATTTTTAACCCTAAATACATCGGCCCGTACAAAGTAGTAAAGCTCATCAACCCAGTAGCGGTTAGAGTAGCCTTGCCCTCCTTGCTGAGGATTCATCCATCTTTCCACATCTCATTGCTTAAACCCGCTCGTTCTACAGCCAGAAGAGGCTTGCCTCCGGTGCTGGTGAATGAGGATCTAGAACATGAGGTGAGGGGTATCCTAGATTCCAAGATATACCGAACCAAATTATGGTACCGGATAGCTTGGAAAGGATACGGAGATGAAGAGAATACCTGGGAGCCTGCGGTAGGAGTTCACGCCCCACGGTATGTAAAACAGTTCCACAAACGCTTCCCGAGAAAACCATGTCTCTGTCAGTGTTCTTCGGGAGAGGGATGTACTGTTGCAGCCCACCGGAAGGGCACCAGGAGAACACGGACTCGGCGTGCTAAAACAGGATAGCCGCCCGAGAAACGACAGGTCCCATGAGCCTCGGCGTTTTTGACGTTGGTGACGTCAGTATGCACCCGAGGCGTCTCGTTGAAAACTCTTCCCAGGCTTTGGAACGATGCCGCTTACTTTTTCCTTGAGGAGCCACACTGCGTGATCGAGGAGGCTGGTAAGGGTGCTTCGTGCACCGACTCTCTTGTTCCTTTCCTCTGTGTCGCAGTGCCACGCTCATTTCCCTTGTGGTGGCAGTTTTGAGGGGATCCGCGCTGCCCCTTGTGTTGCTCCATTGGCGGAACCACTTGCCGGTTCCTTGCGGAGCAACTTCCCCGCGGAGCCCCTATTCCAGCACACACACACAGAGGGAGAGACCCGTGCTGTTTCCTAAAGGGTCTTCCTCTATTGCTTTCAAACGCTGTGTGAAAATCCTTGATCTTTTCGGGCAAGCAAGCACAGACACGTTTTCCCCTGTTGGTGAACCGCCATCGGTTCTTGCGGGGAAAACGCTACTTCCTGGTCATAGAGGGGCAGGCAAGCCCAGACACATTTTCCCCTGTTGGTGAACCGCCATCGGTTCTTGCGGGGAAAACGCTACTTTAAGTTTCATAACCTTTAAGAGATATTGGTTGCCTATTAATCACCGCCAGGAGCAATTGGCGGCTTTGCCTTATGATTTTTTTTGTTGGGTCATGTGAACTACACTTTTGGGGTACCGATCGCCTCATAAGAGGGGAACTATCCTTGAAGGTCAAAGGATAGAGACTGTATTGAATTCTCCATGTACATAGGGATTGTACCCAATTGAACACAGCCTTTACCCAAGACACATTGTGGCAGAGGGCCGGAATTATTTCCTGTTTCTGATATTCGTGCAATGATTATTGGAGTCATGTTGGTTTCTTTGTGTGTCCAGTAGCAGGGGTATTGAGAGTGAGCAAGAGGACGGCTCTTCCGCACCCCTGTCTCGGCATACAGGATTGTTCATATGGTATGTAGAGGAATCCTATGTAAACCCTCAGACCTTGATGTTTCGTGGTATTGATCAAACTGCTGATTATGGTATTCTTTCACCAGATTTAGCTGAGTACCACGGCAAGCCAGTAAGACTCCCAGCATTAGAAAAGAAGGTTTTCTTTCTTTACAGGTACCACTCTTAGAATTCATTTTTATCATTCCAGAGGGGTCAGGGTTGAACTGTGTGGATTCTCTATTTGTTTATACCTGTCTTGTTGTCTTTCCAGGTCTCCCTCCCTGCTGTCCCCTTCCTTCCCTTCCCCCGCTTGACCACTCCACGGAGTCTGTGTATATACTTTCAGACCGTGGTGGTGTCGAGAGGTGGACCATTCTAAGCAACGTACGATCCTGAGGATTCCAGGCCACGACAAAGGAAATGTACTTTGATGTGCAGTCTATAGTAGAATGGTGCTATTATGAGATATATAAAGTATGAATTAATCATATTACTCATTTGCCACATTATTGAATTGTACATGGCACATGTCTGATTTTAAATTAGAGTCACAAAAAGAAATATACTTGTTTTATGAAATTTGTGTGCCATTAGATGATTTGTATATTTTTGTGCCTATAGGTTTTGAACTCTTTGTATGAGAAGTTTTAGTTTTGTCCTGTATTGTGCTTATACTAAAGTATTTTTATCAGCCATGAAGAAGTCCCAGTGTTTACGGGACAAAACACGTTGGCTGTGCTCACCATACTTTCCACAAAAGATAAAGAATAATGGGCCTGATTATGATGGCGGGGAGACTGCCACCGACAGGCTGTCGGTGGGGGTCTTCCAGCCATCGGAGAGATGTTTCCCGCCCACCATATTACAATGGTGGGCGGGGTGATGCCACGCATCCGACGGGCTCCTTGAGCCCGCCGGTGTGGTGGAGGGGCTTGTAGTCCCTACCATGTTGGCGGCGCCTTCCAGGCACCGCCGTAGGGATTATAATGTCCCTTTCCACCGGCCTTTTCATGGCGGTTAACCCGCCATGAAATTGCGGGCCCCCCTTCCACCCTGACCCACAGACATGGACCTGGGGGGCACCTATGGTGCCCCTCTACATATCCACTTTGCGGCAGGGGCTGCAGCCAGCAGCACCCGCCGCAATGTAAAATATAGGCATTGCGACCGCCGTGGTGGTGGTCGCATTGCAATGCCTACTGTGAGACTGCCGCCTTGTAGGCGGGCGGTTCCATTCCCCGATACGATGGCGGACGTCATCGTAATCAACCCCAATGTTTTGACTGCAAACAAGAAGTCTTTCACTTTATTTTGGAATATAATTTGAAAATATTTTAACTAGTACGAATTACTCTTAATGTTCACAGAGTGCTCCTTCTATATATGTACATGCCAAGCTTACATTATTGTTTTTTTTAACGGTTAACCCAAGGAGTATAGCACCTGTAGTTTGGACCGACTTGAAGTGCAACGTTATACCCTATAACAGTGGTTAGTTGTTTGGGTTCAAGTTTGAAGAATGTTTGAGAAGAAAGCATCATTGCACCCCAATGACTCATGATGAGAGCATACTATTAGCCTTTAAAACAGATTTTGTGGATTTAAAAGCAGCAAAATCATGAGATCCCTCTTCTCTTATCCTGTCCGACTCTTGTTAGTTCGTTTTTTTTTTTTTTTTCTATGCACAAGAGTGAAATGTTCCATGTTACTAGCCCTATGCAATAGTTCTCTGTTATTTTTCCTCTGACACTGCCTGTTTCTTGTCACCCATGTTCTACAGGTCAATAACACCTCAACCCCAAAGCGTGGAGTGCAAATTGTGTGAAAAAGTAAGCATTGAGGTCCACTGCAGCACACCCTTCCTAGGCACCTGAATTAAACTAGTCACATGCCCAAGATCTGACTAAGCTTTGAACAAGCATTAAGATCCTGATCATTTACGACCTTCACACATTGTTCAATCCAGGAAAAATGATAATTACTGATCAATCCAGGATACATTTCCAGTAGGCTATATCATATCAAATCAAATCAAACTTTATTGGAGTGTCCAAGACCCACATAAAATTGCTTAAAAACAATCCAATAAAAAAACACAAATATATACTACAAAGCATAGTATTCCTAGATTGCACAGCCAAATTCAGAAATGATCCCACGCAAAACAAATTTCCTTTGTGCTAAAAAAATTGTAATGTTATTCTATACAGTGTAAAACTATGTTTCCTTAATACAGGGATTAAAAACTTTTTGCAGTAAATACAAGAAAAAAAGTAAAATACAGTAAAAACTGTGCAGATACACTATCACATGGGCAATTATAGTCAGATGAATACTGATGGTGCCCCAACGAGAAACAATGCATATATTTAACAGTTCCCGCCCTAAAACTAAACAATAACAACCTCTCCCACCAATCTTGTGCAACCGATAAATAAAATTCTGAACCAAAAAACATTTTTTAATGTGTGTATAGGTCTTTATGGTCGGTGTCTTCCGGGTACGGGACAAAACTTCCAGAAATTGAAGCTTTACCTGTTTTTTATCTTCTGCACAGGCAAAGGATGGTTGATTGAACAGGGAAGGATGCCCTAAAACTACAAATATAGTGCGGACCTATGTAATCCATGGTATACTCAGGCCTTTGTCATAAGAGAGGCAATCATTGACGATCTGCTGGTTCAGGTTAGCTCCAGGAGTCAAACCGGCAACCACAATAAAATTGGCCCCAGTTTTGTGCGATCTTTTAACTAAGGGAGTCCTAATTCCTCATGCCATTTATAGTGTACAGTCGATGGGGGTACTGCGAGTAGCCACCTACAAATTCAGTTCTCCGCAGTCCGAATGGCAGAGCAGTTTGCGTAACCCCAGATACCTACTCCATATATTGTAGTGGGAGCACATTGAGCCTTATAGATTGCAAGTGCAGATATAATCAAGGGGCTGATTACGATGGTGGACGGACTTCAGTCCGTCCGCCATTGTATCGAGGATTGGGACCGCCCGACATGCTGTAGGCGGTCCCATAGTAGGCATTACAATGCGACCGCCACCACGGCGGTTGCAATGCCTGTATTTTACATTGCAGCGGGTGCTGCTGGCTGCAGCACCCGTTGCAATGTAAAAACGGGACATGTTACATACCCCTGCACTGCATGTTACATACCCCTCCCATGTGGCAGGCACCCCTGCTGTGCCTGCCACATGGTACAAGGATATGACGGGGGCACCATAGGTGCCCCCCAACACCCACAACTAAGGGCCAGGGGGGAAGGAGGGCCCGCTACGTGCCCCCAATGTCCCTTTCTGCCAGCCTTTTCATGGTGGGTAACCCGCAATAAAACGGCTGGCAGAAAGGGACATCGTAATCCCTACGGTGGTGCCTGGTAGGCACTGCCAGCATTGTAGGGACTACGAGCCCCTCTGCCGCACCCGTGGGCTCAAGGAGCCCGTCGGATGTGTGGCGGTCCGTCTTTACGACCGCCACATGTCCGCCCAGCATCATAATATGGCGGGCGGTAAAATTGCTTACGATGGCAGGGAGACCGCCATCGACAGCCTGTCGGTGGCGATCTCCCTGCCATTGTAATCAGCCCCCAAATTACCACCCGAAGACTGAGGCAGATTAAAATGTGCTCCCACAGATCAGGAGAGCTTCATACTGCAGTTAAGAATGTTAGAATTCCAAGAACCAAATGAGTCAAAATGTACCCCTAGGCACAGAAAACTGTAAATTCTTTCTAATCTAAGAGGTACTCTGCGCTATTAAATCCTAGTTGTGCTTAATCTGAACCTGGATAGTATACCAATTGTGATTTCCAAACGTTGCCATCAGCACCTACAGAAATGGTCTCTTTATTTTTTATGGTAGCAGCAACCAGAGTAAGTCTCTCTTGTCAATTTCACAAAATGGTCAACTAGCCTAGTAAATTACTTTAAAAAAATGTTTTCATATAATTAACTTCGAATGTAGTTATTAAAATTCACCCTTTTCTTCTTATTGTTGAAATAGCAATTCCAGTTATATTTTAACAGAAACTATATGCCGAAAATACATATATTTCTCCCAGTTCCTGGCGTTTACAATTTGCCTGGATTTCACATATGGTTCAGGCAGACTAGATGTCTTGTGCAGTTTAAGGAGGCCTGGGGTTGTGTGGTCTCTTCAGTGTCATTTCTATGGGAGCAAAGGTTGTGACATTACGATTGACATGACAGGTCTTTTCAGTCAAAACCGCAACCACAACAGTGCCAGCACCTGATGGATGCTACCATGATTTTACGAGCAAATGAGCCATATTTTGACAAATATAATCTTTGTTGTACCAGTGTTCCAAGCAGGACATTGAATGCTTTGTGCCGTTCGGCAAATCTTCCGTAGGCAAGTGTTCAAGGGTGCAATCACCGCGGCTTCTAGCTCATGTGAGTTTGGCGGGTTTAAGTTTAGATATTATATATCACTGCGATAATTGATACATGTGGGGAGAATATGCGGCCTAACAGCTACAGCTGCCTTCTTTGGAACTCGGCATCAGGTTTGAATCCCGGCTTCGGCACAACATTCTGTGATTCTGGGCAATTCAGCTAATCTCCTAGTGCTTAAAAAAAGAGTGTAATGTCTGGTTCTTCTGTAAAGCACTCTAATGCCCCAAGGCCGAGCTAGCACGTACTATATAAAACTACAAAAACAATACAAATTTGGATTATCAGAAGTTAATTTCCATGCCAGTAGGGTAACACAACACAGACTGTGGATGCCTACAGAAATACTCAATAAACACTTACACTGTTTCGTCGACTGTGCTGGTGTTGGTTTCTTCTTTAACTGTAGGCCTTGCTTCTTAGGAGGGATGTCTTTGGTTTTGGGAGGCTGTTGTGTCTTCTCACAAGGAGGAGTTTCCTTTTTGGGACGCTTGTCAGTCTCCTCTGATGGGCTGCTTTTGGTGGTGGCACAATCCTTGTCTACTGAGCCCCCTCCGGCTCCGGATGAGATGACGCCAGTGAATTCTGGAAAATAAAATGTGTACACTGATCAGTAGAAACAAATGCTCAAACGTAATCTAATAGAAAGGTGATAAAGGTGGAATTATTTAACTTTAGCACAGCTTGATATGGGCACCTCATATACTCAATATTTCGTCCAAGCTTTCAAAGCTGTGGGAATGGCTTGTTTTGGAAGAGAAGCCTAATGTCGGGATAAATATATAGTTCACGGGCTACAAATGAAAAAAAAGGTTTTCTTCAATTATTTAAGACTAAATTGTGGTCAGATAAATAAGAACGCATCATTTTTTTAAGGCAGTGTGTGGGCTAATTCTGTGGTGGTGGGTCAGATTTGTGGCTGCATGTGGGCTGCTGTTGTGAGCATCTTTATATATTGAGTAGGATGCAGTTGCAGACAGCTCTTTGAAGGTGGCGGTGGGTTGCATTGGGCATACCATGCAGCACGGGGAGGGGGTCTCACATGGTCTGGAATGAACTGCATCATGTTTTATCAAGTGTACCGTGGCCATTCTAATTTGAAAATAAATAAAATACCACCTGACCCACAATTTTCGAATGGGGAGGCACTTTTTTTTGGGTTCCTTGGCCTATTTTTCAGTCCTACTCCAACCTTGCGGGAAACATACTTTACAACCACCTTAGGCTTTTGAAAGGATGTCATGATGAGTAAGTGAACATTTCTCTCACTTCAAACCTGGGAGGAACTGCAGGTCAGACCTCTTGGCCTCTATATAAAATCTAACAAATAAAGTTGCTCCCTCTTTGTACGTCCTGTCTAATTAACTAATGAATGGAAATGTAGGGTTTTCTTAGGTCTGTGGGCAAAGCCAACAGTCGCACGTAAATAAATGTTTTTTCTATGGTCAAGAAAAACAAAAATATATAAATATATATATTCACTGAAAAAACCATAGGTTTCAGGGGTGTTATAGTTAGTTGGACATTTCACTCGTACAAAACCATAGAAATTACCCCGTTATAGTTAGTTCAGCTAACTATAACTCGCACTCCCGCAATGCACTGCTGATGACGTCACATATTACATCACTCATGACATGGTCAGTGACATCACTCATGACATCACTGATGACATCTCAAATGACATCACTGATGACATCACTGATGACATCATCCTTGTGATAGAGTGGCAGACCTCCTCTCACCCTAATATAACCTTTGATACACACACTCAAAAATACAAACTAACATTTTCAAAACAATGGACATACCAATACCAGTTACAACACACCTATTCAGTAATTCCAAGATCTACACACACATCCACTCATTCACCAACAGTCCCTATACAGTCACTCATACATGTACTCACTCATCATATGTACTCATACACCTATACATCCTGTTACACACCGCCACTCATCCATAGAGTTACTCACACACATAGTCACACATAGTCACACATGCAAACAAAGTATCAAACATCCATTTACTTGCATATACAGTTATACACACACTACCACACTTACTTCTACAGAAACTTACACATACTTACTCTCTTAAACAATCACTTATAGAAACACCTACTTATTTGTACAGGAACTCTTCCAATCTCTCACTCTCACATATACTCACTTATATACACCAATACTCACATATACTAGTTTAAAACATATGTAGTTACTCATAAAGACACTATTGAGACAGTCATTCACTCACTAACACACCCATACACATACTCATCCACCTATACAGTCCTGCACACATGCTGTCTTCAACACATACAAACAGTGAGTCACTCATTCATGCATCTATGCACTAAGTAATACCCCCACCGAACCATACCAGACACTCATACTGATACTCAAAAAACCAACTAATAACCCATATAGACACTCATGTAGCTACTCACCAACCCATGCAGCCACTTATACACAAAGTGAGAGACTGATACAGATATTTTCATATTTAAACATTACTCACTAACCCATGTATTCACTAAGATACACTTAGTCAGTTATACAATCAATTTTACAAAACAAAATCATCCATTTAGACACTATATACCCATTTATTCTTCCATCGACCTTGAGATATACATATATAAAACATATTTAATTTTCAGAAAAACACACATTCACTGGATGATGTCATCAGTGATGTCATCAGTGATGTCATTTGAGATGTCATCAGTGATGTCATGAGTGATGTCACTGACCATGTCATGAGTGATGTAATATGTGACGTCATCAGCAGTGCATTGCGGGCGCGCGAGTTATAGTTAGCTGAACTAACTATAACGGGGGAATTTCTATGGTTTTGTACGAGTGAAATGTCCAACTAACTATAACACCCCTGAAACCTATGGTTTTTTCAGTGAATTTCTAAGGTTTTTTAAATGCTAATTTCTAACTATAACATGCCTGAAACCTATGATTTTTTCAGTGAATTTCTAAGGTTTTTTAAATGCTAATTTCTAACTATAACGTGCCTGAAACCTATGGTTTTTCAGTGAATATATATATATTTATTATACTATGTATACATGTGAAAATGTCTCGGTCCCCTGTTTGCCTCGGTGGCACGGAAAAAATGGGTGGAACTGACGTCAGCACGCCGACGAGGTCCTCTTATGGCTCCGATGACGTCATACGGTGTCGCGAGCAGAGCCATGCTATTATGACGTCCTCGTTGACGTGGGAGAGCTAGGAAAGAATTTCCGTGGAATGCTGGTGCAGGGGATATTCACCTAAGTGTTCAGGCTAGTCCTTTGGGAGCAACTGTTTATGTTGCCACTCCAGAAACCGAAACCAGTGATCCGAGGGCAGAGGCCCTGCAGATGGCACACGAGGTGGGGTGCCCAGTCGTGTGCACCGGCGGGGCAGCGAAGTGACAAGCACCACAACCCACAAAAAAGGTAACGAGGGCTTTGAATAACACAGGATCTTCTCTTTGTATCTGGCAGGAACAACGAAGTTAAAATACCCTAGTACCAAAATGTAGAATTAGTGCTACAACGGTCTTCAAGAGGACCTGCGAAGCCGCTTCTGCCTCCCGTACCCTGGAGGTGGCACATGGGTCACGCGGTATGGTCATACTGCGGTGGGACGTACACTCGTTGACCTCTCATGGCACTGCTCCACACTTCAGGGAGGACGCTTTCCATTAGCTATGTTTTCTGATGACATGTCGCGCCGGCCCGTCCAACAACAGAACTCCTTTAGATCCAAACAGACTCTTCCACTCTCTCACCGGAAGTGAAACCAGGCCACGCGGACACTTTCACAATACAACAGCCGGGAATACACTTTTCGGTAAAAAAACACATTCCTTCCTCCTAATTAATCAAATAAACGTCTCACTGAAGAACAGGGGCCAGCTTCGATCGGTAAACAGCCGTTACAACGACTTTTTACTTTGCGATACCATTACAACGCATGCATTACCACGCATGCGTTGTACGTCACAAAGTCATTACTACGCATTTTTTAGAACGCATGGTCATTTACCACGCATGCCTTTACAACGAATTTTGTTGTAAAGGTATGTATGGTAAATGACCATGCGTTCTAAAAAACATGTAGACGATCCATGTCGTTGTAAGGAAACAGAGGCTGTTCCGTTTCCTCACAACGACGTGCACCGCCCCTCAGAGACGACGTGAAGCAGGAACCACGAGGAGAGAGGAACCACGAGGAGTGAGAGCTAAGGGGGATTGGGCATGGGGTGGGGGTTTCTTTTCTAGGGTTTAGGGTAGTGCAGTGGTGTTTGGGTGGTGTAGGGGGTCGTGCTGGGGGTAGTGTTTTAGGGTTTAGGGTAGTGCAGTGGTGTTTGGGTAGTGTAGGGGGTCGTGCTGGGGGTAGTGTTTTAGGGTTTAGGGTAGTGCAGTAGTGTAGGGGGTCGTGCTGGGGGTAGTGTTTTAGGCTTTAGGGTAGTGCAGTGGTGTATGGGTAGTGTAGGGGGTCGTGCTGGGTTAGTGTTTTAGGGTTTAGGGTAGTGCAGTGTTGTTTGAGTAGTGTAGGGGGTCATGCTGGTGGTAGTGTTTTAGGGTTTAGGGTAGTGCAGTGGTGTTTGTATAGTGTAGGGGGTCATGCTGGGGGTAGTGTTTTATGGTTTAGGGTAGTGCAGTGGTGTTTGGGTAGTGTAGGGGTCGTGCTGGGGGTAGATTTAGGGTTTAGGGTAGTGCAGTGGTGTTTGGGTAGTGTAGGGAGTCGTGCTGGGGGTAGTGTTTTAGGGTTTAGGGTAGTGCAGTGGTGTTTGTGTAGTGTAGGGGGTTGTGCTGGGGGTAGTGTTTTAGGGTTTGTTAGTGCAGTGGTGTTTGGGTAGTGTAGGGGGTAGTGCTGGGGTAGTGTTTTAGGGTTTAGGGTAGTGCAGTGGTGTTTGTGTAGTGTAGGGGGTAGTGCTGGGGTAGTGTTTTAAGGTTTAGGGTAGTGCAGTGGTGTTTGGGTAGTGTAGGGGTTCATGCTGGGGGTAGTGTTTTAGGGTTTAGGGTATGGCAGTGGTGTTTGGGTAGTGTAGGGGGTCGTGCTGGGGGTCGATTTAGGGTTTAGGGTAGTGCAGTGGTGTTTGTGTTGTGAGGGGGTCGTGCTGGGGGTAGTGTTTTAGGGTTTAGAGTAATGCAGTGGTGTTTGTATAGTGTAGGGGGTTTAGGGTAGTGCAGTGGTGTTTGTGTAGTGTAGGGGGTAGTGTTTTAGGGTTTAGGGTAGCGCAGTGGTGTTTGTGTAGTGTAGGGGGTCATGCTGGGGGTTGTGTTTTAGGGTTTAGGGTAGGGCAGTGGTGTTTGTGTAGTGTAGGGGTAGTGTTTTAGGGTTTAGGGTAGTGCAGTGGTGTTTGTGTAGTGTAGGGGGTCATGCTGTGGGTAGTGTTTTAGGGTTTAGGGTAGTGCAGTTGTGTTTGTGTAGTGTACGGGTCGTGTTTTAGGGTATTGGGTAGTGCAGTGGTGTTTGGGTAGTGTAGGGGGTCATGCTGGGGTTAGTGTTTTAGGGCTTAGGGTAGTGCAGTGGTGTTTGGGTAGTGTAGGGGGTCGTGCTGGGGATAGTGTTTTAGGGTTTAGGGTAGTGCAGTGGTGTTTGTGTAGTGTGGGAGGTCATGCTGGGGGTAGATATAGGGTTTAGTGTAGTGCAGTGGTGTTTAGGTAGTGTAGGGAGTCGTGCTTGGGGTAGTGTTTTAGGGTTTAGGGTAGTCCAGTGGTGTTTGTGTAGTGTAGGGAGTCATGCTGGGGGTAGTGTTTTAGGGTGGTAGTGCAGTGGTGTTTGGGTAGTGTAGGGGTCGTGCTGGGGTAGTGTTTTAGGGTTTAGGGTAGTGCAGTGGTGTTTGTGTAGTGTAGGGGGTCATGCTGGGGGTAGTGTTTTAGGGTTTAGGGTAGTGCAATGGTGTTTGTGTAGTGTAGGGGGTAGTGTTTTAGGGTTTAGGGTAGTGCAGTGGTATTTGTGTAGTGTAGGGGGTGGGTTTAGGGTAGTGCAGTGGTGTTTGGGTAGCGTAGGGGGTCGTGCTGGGGGTAGTGTTTTTGAGTTTAGGGTAGTGCAGTTGTGTTTGGGTAGTGAAGGGGGTCGTGCTGGGGGTAGTGTTTTAGGGTTTAGGGTAGTGCAGTGGTGTTTGGGTAGTGTAGGGGTCAACCAAAATGAATTTGTCCTTGTGTGATGTAACCAATGCTCATGTAAAGCACTCCAATACCTGACCAGTCTGCACTATATAAAACTGCAAAAAAACAAAAAATAAAAAGTGTTTTGCACACTTCTGTCATTGGGCTATACGTGGGCTACCTCTGGGTGATATTTGTGCTACATTTGGGCTCTTTTTTTCTCTGGTGGCCATCTTGGGAGACTTATTTGTTATGAAGTTTCCTAATTTCCTCATTTACTACAGTCTCCTCAGTAGGAAATGCTTTCAGTTTTTTACTTTGATTCCATCAAGAAGGCATTCAGATGTGTCACACATTTGCAATAAATTCAGAATGTTAGCACTCTAGTTGTTCATTAGATCACTGTAGTAAAGCTACTGCTCACCAAGGAGTTAACTGGAAGTCTACTGCTGGTATTGAAAGTGATTGTTTCAGTCTGCATGTCAGAATTTTCTAATGAAATAGAAGAGGATTTGAGATCTCACTTAAAACATGCCCTAAATTTTCTTTTTGCAGCACTAACCATAATTTCTATGGCAAAATGAACCCCCTCATTTTGTTCCTTTTTAAATTAAATGTTTTAAGTGTTACCAGTTTATTCCAATCAAGATGGCTTCAGGTGTGCCATACTTTTGTCATAAGTAAGACTGTTAGCGCTCTAGTTGTTCTTTAGAACCCTCTGGGAAGCTGCAGTAGAACACAAAGGCATCAACTGACAGGCTGCTCCTGTTGAAATATGACAGGAAGATATTTGAGATCACACTTGAAACATGTCCTAATTTTTCTTTCTACAGCACTAACCATAATTTCTATGACAAAATGAACCCCATCATTTTGTTCCTTTTAAATTAAATGTTTTAAGTGTTACCAGTTTATTCCAATCAAGATGGCTTCAGGTGTGCCATACTTTTGTCATAAGTAAGGCTGTTAGCACCCTAGTTGTTCTTTAGAACACTCTAGGAAGCTGCAGTAGAACACAAAGGAATCAACTGACAGTCTCTGCCATTGTTGGATGTACATGTTTTACTGAGAAAGATAATGTGAATTTACAGAAAATATGCTCTCATTTAAGCTTCTGGAGCACCTTCCAAAACTGTATGGGACAAGCATGTGAAAATAGTTTTCTCTCAAACATGATTCATGATATCCCAGCAGAAGGTTTTTCACAGGGTAAAATCACCTTAGAACCCACCACAATTCCTGAAATTAGTATGGTACCATCAACAAATGAATTCTAATGTAACTAAAGTCTGTTATCACCCTTTATAGTTCTCCTTTTGGTAACCCTCAAAATCTTCGATTCACTACAATGCATTTCAATGGGGTACTATCATTTATATTGGTCCCAAGATGGCTGCCAGCAATTCCAGGATGAAGTGCTGACAGCCAATCAGATCTCACGATGACATGTGTGGTTAGGCTCCGCCCAGATATATATGTGTTTTTACTTTTGATTTTCTCAGCAACTACTGAACGGATTTACACCATTTAACAAAAGGGTTCTTTCTGAACCAAGAACTACCTCTTTGCCAAATTTGGTGTAATTCCGTTCAGCAGTTCGGGCTGTAGCCTTGCATAAAGTTTCCTATGGGAAATTGATTTTTTGACTCTTATTTTTTTAATTTCTCCGCAACTACTGAACGGATTTACACCATTTAACAAAAAGGGTTCTTTCTGAACCAAGATCTACCTCTTTGCCAAATTTTGTGTAATTCTGTTCAGCAGTTCGGGCTGTAGCCGTGGCTAAAGTTTCCTATGGGAAAATGAATGGGGAAAACACGTTTTGGGACCCCCCTTTTTTCTCGGCCCCCGCTTGAGGAATCACCCCGAAACTTTCAGGGTAGGAGCGGACCGGAGCGGGCCATAAAGTTTGAAAATGTCGCGAAGATTCGTCAACCGACGCAAGAGTTATTTCAAATAGAATGTCGCGGATTTCCTATGGAAAATAGGTCCTAACTATAACTATCTACTGGCGATCGCCAGTAGATAATATGTATATAGGGCAGACCTCTTGCTCTTTTTACAAAATGTAACAAATAAAGTTGCTTCCTCTTCGTACGTCTGGTCTAATTAACCAATGAAAATTAAAGGAGATGGTTGTGGGGTTTTCCTATGTCTGTGGGCACAACCAACATTCACATGTAAAGAAATGTTTTTCTATGGTGGCCAACAAAAACAAGTAATGTCAAGTGCTTTGTTTGGTCCCTGACGCTATGCCCCTGATGTAGCTAATACAGTTGTTAATCCAATGAGGAACTTTCACACCCATGATTGTCGAGTTCTGGTAGGTCTGTAATTCTGCATTGAAAGAATTCTTCTAAGGATTGGGAAGATACCACACCAGTTTCTGTAGGTAATTCCTTAATGCTGAGTATTTTATCTGGGGAAAGAATGCATCAGTTTAATCAGCTAAATGTCCAAGGAAGCTTCTAGGGCAATTCAGCATGCACAATTATGACATTACTGCATCTGCCAGGCTTCCAATTGGATTCCTGTCGGTTTAACAGCCTCACTAGAAATTTAAAGGCACTTGTTCTGAGGGCCTAAATGTGCTGAAAGTTGATGACTACAAATGCGGTGGATAGTAGCTGTAAGCCTCCAGGCACAATATTTGTCAACTCAGAATCATGTATGACATCTGAGATGCTACTGGAAATGTATCCTAGTGGCAATCAAGCCCTCATTTATAACTTTCAAAGAGTAAGCATAATTTGTTCCTAAAACGTGAGTTCACTGTCATCTTTTACATGTCCTTACCTGCTCTAAGTATTCAGGCAGAATTATGTTTAGTATTTTAAGCTCTACGGCTACCCTACCAATGTTCTGCCCTTTTGTGACTTTTGGGACAGTTTAGACTTCGGCCTTCACAACATTTTGTTCCACAAAGGACATCCACGCCACCAGGAATTGCTACTGCCGCTGTCGGAATTAAATTAAATGGCAAGGAGTGTCCTCCGTGACCTTCTTGGCACGTGCTGCCCTCCCTGATCGTGGGGGTAGCCGGGAGCTGTGTCCGGTCACAGTGAGAGCAGGCGTCGAGTGTCAAAAGACTCAGGTCACCAGTGGCGTAACAATAGCCCCTGTGGTGCGGGGGGTCCTCGAGCTCCAGGGGACCCCTCCGGGACTGTGCATGGGCGGCAGGATCCTGGCCTGAGAGCCCCTTACTGTGTACGGAGAGTGGGGGCCCCCCTCCATGTACTTTGCAGCGGGGCCCCCTCAAGTTTCATCACACCACTGCAGGGCACGGCTCTGAAGATAGCGTGCCACGCCATACCCTCTCCCCGTGACTTCAATATACAGCTGCAGAATTAGATGCAACGCAGTACTGTACGGTCTCCAGAGAGTAGTGTCAGAACCATCTAGGTCACTGTGTCAGCCTGCCTGCTCCTGACTGGAAGATGTGTCCTGTCTCCAGCATATCACAGCACTGTTGGGCAGCTGTCTGCAGTAAGGGTGACTCCACAGACTGCAGCAACAGTGGCACGGCCTGGCAGCAGAAATTATTTTTCTCAGCACAGTCAGTGACTCCGTTGGTAAGTCAAAGAGAACTGGTGTTTAATGCACCTACTGGAGATTGATCAGAATTTTGTCTACTGCAAGTTTTGAATCACCAGTAGCACAGAGGTTTAATATGCCTTCTGCAAAGAACATGCATCATGCATATCACAGAACTGTATTTTATGTGGATAGTTCAGTGGCTTCCTGCTTTTGTCACAGAGATCCTTTTGTTACTTGCAATACATAAATTACAATCCTAAAATACACACTGACCTAAAAACTGTCATCTAAGACCTCAGCTGCATGTAAACAGCATGGTATAAGTATTAACTATGCTTGTCCCTAGTCTTTCATTACCAATCATCTAAAACTGAACCCAAACAAGACCGAACTGCTACTCCTCTCCTCAAAAACAAACCTCTACCAATCCAAGAATGACTCAAGAATTTGAACACACTAGACTGCTCTCTTCCATTTTCTAACTTCGTAAAGTCTAGAGTATCACCCTGGACAAAAACATGTCATTGAAGGAGCACATCAACAACTCAGCCAAAGGAGCCCTCTTCAGACTAAAACACCTAAAAAAAAATCAAACCTTTTATTCCCCCAACGAGGTTAAGACTGTAGTGCAATCACTTGTTCTCTCGAAACTTGACTATGCAACTCCATCATCACTGGAACTCCAAAAAGTCACCTTGCACCCCTGAGAGCCACTCTCAATGCAGCGGCCAGACTCCTCACAGGAATTAAGCACTTTGATCACATCTCACTTACCCTCAAGACTCTCAACTGGCTTCCCATTGAAGGAAGAAGCATCTTCAAGACAGGTTGTATCACCCACAAAGCCCTTCAAACAAAACAAAAAAACAAATACGTAAAAAACAAACTTTCGAGAGCAGGTAGAGACTGGGCACTGAGAAGCTCCAACTCACTTCTTCTCATACCCCCTAACCTGAAAAAGAAATCTACCCAGGCACACTCCTTCTCAGGAAATTCTCCCAGGATATGGCACTAACTCCCTAAATATCTCCGCTGCAACCCCTCCTTTTCTTTCTTCAAACGGTACCTCAAATCTCTACTGCTTAACAAGTACATCAACACACAAGCTGATCCATGTTTCCCAAAGACCCAGCCCTCTTCTAGACTCCTTCATTACGGTCACCTTATCCCAGGCAAGGCCCGTGCAGGTATGAGCGGTGGGATGGGGGGAGGGGGAGGGGAGTCGACAGAGGACGATGAGGGAAACTTAAATTTAAAAAAAAGAAACCACTTACCTTGCACTCGCATTGCCGACTCGGCGATGCGGCGACTGCAAGGTAAGTGGTTTTCTTTTTTTAAATTTAAGTTTCGCTTGTCGTCCTCTGTTGACTCCTTCCCCGCCCCCCACTCTTACCTGCACAGGCCGTGCCTCCCTGATCCATTCAGTTCCTATTTTGACATTAACGTCATTACCTTAATGCTGCATTGTAACATACTTTTTGGATTGTTCTCGCTATTTTAATGCTGTATAGTTTATATGACTGCGTTTAACCCACACGTATCCTCGCATGTAGCTCAAATTAACCCATGCTCCCAACCTGTAAAGCGCTCTGATACTGGGGGTCTAGCTAGCACTATATAAAATTCAAAAATAAATAAATAACTAAATCCTAATGTTGCTAAAAGGGGCTAGTTTGGGTAGAAATGCATTCTTATTAGTAAAGCCAACCAGAACCACTGCGGTATGTTTTAAATACTGAGTATGTGCTTCTCTAGACCAAACACTCTTAAAATATACTGCCTACTAGTATGGCAGACATGTGATTCCTACACCTTGTAATCCTCATTGTTTTATATAACATTTCCTAGACTGATTTACACCTATGATTCATTGTCTCTGTATAATTTGTCTGTGATGTAAAATGCTTTGACACCCTGCACTGGTTTGATCAGCGCTATAAAACAAATGAAACGTTTGTGAGAGAGGGACTATGGCAAGATGAGTGGCTCTGTTAGACAACTGTGGTTGTGAGGAATCCATGGAGAAGGTGGTCATGGGGCACCAAAAAAGATTGTTGCACCAGACGCCACCTGCCGGCCCTGAAAGAGTGAGTCATTAATGCCTGTCACTGTGCTGTTTGAGATGGATAGTTTTGTCCAGTTGGGAAGGTGCTGTAATCGGTCTTGACTGCATGTATGTATGGACTTTAATAGTACATTGCTTATTTTATAATGCAAGTGACAATCTGTGGCATCCAGTAAGTATTTTTTGTATATAACTGTGTGTGTGTTTGCGTATGTGCACAAAACGTTAATAAAGTACTGCCTCTGAAAAAAGTGTTTATTGATTAATATCACGGTTACACAATTCTTTTACTGTATGATCATCTTACAAGGGCACTAGGTAAGTGCCCTTCCATTTCAAGTGCTTTGCAGCAGTTTCAAGATCTTCTTACATTTTCTCGTTGCTCATATGGGTGTCATTTCTGATACTTATCTGTTTCCATGGACTTCAATGCTGAATTTTGCTCTCAGGAAATTGTCACTTTAAGTGTCACACATTTGGTCGCTGAATGTCACTCATAAGTGCACTGAAACCATGGAAACGCCACACATAAGCAATCTGAAAACGCGGCAAAAGTGATTCTATTGAAAAACCATTATCTCTTTATCCAGAGGATATTTCATGTCTTCTGAGTGGAATAGATGCGGGATTAAAGCCTTCATCTGCGCCCCAAGAGTAGCTAAAATGCAAAATGTGGATAGAGCTCAGAGAAAGACAAGCCTCAAGACAGGAAGCCAAGCTCCCCAGTCTGTTTCCTTTCTTTTGTTTATCAGAAAATAGACCTTGATGTACAGTGGACATTTCAGGGCCCCTGATGAGGTTTAATTGGGAGAAACACCCATGATCAGCTGATCAGATCCCTCCGGTGGAAGTGACAGACAGTATGTGGCAGGGAGAACTGACAGCATGTGCTAGGACTTCCACAAACCCCACTGAAGGTCTCCACTTTTAGTTTGCATGATTTCTGTATGGGAGAGGCAGTATTTATAGGGAGAAAATCTCCTCTTTCAAATGATGCCTCACCCGTCTCTTTCCCTTCATGTAGTAATGATGTGAATTTCACTAGTTTCACTAGCCCAGAAAGGCAGCAAACATATCTTGTCACCTAATTGGCTTTCCTCTAATATGAGGGAGTGTGGGTTGATAATACCAGTTGGTAAAGGAAATACTGTTTTTGTCTGTCAGGATTCAGGCCCTGTGCCGGGAGGAGGAGCACATATCTTGTACTAGAAGGCCTGACTTCCGAAACGGTTTCTGGTATTTTTAATTTGACAGAAATGACTCCCTGTTTGTAAGGGGCATTTTAGATCCCCTGAGGGTGGCTGACTGGGAACATTACCCCAGATTTTCTTCCCTACATGATCTGAAATGCCATTAAAGATAACCGTTCAGAGAAAGAGAAAGAGACACGCCTTGTGACAAGATGGCTGGCTCGCCACTTAGTTACCATTATTCTATTGAAAACCTTACTCCTTTATCCAGAGGGTATTTCAGGTCTTCTGAGTGGGAGAGATCTGAGGTTAAAGCAGTCGTACAAAACCTTTATGTGGTAGTTAATTAATACCATTCCAAAAATGATCAACTGTATGAAAGAATTTGTTATAATACATTACAAATATTAAAATATTAAAATTCCTTTGTTGAATTAAGTTTAAAACAAATGGTACTTGACATAGTTACTAACACCCTAAAATTATACTTCATTCATGACGACTAGCGTGCAGCTTGGCTATTGTATCTAGAACTTTTTCTATACATTTTACAAAACCACCTATTAGCCTCCCATCTGCCCCTTGAAAACACTATGTTATTGCCTCCAGGTAAGTCCTTGTGTTCCTTTCACAAAAGAGCTCCAAAAATATATTTCTTTCTTTCAAGGAAAAAAGCTCAACACACAAATGATATTAGCAAATGATTGTCTGGAGTATGGGCAGAACCGGCAGGCTATATCTGTTCTACCATATTCCCATTTTTGGACAATTTTCCTGACATCAAAAAGTCCAAAGTGAAGCCTTAGAAATTAAGTTTGATTGTCAAGGATATCAGAAGCATTAAATACTTTTTGTGAATTTGGGAACTAATGCAGTATAAGTAGCGACAGTGATTGAATTATGCTGTTTCACTTACAGAGTTGAAAGACCAGCAAGTTTGGATTTTGTTTTTAATGCCATTCTTAATAGCAATTTAAAATGTCGATAGGAAATGTTGAGGTCCAAAGGCGATGTGATCTGTAGTTCAGCCAGTGCTGGACCCAAAGCTTTGATTTTAAAGATAATATTTCTTTCCCAAGATGGTATTTAAAAGAGCTCTGTTCTGCTCATATATTTTTGGAACCGAGGTTTCAATATTGTCTCCTTCTGGGCCAATGACTGCTCTATCAGACCAAGCTCTAAACAAAGTTGAGCTTTCCTCACTGAGTTATGTAGCCTAAAAATTGATTTATCCAATTTTGATTGCACCTGATTTAAACATTGACCAAATTTGACAGGAAAGGCTTCAAGGACAGAATTGAAAGTAGGTGGATATTTTATGTTTAAAACTCTAAAGAGCAGTGGTAGCGAAGGCCCTCTAAAATTATTCACTGCTTTTTTAATGAAAACCTAATACCTGATGCTTTTGTGTTAAGTGAGGTCATATACTGTTTATGATGGCCGGAAGCTTGAAATTCTATCCCTGGATATTTATAGAAATTTACACTGGTAATAGTAAATGGGCCCAGCTTCCACATTGTCTTTCTATTCATCCGGCGCTTTGAAAAAGTAATTACTTTTGCTTTGTTCTCATTACCTTACATATTGGTTTTCCAACAATACCCTCAAGGTTGGTAATTGAATGCTGAAGGCCTATAGGGGAGTGATCCAATAGGATAGTGTCATGAGCAAATTGCAAGACACGTAAAGGCAGTTTATTTATGTTCTGTGGGCATGGCCTTTGATTTGAAATTGAATTCCCCATGTCGGTAACAAACAAAAACTTTTTTGAAATCAATAAAGCAGACATGGAGAGGTCTTTTATTGGATAAGGAGTTATGAACAAGCAAGTCAAGGGCCACAATATTATTGTAGGTAATGGTATTTTGTCTAAATCCAGTTTGGAACCATGGTTCTATATTATGGCTCTCTGCGCATTCTCTTACATCTTCGAGAATCAAAAAGGCAAAATATTTTGCCTCAATATCTTGAAGGGCAATTAGCCTCTAATTGGATGGGATGTCTCGTCCTTTTTCCCTTTTTTATGTATGGGATAGATGTAGGGTCCCTGCCAAGATAATGGTATCAAAAGACACACAATTGATGGACGGAATGCAGAACAAATCAAAACATTCACCCCCAGTCAAGAGATCTGGGTTAAATCCATCATTCTTTTGCTCACCATGCCACCCCAGTTTAGACCTGGCCATATGCAAATCAGTCTTGACCCTGTGCCTCATGGGAACAGTCCAGCCCGAACTGCCAAGCCAGGTCCTCCCTGGACCGGAAACAAGCATCCTAGGACCGGTTTCGTGGTTTCACCCTCTTCAGCCAGGATAGCTTGAATCCAGTGGCACAGTGAGCCCGGGACCCACGTCTGGGCATACCCAGCGCACTTAGGGTGAGTAAGCAAAAGACACACAATTGATGGACGGAATGCAGAACAAATCAAAACATTCACCCCCAGTCAAGAGATCTGGGTTAAATCCATCATTCTTTTGCTCACCATGCCACCCCAGTTTAGACCTGGCCATATGCAAATCAGTCTTGACCCTGTGCCTCATGGGAACAGTCCAGCCCGAACTGCTAAGCCAGGTCCTCCCTGGACCGGAAACAAGCATCCTAGGACTGGTTTTGGGGTTTCACCCCTCTTCAGCCAGGATAGCTTGAATCCAGTGGCACAGTGAGCCCGGGACCCACGTCTGGGCATACCCGGCGCACTTAGGGCGAGTAAGCAAAAGACACACAATTGATGGACGGAATGCAGAACAAATCAAAACATTCACCCCCAGTCAAGAGATCTGGGTTAAATCCATCATTCTTTTGCTCACCATGCCACCCCAGTTTAGACCTGGCCAATGGCAAATCAGTCTTGACCCTGTGCCTCATGGGAACAGTCCAGCCCGAACTGCCAAGCCAGGTCCTCCCTGGACCGGAAACAAGCATCCTAGGACCGGTTTCGGGGTTTCACCCCTCTTCAGCCAGGATAGCTTGAATCCAGTGGCACAGTGAGCCCGGGACCCACGTCTGGGCATACCCGGCGCACTTAGGGCGAGTAAGCAAAAGACACACAATTGATGGACGGAATGCAGAACAAATCAAAACATTCACCCCCAGTCAAGAGATCTGGGTTAAATCCATCATTCTTTTGCTCACCACGCCACCCCAGTTTAGACCTGGCCATATGCAAATCAGTCTTGACCCTGTGCCTCATGGGAACAGTCCAGCCCGAACTGCCAAGCCAGGTCCTCCCTGGACCGGAAACAAGCATCCTAGGACCGGTTTCGGGGTTTCACCCCTCTTCAGCCAGGATAGCTTGAATCCAGTGGCACAGTGACATGCGTGGCATTGTTCTGCATTCTGTCGATCAATTGTTATTTTTGCATTTGTCACCCGAGTGGGACGGGTATGCCAAGACATGGGTCCCGTGCTCTCCATGCCACTGGAGTCAAGCTATCCTGGCTGATGAGGGCTGAAAGCCCGAAACCGGCCCTAGGATGCTTGTTTCCAGCCCAGGGAGGACCTGGCCTGGCAGTTCGGGCTGGACTGTTCCCATTGGGCGCAGGGTCAAGACTGATTTGCATATGGCTGGGTTCAAACTGGAATGGTATGGTGAGCAAAAAAACAACGGATTTAGGCCCAGATCTCTGTACTGGGGTGAATGTATGACATTGTTCTGCATTCTGTCCATCAATTGTTGTTTTTGCATTTATCACCCAGAGTGGGACGGGTATGCCCAGACGTGGGTCCCGTGCTCTCCATGCCACTGGAGTCAAGCTATCCTGGCTGATGAGGGCTGAAAGCCCGAAACCGGTCCTAGGATGCTTGTTTCCAGTCTAGGGAGGACCTGGCCTGGCAGTTCGGGCTGGACTGTTCCCATTGGGTGCAGGGTCAAGACTGATTTGCATATGGCTGGGTCCAAACTGGAATGGCATGGTGAGCAAAAAAACGATGGATTTAGGCCCAGATCTCTGTACTGGGGTGAATGTATGACATTGTTCTGCATTCTGTCCATCAATTGTTATTTTTGCAAGATAATGGTATCAAACAGGAGAAATAACAATGTTCGAAAAGACTGGCTAGCAATGATAGCCAAAAGACTGTGTTTGTTTTAAATATACTCGCAGGTATCCCATATGGCCCCAGGGCACCATCACTAGGATTCTTCAAGATTATCTTTTGTAGAAATTTCTTCGCATACCCAATGTATTGTTGTTCTCTTAGAATTAGTTGTAAAAGATGCTCCCCATTACTCTTTGTTAGTGATCACTGCAGGTGATGTAGCCATGTAAGGGTAAGTTTGCTGGTTGTTTTCTTGAGAATCAAGAGAATTTGGTGCCAATGTTTGTTTTTCAATCACCTTTGTAACATATAGAGTGGTGACATATTTCTCCCACACCCCTGTGGGTAGATTATTTGTAGGAGGATGAGTGTTCTGGATAACAATTTATTGATCCATCGTCAAAAAGAGCTTGAGTTGTTGGTGGAGTTTGCATTATAATGAAATACCTAATGTCTTTCATTTTCAGTCCTTTGAGCCTCCCACACCAATTTTTTGTAGATTTTCTGCTAGGTGACCATCGCCTTCTTAGTTGCACAATTTCCTGTAATGGATTGCACGACTTTCCGAAGGTTAAATGTAAACCAGGAATTAGGCTGGGTTACTTGATCAGCCTTATTAATTCTCTGTAAGTAAGTTTTGAAGTTGCCTATATGCTTCCTTCCAGACAATCAGGATTTGGGGGTTACTACCCAAGAACACTGTATTCAGACATCAGTGAAGTCGTTTGGGAATTTGTTCATCAGTTCACTAGTTCTTCACCTACCGATGTATACCACTTGATTCGTTCCTGACCCCATGGGACTAGGTTTCGGTAAGCTATAACAATTAATGTCAAGAACGATGTTTTGAGGGATGTGGTCACTTTCCTGGTGGTAATCAATCTTGGATTCTTTTATTTGATTTATAAGGTGTAAGGAAATTATCGTACAATCCAACACAGCACTGTTTTTCAGGGACACGTGTGAAAGTTGCTGATCGGTCTGGGGCAATACACCCATTAATGGCTCTTCGGCCCATGGAATGCAAGCCTTCAATTAATCGTTTACCAAGAGAATCAAATCTCTGATGATATACGGTGGGCGGAATGTGCCAAATTGAATCCTGCTCACTTGTTGCAATATCAGAGTTGTAATATACCAAATTAAGATCTCCAGTAATTATAAAACCTGCATTAATGTTTCCTCCCAATAGTTCCAGCAGGTATTTCTCTAGTTGTTCCACCATAGAACTGCGAAGTTTAGAGCCAAGATAAGCATTAAGTATTATTAATTTCTGCCGTTTTGCATTCAGGATTTTGTGTTTGGTTGCAAGAATCAGTGGTTTCCCAGTATTAAAGTTTCTGGTTCAGGTAAGGAAATATTTATTCCCTAACCATTGAAGACTTGTTCTTGAGTCATAATTGCTTTAAGGTCTGATTCAGACCCTACAGTCAGCCTTGTGGTTTCAGTTATGTCTCCTGGTTGCCGGGGTAAAAATGCAACATTGGTAATTGATTGCTGGTAAAAGCTGAATTATCTGAAAGAGCTTCTTGTGGACCCCGTGAGATATGCATGAGTTTTAATAAAATAGCTAATTCCTGATTTGTGCAATCATTTTCCACTGACTTCTCCAGATTTGGATACACTGGATGGACTCATATTACTGAATTGTTACTTGGCCCATGTTTACGTCATTCCTTAATAGGAGTACCTAGATGGGATTCCGTGCGAGTGACGGAATCAGATTGTTGACCTATTTTATCCGGCTGAATGGCGGGATTGAGATTGATTTTGTTAGGTGGACTTGCCAGTACCTGAGTGACGGCTGTGTATAACGATTTAACTTCTATGCCTTCTTTGCCACCTGAATGAGAAGTATTTGTTGGCCAAGTTGATTTATTCAGAGATCCTGTTCTGTAACTTACCAATATTTTTTCTTCAAACAGAGAAGTAAGAATTCCTGGTTGCATACTTTCAGACACTATGGTCATTGGAGGTATATTTGAGGCCAGGACTATATTTGAGACCCTAGCCCCAGTTACATAATTGTTTACTGGATTTGTTAGGCCTGGGGCCTTGTTCCTCATTTTGGTAAGATCCGATTATTGCTGAATTTGAGAGACCTTAGTCAGATTAGAGGAGAATGTAAGATATAGTTTAGGCTTTGACAGTTTGTTTTGTGCTTCACTTTCTCCACAATGGGACCAGATGGCTCTTTCGATTCGTTTTGTTAATTTTCTTAATCTTTTCCAATTTTTCTTTGGAATGAAATGAATAAAACCTTCTTTGGTATCATCAGTACTATTCGGTTGCTGAGATTGGAATTTTCTGCTATCGTCTGTAACATCATCCATAGGAACTCCATTCACAATACTCCTAAATGGTGATTGACCTGAAATAAATTCCTCACAGTGGACTATGTTTTGGGTTTTACTTGGAGCCACTAATGGTAGTGATTGCACCATGGCTTGTAAAGTGGACTTGGTGGTCAATTGGGTAACAAAGGAATCTGGATATATCAAAGTACATGGTTTCTCAGTCCCTCCAATGGTCTGCAGAGTCCCGCTTTTTGCACACGTAATGACTGATTCGGAAGCGTTGGCATCAGACAAAGGATTAGAACTGCCCTGACATGACACTTAACAGAATTTGCCATCCGATTTGAAAGGATCTCTGCTTGTGCATGATTTATTTGGTCAGCATTGATTTACTCACTGGTTGATTGGAGCAATTACTTAAGAGATTGGCCCTAAAATTGTGCACTAAGAATTGAAAAATGCAGGGAAACTCTGTTAATTTAGATAATATTAGTGAAAAAGGGCAAAGCATTTGTGTCTTTCTGCACCCATGTAATTAGAAGATTTAGATTTCACAAGTTAACTTCAATCAATGCTGGAACCCCTTCTTCTTTTTTAGCTGTGTTAAAAGTCTTTCTAAGATTTAATTTTGCCTGAAGAGGACAGAAATCATTAGGTTTAATGCTGCTGAAAGCTCGAACCAACTAATGGAGCCATCTTTAGTTCAATGTTCATTGGACAACAGACTTCTCCTCTCACATTTCTGGCAAACTAGGTTCCAAGAGTTCTTTGCCAGATATTGGGTATAAGCATGAATCGTCATATTTTTCTGTTCCTGCAAATGGGAAAGGTCCCATTCTCCTTTTTTGAATGGATTCAAATCAAATCAAATTTATTATGCATAATTGATTAAAATCATTGCATACAGTCGAAAATGTATTATAAATGAATATGTAAAAAAAAAAAAGAAAATGTGCAAATATGAGTCATTCCACCCAACTGTGCAGTTAAAGATTCTTAATTTTGTACTGGGCCCTTAGTGAAAAAAAATGTCAAGTGTTAATTTAAGATTGTGTTGATTGGATTGAAACATCGGAGGATTGCTTGCCAACAGAAATGAATACCAAGTTGATTAAAAGCCACCATGAAGAGTTCTCACTTATCCTGCAGAAGTGCTGGGCAGATGCACAACAGATGGATTGAGCAGAACAGTGGCCATGGCGGCCAGAAAAAGGTTGAATAACTTGGGTGCCAACACACATCCCTGCTTTAGACCCTGATGTGTGGCAAACCTTCTTGAGAGTCGAGTACCTGGGGGTCATTTTTGACGAGGGCTTGACCTTCGAGTCTCAGGTCAGCCGCACTGTTAGCACCTGCTCCTATATTCTGAAAACTCTCAGAAAGGTGCTCCCGTATATTCCAGCAGCACTGCATCGACCCACCATCATTGCACTAGTCACCTCCCGGCTCGACTACTGCAATGCCTTGTACCTTAATATCAGCATGGCCTCCCTGTACAGGCTTCAGGTCGTCCAAAACGCGTCTGCCAGGCTGATCCTTACTATCCCTAAACGGCAGTCAGCAAGGGAGGGGCTTCGTACTCTGCACTGGCTCCCTATTAGGAAGCAAATTTCTTTCAAAGTCCTGTGTATGGTCTACAAGGCCTTGCATTGCAAAGGCTCGCAGCAGCTGAAAACCATGTTTCAATGGTACATGACTGGGAGGACTCTGAGATCTTCCTCCCAGAGAAAACTGATCTCCCCAAAATTCCGCAAGGCCAGATGGGGCGGACGCTCCTTCTCTGTGGCGGCAGCAAAACTCTGAAATACCCTGCCCTCCTCTATCTCTCATGCGGAATCGCTCCCGGTGTTCAGAAAGCTGCTGAAGACTTGGCTTTTCCCAACATAGTCAGCAGCTCTGCATTCTTCTTTCTCTCCTCGACCGCCCAGCGCCTTGGCACCTACGGGTATTAGTGCGCTTTATAAATCCTCATCCTATCCTATCCTTTCTTAATTCTCAGCCCAGTATCTTTATGTAGAAATTGTATTGCTCGGAGAAGGTGTTGCGGTGCTCCCCAGTTAGACAGTTTGGACCATAGAAGGTTGTGTGGTATACAGTCAAATGCTGCCCTGAAATCGATATAACATAGGTACAAGGGCTGACGCTTTAATCGCATTTGGTCTGTGATTAAGGGCAATGATATCATGCTCTTGAAAGTCAGAGTTCAACAAGTGAAGCCTGTTTGGTGTAGCGGAATTGTACTTTGGTTCAGGGCCCAAGTTGTGAGTCCCTCAAGTATGAGTGAGGAGAAGTACTTTGCTTCATTATCAAGTAATGCTATTCGGCAATAGTTGCCGGGTTGCGACCAATCACCCCCCTTAAAAAACTGTTTGGCAATCGGCCCTCTCCAAGATTCAGGGAGGACCTGGGTCGGTAAGGCGCTGTTAAAGACTCTCTGCCCAGTATCCTGTACTGGTCTTGTAAATTGCCTGGGGGATACTGTTGGGGCCTGTTTCTCAATCGCGACAACCTTATACGATTATTTTTTCAACTTGAGGTGGGTTTTTGAGAGTGTGCTTAGTGAGACCTATTAGCAGTGTACCTCGAAATGCATCCATTTCTTTGTCTAGACTAACTGCATCAACAATACTGTTTCTTATGTGATTATTGATGCAAACACCCCAAAAGTCAGCTTTAAGGGGCATAATTGGGGATTTGTTACCATTTGCACTTGTTTCCTGTTCCGTATCCTTCGTGGAATTCAGGCTACAATCCCGAGCAGGTTCTCCAAGTTGGTCTCTCAAAGGTAGGTTAAAGTGATTGGTGAGGTAAGCTGCCCAAGTAGTCTTGGATGTTGGAATTGTTAATTGAGCAGAGTGCTTTATTATTGCCCTTCGCTAGCTTCCAGAACCCCTTTGAGTTTGGCTTCTTGTTTAGGTATAACATGTTTGCCCAGAAATCTTCCTCCGTTACCTTCTTTTCATTCCAGAGTAGGTTTTTAAAGAATTTCTGAGAGAAGGCGGACACATCTGAATTGTTCAATATCATTTTGAGATTTCCTCAGTGTTCTCACTGTTGGTTAAGTTTCTTTTTGCCAGTTTACAAGCTGCTGACAGCTTTTAAATTCTTGGTTTTAAGCCAATCTCTCCTTGGTAAGCTTTACCAGCCTGGGGCTTTGGAGATTTGGTATAATTGTTTAGTAAATGGTTCGTGAAGACTGTACAGTTTTCAAAGGAGTTGAGATCCTGTCTTTGTCAGGATTCAAATACTAACACTGCTGTAGCCTCAATACCACTGACTGAATTGTCTGACCATTTTATTCTTTTAAAGTTTACCATGTGAAGGGTGCAAGATAACCCATTCACTGAGCAGCTAACATGATTATTTGTGGGGAAGTGATCACTTTCCAGCCTTTCTTCTATTTTAAAAGATGCAACATATGCAAATAGTGGAAGGCTGACTAATGTGTAGTCAAGAATGGAATGTGAGGTGGTGGTTTGATGTGTAAGAGCTGGGGGCAGGTCAGTCTTAAATCTGATAGTACTCTAAGGCCAAGCTGTTCTATTTCAGTGACGAAGCATTCACCTTTCTTGTTTCGACGTTTGGGAAACCAGGTCCCCTAAGTGAGGATTCCCCATGGACTGTTCTTGTATACAACCATATCGTCGGGGTCCAGGGCAAAGATTAAGTTCATGTTGAAATCCCCCATAATTAAAATTTCAGACATTTCTTCATCTTTCCTTGCAATCCATAGTGATTCAGATTAACTTTACAGTTAACTCTTGGTTTATTCTGGCATTTGGGGCTATGTATACATTAACCAGTAAACGTGGTTTGGTGTATTTGGAAACAGGTCCGTAATTAAAACACAAAGTATGCCTGGGTTGTTTTGAATCAAAGCTTCACTGTGGCATTTAAAGGTAGCTGAGATGTAAACTGTAAGTCCACCCTTTGGGCTTCCATGCTTCAATGACTTATTGCCGGACTAAAGAATTCTATATATCCAGGCCACAGCAGTGATGATGTGGACTATGTGTTAGAAATTGGGGTTCTGGTTGGTAGAGGTATGACCCTATCCAAGCAGGAACCACAGTCCTAGTCAGGGTAAGTCCCCACACACCCTAAATTAGCCTGTGATCACCCTCTAGTAGCTTGGCACACAGCAGTCAGGCTTAACTTAAGAGGTAATGTGTAAAGTATTTGTGCAACACTTCAAACAGTAACACAGCGAAAACACATCAAAAAGACTCAACATCAGTTTAGAAAAATAGTTTATATTTGTATGAACAAACAAGACCAAAACGACAAAAATCCATTAAGTATAACCAGAGTTCTGAATTTTTGATTAAATGAAACTTAAAGCTTAAAGCGTCAACTGGGGCTTATCTGGTCACGCTAGACCGGTGTAAACCTAAAAGTTCAGGCCAACCGCAATGGAGCACAGGTCGGATACAGGAACCAGCCTTGCCCTGCTGAAAAGTACCTTAGATGTGTTGTCGATGGAGCACAGATGCGGGAAGCAAAAAACGATGCATCGTCGTTGAAGCAAAGGATTGAAGGCAATGCATCGGTGCCGAGCCGCGCAAAGTCAGAGATACATCAGAAACTGGCAACAATGCGCTGCGCAGTTGCCGATGTGGTGTCCATGGTCCTCGCAATAGGGGCGCTGCGTCAGCGCCGATTGGTGCAATGGCGTCGACATCGGACCCAAATACCTCAACGAGAAAGTATCCTTCCACATACCCAAAGGAACCTCCACCCCGCCGACCTCGCCCTGGCAGAGACCCCACGCATCTGCAGAACCAGAGCAGGCATAAGAGCCTTCTCCTACGTCGCAGCAAAGGCCTGGAACGAGCTCCCAGTCAACATCAGACGCTCCCCTACTCTGCACACCTTCAGGAAGTGCCTCAAGACCTGGCTCTTCGACTGATCCGGAGCTGCACCCTCCCCCCCCAGCGCCTTGAGACCCCCACGGGTGAGTAGCGCACTCTATAAATCCCTGATTGATTGATTGATTGATGAGTGGGTTCAGTAGCAGCACTTTACACCCACTTCCATAAGCCCAGGACTGTATTGGCACCACTTGGCAGGGCAAGACTTGCAGCAAGCAAAGTCCAGGTGCTGTTGGAGGATGAGTTGAAGTCTTTGATGTCCCTGAGACTTAGAACAGGGGGCAAGCCAGCATGCCCTTGGAGTCACTCTGGGTTCAAGTCAGATGGGTCCAGTCCTTCTTTATTCAGGGCAGCGGGTAGATGGCAGCAGGAAAGCACAACAGAAAAGCAGTTCTTCCAGAGCATCAGTCCAGCAGAGTGACAGTCCTTGTAGCAGCACAGCAGGCCTTCCTCCTGGCAGAGTTCTTCGCAGATCCAGTAGTGTACTGAAATGGTAGGGTAAGAAGTACAATTTTTATACTCAGTGGTGCCTTTGAACTGCGAGTGACTTCAAAGAAGGGGCTGTGCAAAGAAGTCCTCCCTCCCAGTTCTGGCTTCAGACTCACTCCAGGGGGGTATACAACCCTTTGTGTGGGGACAGGACATAGCCTATTCAGGTGTGTCAGCTCCTCCCTCCAATCTGTAGTGTCCTTCGCACCCCGGTAGCATGTAAATGAATCACACCACATACTGAGCTCAGTATTACACGTCTTTATTCTTTAGAGTGTAACCGGTAACTGACACGTACAACGTTATGAATTTTAATATCACACCCAATCGGTTGTGTCACTAGGCTACGGCGTTTGTTAGGGACCATAGGGGTCTCGCTCTCTATAAATCACAAGAAACTACGCCTCCCCCTTTGTTAAACAAAAAGTACAAACAAAAGAAATCATAAATATACATCATAGTTCCTCAATGAGTCGTCGAGGCGCTCAAATCACTTTTCCAGATCCTATGAAGTGCGTATGAGGAAACACAGGAGAAACAACCACAGCAGGCACTGGTGATCTAGACACTGATGCAGTTCTGGGGCTCTCCTGGCCGTCTGATGATAAAGTCTCACTCCCGATGTCTGGAGCCGACAGACTCTGAGGCAATTGCTTGAAATGTGAGGAATCCTCGTAATGGACTTTCCAGGATGGTGAGCAGTCACCATGTGCCCCTTACTAGTCACAACTTACAATGGATTGGCATCAATGGAGCATCAGATTGTTGTTTTCGTCTCTGCCTGACAAGGAAGCGTGCCCTCTTCTGAACCTTAATGTCCCGAGCAGATTGACGCTTGTCTGCATAATTCTTCATTCAGGACTTGAGATGAATCAGTGAGTCGAACTTTCTTGGCATCAATTGTTTTTTCAGTGGTCCACTGGGGCAGCTTGGTGCCCATGGCTCTCCCGAGCATCAGAGTAGCCTAGCTTTCACCGGTTGTAGAATGGGGGTAGATCGGTAGGCACAAAGGGTAGAGTGAAGAACTGACTTGAGCTCAAGTCCCTCTAGCAGAGATCGCTGGACAGCCTTCTTAAGAGTGCTTATAAAACGTTCAACAATGCCATTAGCCTGTGGTGTGCTTTTCTGCTGCCAGCTATTCAAATAAGTAAGAAAGTCACTGAATTCCCGACAATTTAATGGCAGGTCATTGTCAGATTTTAGAATGGATGGAACACCCCAGGTTGCAAATATGCCCTCTAGTCATTCAACTACTCGATCATGAGTGATTGACGAAAGGTCTTCTACTAGAGGAAACTGGGAATATTCATCAATGATTACCATGAGGTAATGGCCATTTTCAAGGGGTCAAAAGAAGTCAAATGCAATTTACTCCCAGACGTGTTTTGGAAGATCCAACATGTTCAAAGGATGCTGTGTTGTTTTGGGAGATAAACAGTTACACAAATGAGAAGCATGGAGCTCTCTCTCAGCTCGCTCATCAAGATGAGGAAACTAAACACGGTGGTGGAGGGCTCGCTTTGCGGCGACAATTCCATGATGTCGCTCATGTGTCACTTCAATGGCTTGCTGTCAGGAATGACAATTCTCGACTCTCACAAGATAATCCCTTCTTGTATAACTGACAGTTCATCACGCACATTCTTGAATTTCTGATATTCACTGTAGTTAGCAAGAGGTCAAGTAAGTGTTCTCCAGGATTGATGAATAATAATGTCTTTGAGGATGAGCATATTCCTATCAAGAGTGCAGGATCTCACAATGAGATTAACGTAGGCCTCGGCCATTTTAGAAGGGGTAGGGGTACACTGACACTGTACAGGCACTCAAGAAAAATAGTCAGCAGGGTTTTTATCTTTCCCGGCCGGTGCACAATGGTGTAGTCATACTCTTGCAGTGGCAGTCCCCACCTCTCATTGCGAGGGGGCATCTCGGTGTTTGTAAAAAAAAAAAATATATATATAAATAACTTACCTCATCACTGCCGCGTCTCTCCTCTGCGTCAGGACTGCGCCAGACAGGAATCAGGAAGCACCCAGGCTCCCCTGACCAATCACAATGCTGCAATGCAGTGTTGTGATTGGTAAGCACCCAGGCTCCCCTGACCAATCACAATGCAGCATTGTGATTGGTTTGAGCACCGTGGTTCAGCGCTCAGACGGGGACTGGGAGCCCGGGCATGTTCTCCATGCAGGCTGTAATGCAGCCTGTATGGAGAACATGCGAAGTGCGCATGACTGTTTGGCCAGCCAAACAGTCGTTGCGCACTTGGAGTGGGCAAACCACTCCTCCCTTGCCCTGCTCTGAGAGCAGAGCAGTCCGGCCCGCCCGCAAAGCAGCACAGAAATATAAAATGATATTAACACTGTTATTATCATTTTATGCTTCCTTTATATATACTGCTTAAAAGCAGTGGGGCGATGCTCCTCTGCTTGTTTACAAGTGGCTCCCCATCTGCACCAGGAAGACGGTGATGCATGCCCTGTTCACCAGCCAACTAGACTACGACAACGCACTCTAAGCAGGCACCACCACCGAACTCTAGACGATCCAGAATGCAGCTGCCAGACTCATCCTCAACCTGCCCAAGAGGACCCACACTACCCAGAAACTGAAGGACCTCCACTGGCTCCCGATCCAGAAGAGATGCCAGTTCAAGCTCCTGACCCATGCCTACAAAGCCCGCCACAAGCAAGGACATGCCTACATGAACCATTGCCTGCATTTCCACTGACCTCCCAGAAACCTCCGCTCTGCACACCTCGCTCTCGCACAGATACCTTGCATACTCCGCTGCCGCTCCAGGGGACACTCCTTCTCCTATCTTCCTGCCAAAACCTGGAACGCCCTCCCCACCACCTCTGCCCCTCACCCTCACTGATGTACTTCACGAAAGAGGTCAATACCTGGCTGTTTGACTGATACCTGCAGCAAGAGCATGGATACCCTCTCAGGGAACAAGCCGCGCTTTATCAGTATGACCTGATTTACTGATTGATCGAATATCGAAGCAGATGGTGGTTTTAGGAAGGCTGCAGCGCCGTAGCTTGCGTTCTCTTTGGCAACTATGGAAGAGGTGAAAGATTGCACTATTCTGACTGCCGTTCACGGCCCCTTTTGTCAGCTTGGCAAGACTGGACGGCCTTGTAAGCACAGTCCTCGTGCTTACGCTTGGGTCACTATGCCTGGTGCTGTGGTCAGATGATTCTCTTTAATCTAGATGTTGGGTAAGTAGATGCTCATTTCTTGTATCCTTCTTAGTGCTTCCTTGTGCTTACCTACTTCTGCTAGCAGAGTTCTCTTACATCAAGAAACTATAACTCGTGCTCTAAGGTAATTATAACTCGCGCCCGCCATGCACAGTTTTCTCATCAATAATTTTACAGCAAATATTGCACTGATATTACCAATGATGTCATAGTAGATGTCATGAGTGATGTAATATGGGGGTAATTGGAAATGCATGGCAAGGGCATGAGATATAGTTACCTTAGGGCACGAGTTATAGTTTCTTGACATGACTATAACTATAACTGCTTAATTTCTATGATTTTGTGGGTGTAAATTCTGAACCCAACTATAACGTCCCTGTAACCTTTGTTTTTTAGTGAATTTTAAAGGCTTTTTAAATTCTATTTCCTAACTATAACGTCCCTGTAACCTTTGTTGTATTTCAGTGAATTTCTACGGTATTTTTAATGCAGCGAGGGAATGGCCACAGGGCTTGTGGCCAAAATCTGCATGCAGTCAACCCCATGCTGTGCACGGCCAAAGAGGCCAGGCCCTGCGTTCAACCCCAGCATGCAGCCATCCTCGTGCCGCGCACGGCCGAAGCAGCCAGGCCCTGCACCTATCCCCTACATGCATAATTGGGAAGGGGACCCCTCCTCCGGCCCAGTTTCAGCCCCGGGACCCCATCTCCAAGGGCCCAGCCACTGTCTGAAGGGGGCACGCAGCCCTCCCTCCCCAGGCCAATATTAACCATGGGGATCCCATCCCCCTGGCCAGTAAATGGTGGGTGCACTGGAGCCCACCCAGGACGGCCACTGCATATTTAAAAGGGGGCCCAATATTAGCCCTTGACCAATATTGGCCTCAGGGACCCATTTCACCGGGGCCTGCCCAGTAAATGGTGGGTGCCCTGGAGCCCACCCAGGGCATCCACTAAATATTCAAAAAGGGGGAGGGGGCATGGAGCTCCCCTCTGTGGGTCAATATAGGCCCCGGAACCCCATCTCCAGGCCCAGCCACATTATAAATGGGGTGGGGGGCACATAGCTCTCATCCCTGGGCCAATATTTGCACCAAGGATACCATCCCCCGGGCCCTGGCCAATTATAAATGGGGGAGGGGGGTGCGCGGCCTCCCTCCCTGGGCCGATATTGGCCCCGTGGCCCAGTCAGTAATAGGTGCGTGCCCTGGAGCCCAGCAAGGGCACCCACTTCCTTTTTCTTGGAGACCGCGGGGAGGCCCAATGCCCCCACGGCCCCAGTTGGATCTCTGTCTTCAGCGGTAGCAGGTTTTGCTCCCGCCCGCAGGGAGCAGCAAAAAATACTGCTCCCTGCAGGTGGGAGCAATTTCTTCATCGGTTTCCCTGCGTGCTTCATTGTGGGCAAGGAAACACATGAAAAGTCTGCTTGCAGCGGGCGCGAGCATTTTACATGCTCTTAGCCAACTTAGTGGTTGCTTCGTAGGGCGGGAGCTTTAAAATTGCTCCTGCCAAGCAAGAGGCCCCTCATCTGTTCGTATTTGCAGCCTGTGAAGGGGTGCCATGCGGCCCCCCTTTGTTCTACAGCCTGGCCCCGGGAGATGAGGACCTTGGGGCCAAAATTATTGGTCCAGAAGAGGGGCTGTGGACCCCCTCCATGTGTGTGAAATCGGTTGGGTCCCTCTTAGTATAAAAGGTATTCCGCCCCCGTGACCTGGCCCACCCAGGGAAAGAAAAACAAGCACGGGAGACCACGCTTGCTTTTTGTGTGTGCAATTTTGCTGTGTATTCACAGATCCTTCACAAATCTGTGGCACACTTGAAAAGAGAAAAACATTTTTGTAGATCTTGGATTGCAGATTGTCAAACCCAGAGAGACCTCCCTCCCAGGGCCCACATTTTTAGAAAAATCAGCAAATTTTGATGCGATCGTGTGGGAGTCCTATGGGATCACAGGAAAAAAATGGGGGACGCCATTGTGATTATATATATATATATATATATATATTCACTGAAAAAACCATAGGTTTTAGGGACAGTTATAGTTAGTTGGACATTGCACTCGTACAAAACCCGTGAAATTCCCCGTTATAGTTAGTCCAGCTAACTATAACTCGCGCCCCGCAATGCACTGCTGATGACGTCACATATTACATCACTCATGACATGGTCAGTGACATCACTGATGACATCACTGATGACATCTCAAATGACATCACTGATGACATCACTGATGACATCATCCAGTGACTGTGTGTTTCTGTAAAGTTTATATATTTTTAATATATATAGGAAAAGACGTATTGAAGAATGAGTGGGTGTGTAAGTGTCTGTATGGATGATTTAGTAGGTGCGTGACTGACTCTATAAGTGAGTGATTTAACGTATCTTACTGAATGCATGGGTTAGTGACTAAACTGGGTGAATGTCTGTATCCGTCTGTCTGTTGCTGTGTAAGTGGCTGCATGTGTTTGTGAATAGCTACATGAGTGTCTATATGAGTTATTGAATGCTTGTCTGAGTATCTGTATGGGTGCCTGAGTGTTTGTGTGGGAGGGGTGTGTGCAACTCTGTAAATAGATGTGTGAGTCGGTGATTCACTGGGTGGATGGTTTCAAGAGTGCAACTGTGATAGACTGTATGGGTGGGTAAGTGTGTGTAAGAGTGTGTTAGTGAGTGAATGTATGTCCCAGTGGTACATGTGTGAGTAACTACATATGTGAAAGGCAGTATATATGTGTGTTGGAGTATATAAATAGCTATAAGCGAGAGTGAGTGATTGAGGTAGTGGCTGTATGGATGAGTGTGTGCTTGTATCAGTGATTGTATAAGAGCGTAAGAATGTGCTACTATTTGTATGAGTAAGTGAGCTGGTGTGTGTATAACTGTATAGGTGAGTAAATGGTAGTGTGTTTAATTATTTGCATGACTGACTAGGTGTGTGAGTACCTCTATGGATGAGTGGCGGTGTTTGAGTGTCTATATAGGAGTATGAGTGCATATGATAGTCCTGTACTGAGTGACCGTAAGTATGAGTGACTGTACGGGTGAGTGAGTGGATGTGTGCGTAGACCTAAGAATCAGTGAGTGGGTATGCAGTTATTGGTGTTGGAGTGTCTATGGTTTTGCGAATGGCAGTCTGTAATTTAGAGTGGGTGTATCAAAGGTTATATTAGGGTGTGAGGAGGTGCATCAGATTATCACGTGGATGATGTCATCAGTGGTGTCATTTGAGATGTCATCAGTGATGTCATCAGTGATGTCACTGACCATGTCATGAGTGATGTAATATGTGACGTCATCAGCAGTGCATTGCGGGGCGCGAGTTATAGTTAGCTGGACTAACTATCACGGGGAATTTCACGGGTTTTGTACGAGTGCAATGTCCAACTAACTATAACTGTCCCTAAAACCTATGGTTTTTTCAGTGAATTTCAAAGGTTTTTTAAATGCTAATTTGTAACTATAACGTCCCTGAAACCTATGGTTTTTTCAGTGAATTTCAAAGGTTTTTTAAATGCTAATTTGTAACTATAACATGTCTGAAACCTACAGTGTTTTCAGTGAATTTCAAAGGTTTTGTAAATGACAATTTTTAAATGTATTAATTGTTATATAAATTTTTTTCATACTGATTTCCAAATTTTTTAGAAACAATTTTTTTTACATATTTTATTTTTTAAATTACATTGTAATTACATTATACATTACATTACAAAAATACTTTCTCAGAATGAATTACTTTAGTTTAATTACTTTGCACATAGGTAATAGACTTTTAAGTACAGTAGTTACAGTTGTTGCAATGGGCAACACATTTTCAAACACAATGCAACATTCAGCTCAATGTGAATTTCTAGTTAAATGCAATTAGTTACTTTATGGATTACTTTTCTAACCACATTACTGGATCCTAGATTCAGTCCTGGGACATCTCCTGTAAACAGTTGAGTAAAAGCGTTTTGGTTACAGTCGTGATTTTTAAGGAATATTATTGTACTTTAAAAGTTCACACTTAGAAACTTTTTCTCATAGAATCACCAATGTTATCCTATGGAAGGAAATTCACTTAGAAGTTAAAAACTGTTATCGTTACTTTTTCTTACTCAGTGTTGGATCCTGGATCCAGCACTGGTGCATCTCCTTTAAACAGTTGAAAGAATGCGTTTAAGTCATACAGGCGATTTTTAGGAGTATTTGTAGTTTGTGAAAATCGACACTTTGAAACTTTTCTGCTGAAAACCAGAGAATGGATTCCTATGGAAGGAAATTCAAGTTACTGGTAAGTACGGTTAAAATTACTTTTCAGGATCAGTACTGGGCTGAAAGATGCAGCACTGAGGTCTCTCCTGATAACAGGTGAGTAAATCGGAATTCGTATTTCGGCTGATTTTAGAGGAATATTTTAAAGTTCCAAAACTCCACACTTAGAAGAATTTCCAAGTGAAACCAGTCAATGTTAGCCTATGGAAGGAAATTCAAGTTACTGGTAAGTACGGTTAAAATTACTTTTCAGGACCAGTACTGGGCTGAAAGATGCATCACTGAGGTCTCTCCTGATAACAGGTGAGTAAATCAGAATTCGGATTTCGGCTGATTTTAGAGGAATATTTGTATGTTTCAAAAATCAACACTTAGAAACTTTTTCAGCAAAAAGCAGGCAATGATATCCTATGGAAGGAAATTCAAGTTACTGGTAAGTACGGTTAAAATTACTTTTGAGGATCAGTACTGGGCTAAAAGATGCAGCACTGGGTTCTCTCCTGATAACAGGTGAGTAAATCGGAATTCGTATTTCGGCTGATTTTAGAGGAATATTTTAAAGTTCCAAAACTCCACACTTAGAAGAATTTCCAAGTGAAACCAGTCAATGTTAGCCTATGAAGGAAATTCAAGTTACCGGTAAGTACGGTTAAAATTACTTTTCAGGATCAGTACTGGGCTGAAAGATGCAGCACTGAGGTCTCTCCTGATAACAGGTGAGTAAATCGGAATTCGTATTTCGGCTGATTTTAGAGGAATATTTTAAAGTTCCAAAACTCCACACTTAGAAGAATTTCCAAGTGAAACCAGTCAATGTTAGCCTATGGAAGGAAATTCAAGTTACTGGTAAGTACGGTTAAAATTACTTTTCAGGACCAGTACTGGGCTGAAAGATGCAGCACTGAGGTCTCTCCTGATAACAGGTGAGTAAATCAGAATTCGGATTTCGGCTGATTTTAGAGGAATATTTGTATGTTTCAAAAATCAACACTTAGAAACTTTTTCAGCAAAAAGCAGGCAATGATATCCTATGGAAGGAAATTCAAGTTACTGGTAAGTACGGTTAAAATTACTTTTGAGGATCAGTACTGGGCTGAAAGATGCAGCACTGAGGTCTCTTCTGATAACAGGTGAGTAAATCGGAATTCGTATTTCGGCTGATTTTAGAGGAATATTTTAAAGTTCCAAAACTCCACACTTAGAAGAATTTCCAAGTGAAACCAGTCAATGTTAGCCTATGAAGGAAATTCAAGTTACCGGTAAGTACGGTTAAAATTACTTTTCAGGACCAGTACTGGGCTGAAAGATGCAGCACTGAGGTCTCTCCTGATAACAGGTGAGTAAATCGGAATTCGTATTTCGGCTGATTTTAGAGGAATATTTTAAAGTTCCAAAACTCCACACTTAGAAGAATTTCCAAGTGAAACCAGTTAATGTTAGCCTATGAAGGAAATTCAAGTTACCGGTAAGTACGGTTAAAATTACTTTTGAGGATCAGTACTGGGCTGAAAGATGCAGCACTGAGGTCTCTCCTGATAACAGGTGAGTAAATCGGAATTCGTATTTCGGCTGATTTTAGAGGAATATTTTAAAGTTCCAAAACTCCACACTTAGAAGAATTTCCAAGTGAAACCAGTCAATGTTAGCCTATGAAGGAAATTCAAGTTACCGGTAAGTACGGTTAAAATTACTTTTCAGGATCAGTACTGGGCTGAAAGATGCAGCACTGAGGTCTCTCCTGATAACAGGTGAGTAAATCGGAATTCGTATTTCGGCTGATTTTAGAGGAATATTTTAAAGTTCCAAAACTCCACACTTAGAAGAATTTCCAAGTGAAACCAGTCAATGTTAGCCTATGAAGGAAATTCAAGTTACCGGTAAGTACGGTTAAAATTACTTTTCAGGATCAGTACTGGGCTGAAAGATGCAGCACTGAGGTCTCTCCTGATAACAGGTGAGTAAATCGGAATTCGTATTTCGGCTGATTTTAGAGGAATATTTTAAAGTTCCAAAACTCCACACTTAGAAGAATTTCCAAGTGAAGCCAGTCAATGTTAGCCTATGAAGGAAATTCAAGTTACCGGTAAGTACGGTTAAAATTACTTTTGAGGATCAGTACTGGGCTGAAAGATGCAGCACTGAGGTCTCTCCTGATAACAGGTGAGTAAATCGGAATTCGTATTTCGGCTGATTTTAGAGGAATATTTTAAAGTTCCAAAACTCCACACTTAGAAGAATTTCCAAGTGAAACCAGTCAATGTTAGCCTATGGAAGGAAATTCAAGTTACTGGTAAGTACGGTTAAAATTACTTTTCACGACCAGTACTGGGCTGAAAGATGCAGCACTGAGGTCTCTGCTGATAACAGGTGAGTAAATCAGAATTCGGATTTCGGCTGATTTTAGAGGAATATTTGTATGTTTCAAAAATCAACACTTAGAAACTTTTTCAGCAAAAAGCAGGCAATGATATCCTATGGAAGGAAATTCAAGTTACTGGTAAGTACGGTTAAAATTACTTTTGAGGATCAGTACTGGGCTGAAAGATGCAGCACTGAGGTCTCTCCTGATAACAGGTGAGTAAATCGGAATTCGTATTTCGGCTGATTTTAGAGGAATATTTTAAAGTTCCAAAACTCCACACTTAGAAGAATTTCCAAGTGAAACCAGTCAATGTTAGCCTATGGAAGGAAATTCAAGTTACTGGTAAGTACGGTTAAAATTACTTTTCAGGATTAGTACTGGGCTGAAAGATGCAGCACTGAGGTCTCTCCTGATAACAGGTGAGTAAATCAGAATTCGTATTTCGGCTGATTTTAGAGGAATATTTGCACAATGGTGAAGGGAGGGGCGGGGCCTGAGGTGACATCTGTGCAAACGCGCCCCGTGGCGCGTTTTAAGTTGGGGATTAAGTCCCCTTGAATCATGAGGGTCCCTACGGGCCAACTAGCCCACCAGGAACCTCCAGTATGCGCCAGAGGGCTGCGTTGCAGAGACATTTACAGAGGCCACACCCCTTTTACACCTCTCTGCAACGCAGCTCTGTGGCGCTTTCTGGACGTACCTGTTGGGCTAGTTGGCCCCAGGGACCCTCAGGATTGAAGAGGATTTAATTCCCCATCTTAAAACGCGCCACGGGGCCTGTTTACACACATGTCACCTGAAGCCCCGCCCCCTCCCTTCACCACTGTGCAAACGCGCCCCGTGGCGCGTTTTAAGTCGGGGATTAACTCCCCTTGAATCCTGAGGGTCCCTGGGGTGCAACTAGCCCACCATATACCTCCAAAAAGCACCATAGAGCTGCGTTGCAGAGAGGTGTAAAAGGGGCGTGGCCTCTGTACACCTCTCTGCAAGGCAGCCCCTGGCGCATACTGGAGGTTCCTGGTGGGCTAGTTGGCCCCAGGGACCCCAGTATTCAAGGGGAATTCGTTCCCCCTCTGCAAACGCGCCAGGGCGCGTTTGCAGAGTGGGGAAGGAAGGGGCGGGGCCTACGGGCCCGATCGTTTTTTTTTTTTCGTTTTTTTCCCCTGAAGGGGGCTGTGTGGCCCCCTTCCTTTTTCCTATTTTTAGGCCCTGGGGACCCCATCCCCCAGGGCCTTTCCCCTTTTTTTATTAAAATAAAAAAAAAAAACGGGAAGGGGCCGCGTGGCCCCCTTCCCTGGGCCTGTATTGGCCCCGGGGACCCCATCCCCTGGGCATGGCCTCTTTTTTTATTTGGAGGGGGCTGCGTGGCCCCCCTCCTCAGGCCATTTAAGGCCCCGGGGACCCCATCCCCGGGGCCGGCCTTGCACTTTTTTTAAAAATGTTGTTACTTTGGGGAGGGGGCTGCGTGGCCCCCTCCGTGGCCTCTTATGGCCCCGGGGACCCCATCCCCGGGGCCTGGCCTCTCGTTGGGGACTGTGGGGGGTCCCCAAACCCCCAACAGTCCCGCCGGCTCCCCGTGTCCTACGGGAGCCGGCATTGCTTTACACATGGGGAGCAGCTAACATGCTGCTCCCCATGTGGAAAAGCAATCGGCTTTGGATATTGGAAGAGAGAGCAGGTTTCCTGCTCTCTCTTCCAATATCCAAAGCAAGTTTGCAATGACAGGACGGGAGCCGCGAGGCTCCGTCCTGTCATTACAAACAGCAGTGTCCCGGGGTAGGCACCCCGGGACACTGCAGGAGCCGGCCCTGGGGGTGGCGGTCCCCAGGGCCATCAAGGGCTCCAGGAGGGGGGCCGCGCGGCCCCCTCCCTACATTTTGAAAGCCCCGGGGAGGTGGTGGTCCCCGGGGCTCTGGGGGTCCAAAACGGACCCCCATTTTAATTTTCTTAGTGCCCCGGGAGGTGGTGGTCCCCGGGGCGTGTGGGGGCTGGAGCCCCCCACACAGGTTTCTTTTAAATAAAAAAGAAGCCCCGGGGAGGTGGCGGACCCCGGGGCTGCGGGAGGCTCAGAGCCCTCCCGCACCATTACTACATAAAGCCCCGGGGGTGGTGGTCCCCGGGGCTTGGGGGCCCTTAGAGGCCCCCACACATAAAATTAACCCCCCAGCATGCCCCCGGGACTTGGCCCACCCGGGGCCAGTTAACATCGAGCGCGGGAGACCGCGCTTCGATTTTTTCGGCAGGGTTCGCGCTCCCTGAGCGCATCCTGCCGATTTAAAAAAAAAAAAATAAAAATATATTTTGCCCAGGGGGTCCTTGTGGGACCCCTGAGCAGACCTAGGGGGTCAGGGTGTTTCTACCCTGCCCCCTTTGTGCGCTTTGCGCACTTGTTTCTGTCCCTTGGTTCTACCGAGGGACAAAATAACTGCCAACACTTCCTGGTTTGGAGTGTTGAAAGCCAATTAACATAAAGCTCGTGCTCGGGAGGATCCGCGGCCCTAGATATCACTATCTTTTTACTTTTGATTTTCTCAGCAACTACTGAACGGATTTACACCATTTAACAAAAGGGTTCTTTCTGAACCAAGAACTACCTCTTTGCCAAATTTGGTGTAATTCCGTTCAGCAGTTCGGGCTGTAGCCGTGTCTAAAGTTTCCTATGGAAAATTGCATGGGAAAACGCGTTTTGGGACCCCCCTTTTTCTCGGCCCCCGCTTGACGAATCCCCCGAGACTTTCAGGGTAGGAGCGGACCGGAGCGGGCCATAAAGTTTGAAAATTTTGCGAAGATACGTCAACCGGCAAGAGAGTTATTTCAAATAGAATGTCGCGGATTTCCTATGGATAATAGGTTGTAACTATAACTATCTACTGGCGACCGCCAGTAGATAATATATTACTTGACATTACTTGTTTTTGTTGGCCACCATAGAAAAAACATTTCTTTACATGTGAATGTTGGTTGTGCCCACAGACATAGGAAAACCCCACAACCATCTCCTTTAATTTTCATTGGTTAATTAGACCAGACGTACGAAGAGGAAGCAACTTTATTTGTTACATTTTGTAAAAAGAGCAAGAGGTCTGCCCTATATACATATTATCTACTGGCGATCGCCAGTAGATAGTTATAGTTAGGACCTATTTTCCATAGGAAATCCGCGACATTCTATTTGAAATAACTCTTGCGTCGGTTGACGAATCTTCGCGAAATTTTCAAACTTTATGGCCCGCTCCGGTCCGCTCCTACCCTGAAAGTTTCAGGGTGATTCGTCAAGCGGGGGCCGAGAAAAAGGGGGTCCCAAAACGTGTTTTCCCCATTCATTTTCCCATAGGAAACTTTAGCCACGGCTACAGCCCGAACTGCTGAACGGAATTACACAAAATTTGGCAAAGAGGTAGTTCTTGGTTCAGAAAGAACCCTTTTGTTAAATGGTGTAAATCCGTTCAGTAGTTGCGGAGAAATTAAAAAATAAGAGTCAAAAATCAATTTCCCATAGGAAACTTTATGCAAGGCTACAGCCCGAACTGCTCAACGGAAGTACACCAAATTTGGCAAAGAGGTAGTTCTTGGTTCAGAAAGAACCCTTTTGTTAAATGGTGGAAATCCGTTCAGTAGTTGCTGAGAAAATCAAAAGTAAAAACACATATATATCTGGGCGGAGCCTAACCACACATGTCATCGTGAGATCTGATTGGCTGTCAGCACTTCATCCTGGAATTGCTGGCAGCCATCTTGGGACCAATATAAATGATAGTACCCCATTGAAATGCATTGTAGTGAATCGAAGATTTTGAGGGTTACCAAAAGGAGAACTATAAAGGGTGATAACAGACTTTAGTTACATTAGAATTCATTTGTTGATGGTACCATACTAATTTCAGGAATTGTGGTGTGTTCTAAGGTGATTTTACCCTGTGAAAAACCTTCTGCTGGGATATCATGAATCATGTTTGAGAGAAAACTATTTTCACATGCTTGTCCCATACAGTTTTGGAAGGTGCTCCAGAAGCTAAAATGAGAGCATATTTTCTGTAAATTCACATTATCTTTCTCAGTCATGTGAGAATGAAGTCTGACATTCTCAGTAAAACATGTACATCCAACAATGGCAGAGACTGTCAGTTGATTCCTTTGTGTTCTACTGCAGCTTCCCAGAGTGTTCTAAAGAACAACTAGAGTGCTAACAGCCTTACTTATGACAAAAGTATGGCACACCTGAAGCCATCTTGATTGGAATAAACTGGTAACACTTAAAACATTTAATTTAAAAAGGAACAAAATGATGGGGTTCATTTTGTCATAGAAATTATGGTTAGTGCTGTAGAAAGAAAAATTAGGACATGTTTCAAGTGTGATCTCAAATATCTTCCTGTTATATTTCAACAGGAGCAGCCTGCCAGTTGATGCCTTTGTGTTCTACTGCAGCTTCCCAGAGTGTTCTAAAGAACAACTAGAGCGCTAACAGTCTTACTTATGACAAAAGTATGGCACACCTGAAGCCATCTTGATTGGAATAAACTGGTAACACTTAAAACATTTAATTTAAAAAGGAACAAAATGAGGGGTTCATTTTGCCATAGAAATTATGGTTAGTGCTGTAGAAAGAAAAATTAGGACATGTTTTAAGTGAGATCTCAAATATCTTCCTGTTATATTTCAACAGGAGCAGCCTGTCAGTTGATGCCTTTGTGTTCTACTGCAGCTTCCCAGAGTGTTCTAAAGAACAACTAGAGTGCTAACAGCCTTACTTATGACAAAAGTATGGCACACCTGAAGCCATCTTGATTGGAATAAACTAGTAACACTTAAAACATTTAATTTATAAAGGAACAAAATGAGGGGGTTCATTTTGCCATAGAAATTATGGTTAGTGCTGCAAAAGAAAATTTAGGGCATGTTTTAAGTGAGATCTCAAATCCTCTTCTATTTCATTAGAAAATTCTGACATGCAGACTGAAACAATCACTTTCAATACCAGCAGTAGACTTCCAGTTAACTCCTTGGTGAGCAGTAGCTTTACTACAGTGATCTAATGAACAACTAGAGTGCTAACATTCTGAATATATGGCAAATGTGTGACACATCTGAATGCCTTCTTGATGGAATCAAAGTAAAAACTGAAAGCATTTCCTACTGAGGAGACTGTAGTAAATGAGGAAATTAGGAAACTTCATAACAAATAAGTCTTCCAAGATGGCCACCAGAGAAAAAAGAGCCCAAATGTAGCACAAATATCACCCAGAGGTAGCCCACGTATAGCCCAATGACAGAAGTGTGCAAAACACTTTTTATTTTTTTGCAGTTTTATATAGTGCAGACTGGTCAGGTATTGGAGTGCTTTACATGAGCATTGGTTACATCACACAAGGACAAATTCATGTTGGTTGACCCCTACACTACCCAAACACCACTGCACTACCCTAAACCCTAAAGCACTACCCCCAGCACGACCCCCTTCACTACCCAAACACAACGGCACTACCCTAAACTCAAAAACACTATCCCCAGCACGACCCCCTACACTACCCAAACACCACTGCACTACCCTAAACCCTAAATCTACCCCCTACAATACACAAATACCACTGCACTACCCTAAACCCTAAAACACTAGAACCCAGCACGACCCCCTACAGTACACAAACACCACTGCACTACCCTAAACCCTAAAACACTACCCCTACACTACACAAACACCATTGCACTACCATAAACCCTAAAACACTACCCCCAGCATGACCCCCTACACTACACAAACACCACTGCACTACCCTAAACCCTAAAACACTACCCCAGCACGACCCCCTACACTACCCAAACACCACTGCACTACCCTAAACCCTAAAACACTACCCCAAGCACGACTCCCTACACTACACAAACACCACTGGACTACCCTAAACCCTAAAACACTACCCCCAGCATGACTCCCTACACTACCTAAACACCACTACACTAAACCCTAAATCTACCCCCAGCATGACCTCCCACACTACACAAACACCACTGCACTACCCTAAACCCTAAAACACTACCCCCAGCACGACCCCCTACACTACCCAAACACCACTGCACTACCCGAAACCCTAAAACACTAACCCCAGCATGACCCCCTACACTACCCAAACACCACTGCACTACCCTATACCCTAAAACACAACCCCGTACACTACACAAACACAACTGCACTACCCTAAACCCTAAAACACTACCCACAGCATGACCTCCTACACTACACAAACACCACTGCACTACCCTAAACCCTAAAACACTACCCCCTACACTACACAAACACCACTGCCCTACCCTAAACCCTAAAACACAACCCCCAGCATGACCCCTACACTACACAAACACCACTGCACTACCTAAACCCCCTACACTATACAAACACCACTGCATTACTCTAAACCCTAAAACACTACCCCAGCACGATCCCCTACACTACCCCAAAACCACTGCACTACATTAAACCTTAAAACACTACCCCCAGCACTACCCCTACACTACCCAAACACCACTGCACTACCCTAAACCCTAAAACACTACCCCAGCACTACCCCTACACTACCCAAACACCACTGCACTAACATAAACCCTAAAACACTACCCCCAGCACAACCCCTACACTACACAAACACCACTGCACTACCCTAAACCCAAAAACACTACCCCCAGCACGACTCCTTACACTACCCAAACACCACTGCACTACCCTAAACCCTAAATCTACCCCCAGCACGACCCCTACACTACCCAAACACCGCTGCACTACCCTAAACCATAAAACACTACCCCCAGCATGACCCCCTACACTACACAAACACCACTGCACTACCCCAAACCCTTATACACTACCACCAGCATGACCCCCTACACTACTCAAACACCACTGCACTACCCTAAACCCTAAAACACTAACCCAGCACGACCCCCTACACTACCCATACACCACTGCACTACCCTAAAGCCTAAAACACTACCCCCAGCACGACCCCCTACACTACTACACTACCCTAAACCCTAAAACACTACCCCCAGCACGACCCCCTACACTACCCAAACACCACTGCACTACCCTAAACCCTAAAACACTACCCCCAGCACGACCCCCTATACCACCCAAACACCACTGCACTACCCTAAACCCTAGAAAAGAAACCCCCACCCCATGCCCAATCCCCCTTACCTCTCACTCCTCGTGGTTCCTCTCTCCTCGTGGTTCCTGCTTCACGTCGTCTCGGAGGGGCGGTGCACGTCGTTGTGAGGAAACGGAACAGCCTCTGTTTCCTTACAACGACATGGATCGTCTACATGTTTTTTAGAACGCATGGTCATTTACCATACATACCTTTACAACAAAATTCGTTGTAAAGGCATGCGTGGTAAATGACCATGCGTTCTAAAAAAATGTGTAGTAATGACTTTGTGATGTACAACGCATGCGTGGTAATGCATGCGTTGTAATGGTTTCGCAAAGTAAAAAAGTCGTTGTAACGGCTGTTTACCGATCGAAGCTGGCCCCTGTTCTTCAGTGAGACGTTTATTTGATTAATTAGGAGGAAGGAATGTGTTTTTTTACCGAAAAGTGCATTCGCGGCTGTTGTATTGTGAAAGTGTCCGCGTGGCCTGGTTTCACTTCCGGTGAGAGAGTGGAAGAGTCTGTTTGGATCTAAAGGAGTTCTGTTGTTGGACGGGGCCGGCGCGACATGTCATCAGAAAACATAGCTAATGGAAAGCGTCCTCCCTGAAGTGTGGAGCAGTGCCATGAGAGGTCAACGAGTGTGCGTCCCACCGCAGTATGACCGTACCGCGTGACCCATGTGCCACCTCCAGGGTACGGGAGGCAGAAGCGGCATCGCAGGTCCTCTTGAAGACCGTTGTAGCACTAATTCTACATTTTGGTACTAGGGCATTTTAACTTCGTTGTTCCTGCCAGATACAAAGAGAAGATCCTGTGTTATTCAGTGCCCTCGTTACCTTTTTTGTGGGTTGTGGTGCTTGTCACTTCGCTGCCCCGCCGGTGCACACGACTGGGCACCCCACCTCGTGTGCCATCTGCAGGGCCTCTGCCCTCGGATCACTGGTTTCGGTTTCTGGAGTGGCAACATAAACAGTTGCTCCCAAAGGACTAGCCTGAACACTTAGGTGAATATCCCCTGCACCAGCATTCCACGGAAATTCTTTCCTAGCTCTCCCACGTCAACGAGGACGTCATAATAGCACGGCTCCGCTTGCGACACCGTATTACGTCATCGGAGCCATAAGAGAACCTCGTCGGCGTGCTGACGTCAGTTCCACCCATTTTTTCCGTGCCACCGAGGCAAACAGGGGACCGAGACATTTTCACATGTATACATAGTATAATAAATATATATATATTCACTGAAAAAACCATAGGTTTCAGGCACGTTATAGTTAGAAATTAGCATTTAAAAACCTTAGAAATTCACTGAAAAAACCATAGGTTTCAGGGCGTTATAGTTAGTTGGACATTTCACTCGTACAAAACCATAGAAATTCCCCCGTTATAGTTAGTTCAGCTAACTATAGCTCACGCGCCCGTAATGCACTGCTGATGACGTCACATATTACATCACTCATGACATGGTCAGTGACATCACTCATGACATCACTGATGACATCTCAAATGACATCACTGATGACATCACTGATGACATCATCCAGTGAATGTGTGTTTTTCTGAAAATTAAATAATTTTTATATATGTATATCTCAAGGTCGATGGAAGAATAAATGGGTATATAAGTGTCTAAATGGATGATTTTGTTTTGTAAAATTGATTGTATAACTGACTAAGTGTATCTTAGTGAATACATGGGTTAGTGAGTAATGTTTAAATATGAAAATATCTGTATCAGTCTCTCACTTTGTGTATAAGTGGCTGCATGGGTTGGTGAGTAGCTACATGAGTGTCTATATGGGTTATTAGTTGGTTTTTGAGTATCAGTATGAGTGTCTGAATGGTTCGGTGGGGGGTATTACTTAGTGCATAGATGCATGAATGAGTGACTCACTGTTTGTATGTGTTGAAGACAGCATGTGTGCAGGACTGTATAGGTGGATGAGTATGTGTATGGGTGTGTTAGTGAGTGAATGACTGTCTCAATAGTGTCTTTATGAGTAACTACATATGTTTTAAACTAGTATATGTGAGTATTGGTGTATATAAGTGAGTATATGTGAGAGTGAGAGATTGGAAGAGTTCCTGTACAAATAAGTAGGTGTTTCTATAAGTGATTGTTTAAGAGAGTAAGTATGTGTAAGTTTCTGTAGAAGTAAGTGTGGTAGTGTTTGTATAACTGTATATGCAAGTAAATGGATGTTTGATACTTTGTTTGCATGTGTGACTATGTGTGTGAGTAACTCTATGGATGAGTGGCGGTGTGTAACAGGATGTATAGGTGTATGAGTACATATGATGAGTGAGTACATGTATGAGTGACTGTATAGGGACTGTTGGTGAATGAGTGGATGTGTGTGTAGATCTTGGAATTACTGAATAGGTGTGCTGTAACTGGTATTGGTATGTCCATTGTTTTGAAAATGTTAGTTTGTATTTTTGAGTGTGTGTATCAAAGGTTATATTAGGGTGAGAGGAGGTCTGCCACTCTATCACAAGGATGATGTCATCAGTGATGTCATCAGTGATGTCATTTGACATGTCATGAGTGATGTCACTGACCATGTCATGAGTGATGTAATATGTGACGTCATCAGCAGTGCATTGCGGGCGCGCGAGTTATAGTTAGCGGAACTAACTATAACGGGGGAATTTCTATGGTTTTGTACGAGTGAAATGTCCAACTAACTATAACGCCCCTGAAACCTATGGTTTTTTCAGTGAATTATATATATATATATATATATATATATATATATATATATACAGCAGAACCTCCCTCGAGCAGAAAGGAAGAGGCCACACGGGAATCCAATTTGGAGGCTTTATTGGAACAACAGGTAAGCATTATGCATTTCGGGCGGTAGGGCCTTCCTCAGATGCCGCTGTTGATGAGGAACACAGTCTCACCCTCACTTTAAATGTTCTTGCAGTCCTCTCATTGGTGAGAATAGGCACCATGCCCCAATCATGTGATCACCCACCCTAAGCAGCACTGTAGGCACTGCATCTCCCAAAATGCATCTCTGTTGGGACGGTGTTGTGTGGGGAAATTGAAATGAGTCCCTGTGGACAGGTGTCTTGCAAGGTGAGGTGCTGTGTGCCAAATTACAGTCCTTAAAGCTCCTTGGGTCCCCGCATACGCTCCAACCCCGAAGGCGCAAGTACGCCGGGCCGCGAGATGACTATGAATTAGTCGAACTCCCTGTGCAGTCACAAGCCGCCACTGGCGGCAGCCCTTGCAGAACTCACACTCCGAGGTGGGCTGGTGCCGGTCCAATACCTTGGAAAAACGAACTGCAGAAGCAGGAACCAGAATGGCGACCAGCCAGCTTGACGGAACGGGGCCTCTTTACACGCCTCTGGCAGGCAGTGAAACATGCAGCAGAACCTCCCTCGAGCAGAAAGGAAGAGGCCACACAGGGAATCCAATTTGGAGGCTTTATTGGAACAACAGGTAAGCATTATGCATTTCGGCCGGTAGGGCCTTCCTCAGATGCTGCTGTTGATGAGGAACACAGTCTCACCCTCACTTTAAATGTTCTTGCAGTCATCTCATTGGTGAGAATAGGCACCATCCCCCAATCATGTGATCACCCACCCTAAGCAGCACTGTAGGCACTGCATCTCCCAAAATGCATCTCCAGAAGAGGGGCTGTGGACCCCCTCCATGTGTGTGAAATCGGTTGGGTCCCTCTTAGTATAAAAGGTATTCCGCCCCCGCGACCTGGCCCACCCAGGGAAAGAAAAACAAGCACGGGAGACCACGCTTTCTTTTTGTGTGTGCAATTTTGCTGTGTATTCACAGATCCTTCACAAATCTGTGGCACACTTGAAAAGAGAAAAACATTTTTGTAGATCTTGGATCGCAGATTGTCAAACCCAGAGAGACCTCCCTCCCAGGGCCCAAATTTTTAGAAAAATCAGCAAATTTTGATGCAATCGTGTGGGAGTCCTATGGGATCACAGGAAAAAAATGGGCGATGCCATTGTGATTATATATATATTCACTGAAAAAACCATAGGTTTCAGACACGTTATAGTTAGAAATTAGCATTTAAAAAACCTTTGAAATTCACTGAAAAAACCATAAGTTTTAGGGACAGTTATAGTTAGTTGGACATTTCACTCGTACAAAACCATAGAAATTCCCCCGTTATAGTTAGTTCAGCTAACTATAACTCGCGCCCGCAATGCACTGCTGATGACGTCACATATTACATCACTCATGACATGGTCAGTGACATCACTGATGACATCACTGATGACATCTCAAATGACATCACTGATGACATCATCCAGTGACTGTGTGTTTCTGTAAAGTTTAAATATGTTTAATATATATAGGGAAAGGTGTATTGAAGAATGAGTGGGTGTATAAGTGTCTGAATGGATGATTTAGTACGTGAGTGACTGACTCTACAAGTGAGTGATTAAATGTATCTTACTGAATGCATGGGTTAGTGACTAAACTGTGTGAATGTCTGTATCCGTCTGTCTGTTGGTTTGTAAGCGGCTGCATGAGCTTTCTGAATAGCTACATGAGTGTCTACATGGGTTATTGATTGATTGTCTGAGTATCTGTATGGGTGCCTGAGTGTTTGTGTGGGTGGGCTGTGTGTGACTCTGTGCATAGATGTGTGAGTTGGTGATTCACTGGGTGCATGGTTTCAAGAGTGCATCTGTGATGGACTGTATGGGTGGGTGAGTGTGTGTATGGGTGTGTTAGTGATTGAATGTATATCTCAGTGGTACATGTGTGAGTAACTACATATGTGAAAGGCAGTATATATGTGTGTTGGAGTATATAAATGGCTATAAGTGAGAGTGTGTGATTGTGAGAGTGGCTGTATGGATGAGTGTGTACTTGTATCAGTGATTGTATAAGAGCGTAAGAATGTGCTAGTATTTGTATGAGTAAGTGAGCTGGTGTGTGTATAACTGTATAGGTGAGTAAATGGGTGTGTGATTAAGTTTTTGCATGACTGACTAGGTGTGTGAGTACCTCTATGGATGAGTGGCGGTGTGTGAGTGTTTATATAGGTGTATGAGTGCATATGATAGTCCTGTACTGAGTGACTAAGTATGAGTGACTGTACGGGTGAGTGAGTGGATGTGTGTGTAGACCTAAGAATCAGTGAGTGGGTATGTAGTTTTTGGTGTTGGAGTGTCTATGGTTTTGAGAATGGCAGTCTGTAATTTAGAGTGCGTGTATCAAAAGTTATATTAGGGTGTGAGAAGATGCATGAAATTATCACATGGATGATGTCATCAGTGATGTCATTTGAGATGTCATCAGTGATGTCATCAGTGATGTCACTGACCATGTCATGAGTGATGTAATATGTGACGTCATCAGCAGTGCATTGCGGGGCGCGAGTTATAGTTAGCTGAACTAACTATAACGGGGAATTTCTATGGTTTTGTACGAGTGAAATGTCCAACTAACTATAACTGTCCCTAAAACCTATGGTTTTTTCAGTGAATTTCAAAGGTTTTTTAAATGCTAATTTCTAACTATAACGTGTCTGAAACCTATGGTTTTTCAGTGAATTTCAAAGGTTTTTAAATGCTAATTTCTAACTATAACGTGCCTGAAACCTATGATTTTTAAGTGAATTTCAAAGGTTTTTTAAATGCTAGTTTCTAACTATGCCTACAGAGGTAGGACATGTGAAGAAAGAAGAAAAAACGCACAGAAAGAAGCAAAAGATGTGCAGAAAGAACCAACAGAGGAGCAGAAAGAGGCCTTGTTGCAAAATCATCCTGTGCCCACAACTTTTTCAGACGGGTACTGGTGGTAACTGACTCTGACTAACCAGAGCCAGTGCTATGCTAAAAGACACTTAGAATACAGTGAAAACACCTTCATACACTAGGGAACACTATGCGTTGGGGTACCCCTGTGATTAGCATGACCTCCTCTGCAAGTCCCTAGTACATAATAGGGCAGGGGATTAAAACTACCTCTTAAAACGCGCTACAGGGCGCGTTTGCACAGTGGTGAAGGGAGGGGGCCTGAGGTGACATGTGTGCAAACGCACCCCGTGGTGCGTTTTAAGCTGCAGGATTAAGTCCCCTTGAATTCTGAGGGTCCCTGGGGCCCAACTAGCCCCCAGGTACCTACAGTTAGGACCACAGAGCTGAGTTGCAGAGAGGCGTTCCGAGGCCACGCACCTTTTTTCACCTCTCTGCAACGCAACTCTGTTGTGCTTACTGAAGGTACCTGGTGGGCTAGTTGGCCCCCAGGGTCCCTCAGGATTCAAAGGGAATTAATTCCCCAACTTAAAACGCACCACAGGGCGTGTTTGCGCACATGTCACCTGAGGCCCCGCCCCCTCCCTTCACTGTGCAAACGCGCCCCGTGGTGCGTTTTAAGTTGGGGATTAGGTCACCTTGAATCCTGAGGGTCCCTGGGGCCCAACTAGCCCACTAGGTACTTCCAGTAAGCACCACAGGCCTGCGTTGCAACGCCTGTAACAAATTGTGCAGTTGTGTTTAGGTAGTGAAGAGGGTCGTGCTGGGGGTAGTGTTTTAGGGTTTAGGGTAGTGCAGTGGTGTTTGTGTAGTGTAGGGGTCATGCTGGGGGTAGATTTAGGGTTTAGGGTAGTGCAGTGGTGTTTGGGTAGTGTAGGGAGTCGTGCTGGGGGAGTGTTTTAGGGTTTAGGGTAGTGCAGTGGTGTTTGGGTAGTGTAGGGGTCGTGCTGGGGGTAGTGTTTTAGGGTTTAGGGTAGTGCAGTGGTGTTTGGGTAGTGTAGGGGGTCGTGCTGGGGGTAGTGATTTAGGGTAGTGCAGTGGTGTTTGGGTAGTGTAGGGGGTACTGCTGGGGGTAGTGTTTTAGGGTTTAGGTTAGTGCAGTGGTGTTTGGGTAGTGTAGGGGTACTGCTGGGGGTAGTGTTTTAGGGTTTAGGGTAGTGCAGTGGTGTTTGTGTAGTGTAGGGGGTAGTGTTTTAGGGTTTAGGGTAGTGCAGTGGTGTTTGTGTAGTGTAGGAGGTCATGTTTTAGGGTTTAGGGTAGTGCAGTGGTCTTTGGGTAGTGTAGGGAGTCATGCGGGGGTAGTGTTTTAGGGTTTAGGGTAGTGTAGGGGGTCATGTGGGGGTAGTGTTTTAGGGATTAGGGTAGTGCATTGGTGTTTGGGTAGTGTAGGGGGTCATGCAGGGGGTAGTGTTTTAGGGTTTAGGGCAGTGCAGTGGTGTTTGGGTAGTGTAGGGGGTCGTGCTGGGGGAGTGTTTTAGGGTTTAGGGCAGTGCAGTGGTGTTCGGGTAGTGTTGGGGGACGTGCTGGGGGCGTGTTTTAGGGTTTAGGGCAGTGCAGTGGTGTTCGGGTAGTGTAGGGGGTCGTGCTGGGGGTAGTGTTTGAGGGTTTAGGGCAGTGCAGTCATGTTCGGGTAGTGTAGGGGGTTGTGCTGGGGTAGTATTTTAGGGTTTAGGGCAGTGCAGTGGTGTTTGGGCAGTGTAGGGGGTAATGCTGGGGGTGGTGTTTTAGGGTTTAGGGCAGTGCAGTGGTGTTCGGGCAGTGTAGGGGGACATGCTGGGGGTGGTGTTTCAGGGTTTAGGGCAGTGCAGTGGTGTTCGGGCAGTGTAGGGGGTGGTGTTTCAGGGTTTAGGGCAGTGCAGTGGTGTTCGGGCAGTGTAGGGGGTCATGCAGGGGTGGTGTTTCAGGGTTTAGGGCAGTGGTGTTCGGGCAGTGTAGGGGGTCGTGCTGGGGGTGGTGTTTCAGGGTTTGGGGCAGTGCAGTGGTGTTCGAGCAGTAAAGGGGGTCGTGCTGGGGGTGGTGTTTCAGGGTTTAGGGCAGTGCAGTGGTGTTCGGGCAGTGTAGGGGGCGGTGCAGGGGTGGTGTTTCAGGGTTTAGGGCAGTGCAGTGGTGTTCGGGCAGTGTAGGGGGTGCTGCAGGGGGTGGTGTTTCAGGGTTTAGGGCAGTGCAGTGGTGTTCGGGCAGTGTAGGGGGTCATGCAGGGGGTGGTGTTTCAGGGTTTAGGGCAGTGCAGTGGTGTTCGGGCAGTGTAGGGGGTCGTGCTGGGGCTGGTGTTTCAGGGTTTAGGGCAGTATAGTGGTGTTCGGGCAGTGTAACGGGTCATGCTGGGGCTGGTGTTTCAGGGTTTAGGGCAGTGCAGTGGTATTCGGGCAGTGTAGGTGGTCGTGCTGAGGCTGGTGTTTCAGGGTTTAGGGCAGTGCAGTGGTGTTCGGGCAGTGTAGGGGGTCATGCTGGGGCTGGTGTTTCAGGGTTTAGGGCAGTGCAGTGGTGTTCGGGCAGTGTAGGGGGTCTTGCTGGGGCTGGTGTTTCAGGGTTTAGGGCAGTGCAGTGGTGTTCGGGCAGTGTAGGGGGTCGTGCTGGGGGTGGTGTTTCAGGGTTTAGGGCAGTGCAGTGGTGTTTGGGCAGTGTAGGGGGTCATGCTGGGGCTAGTGTTTCAGGATTTAGGGCAGAGCAATGGTGTTCAGGCAGTGTAGGGGGTTTTGCTGGAGGTGGTGTTTCAGGGTTTAGGGCAGTGCAGTGGTGTTCGTGCAGTGTAGGGGTGGTGTTTCAGGGTTTAGGGCAGTGGTGTTCAGGCAGTGTAGGGGGTCTTGCTGGGGTTGATGTTTCAGGCTTTAGGGCAGTGCAGTGGTGTTCGGGCAGTGTAGGGGGTCGTGCTGGGGGTGGTGTTTCAGGGTTTAGGGCAGTGCAGTGGTGTTCCGGCAGTGTAGGAGGTCGTGCAGGGGTGGTGTTTCAGGGTTTAGGGCAGTGCAGTGGTGTTCGGGCAGTGTAGGGTGTCGTGCTGAGGGGTGGTGTTTCAGGGTTTAGGGCAGTGCAGTGGTGTTCGGGCAGTGTAGGGGGTCGTGCAGGGGTGGTGTTTCAGGGTTTAGGGCAGTGCAGTGGTGTTTGGGCAGTGTAGGGGTCGTGCAGGGAGTGGTGTTTCAGGGTTTAGGGCAGTGCAATGGTGTTCGGCCAGTGTAGGTGGTCTTGCGGGGGTGGTGTTTCAGGCTTTAGTGCAGTGGTGTTCGGGCAGTGTAGGGGGTCTTGCTGGGGGTGGTGTTTCAGGGTTTAGGGCAGTGCAGTGGTGTTCGGGCAGTGTAGGGGGTCTTGCTGGGGCTGGTGTTTGAGGGTTTAGGGTAGTGCAGTGGTGTTCGGGCAGTGTAGGGGTCGTGCTGCGGCTGGTGTTTGAGGGTTTAGGGTAGTGCAGTGGTGTTCGGGCAGTGTAGGGGGTCGTGCTGGGGCTGGTGTTTCAGGGTTTAGGGCAGTGCAGTGGTGTTCGGGCAGTGTACGGGGGTTGTACTGGGGCTGGTGTTTCAGGGTTTAGGGCAGTGCAGTTGTGTTCGGGCAGTGTAGGGGGTCGTGCTGGGGGTGGTGTTTCAGGGTTTAGGGCAGTGCAGTGGTTTTCGGGCAGTGTAGGCGGTCGTGCTGGGGCTGGTGTTTCAGGGTTTAGGGCAGTGCAGTGGTGTTCGGGCAGTGTACGGGGTCTTGCTGGGGGTGGTGTTTCAGGGTTTAGGGCAGTGCAGTGGTGTTCGGGCAGTGTAGGGGGTCATGCTGGGGGTGGTGTTTCAGGGTTTAGGGTAGTGCAGTGGTGTTCGGGCAGTGTAGGGGGGTCGTGCTGGGGCTGGTGTTTCATGGTTTAGGGCAGTGCAGTGGTGTTTGGGCAGTGTAGGGGGTCGTGCTGGGGGTGGTGTTTCAGGGTTTAGGGCAGTGCAGTGGTGTTTGGGCAGTGTAGGGGGTCATGCTGGGGTGGTGTTTCAGGGTTTAGGGCAGTGCAGTGGTGTACGGGCAGTGTAGGGGTCTTGCTGGGGGTGGTGTTTCAGGGTGTAGGGCAGTGGTGTTCGGGCAGTGTAGGGGGTCTTGCTGGGGGTAGTGTTTCGGGGTTTAGGGCAGTGCAGTGGTGTTTGGGCAGTGTAGGGGTCGTGCTGGGGCTGGTGTTTCAGGGTTTAGGGCAGTGCAGTGGTGTTCGGGCAGTGTAGGGGGTCTTGCTGGGGGTGGTGTTTCAGGGTTTAGGGCAGTGCAGTGGTGTTCGGGCAGTGTAGGAGGTCTTGCTGGGGGTATTGTTTCAGGGTTTAGGGCAGTGCAGTGGTGTTTGTGCAGTGAAGGGGGTCGTGCTGGGGATGGTGTTTCAGGGTTTAGGGCAGTGCAGTAGTGTTCGGGCAGTGTAGGGGGTCGTGCAGGGGGTGGTGTTTCAGGGTTTAAGGCAGTGCAGTGGTGTTCGGGCAGTGTAGGGGTCGTGCTGGGGGTGGTGTTTCAGGGTTTAGGGCAGTGCAGTGGTGTTCGGGCAGTGTAGGGGGTCGTGCTGGGGATGGTGTTTCAGGGTTTAGGGCAGTGGTGTTCGGGCAGTGTAGGGGGTCTTGCTGGGGGTGATGTTTCAGGGTTTAGGGCAGTGCAGTGGTGTTCGGGCAGTGTAGGAGGTCTTGCTGGGGGTAGTGTTTCAGGGTTTAGGGCAGTGCAGTGGTGTTCGGGCAGTGTAGGGGTCATGCTGGGGGTGGTGTTTCAGGGTTTAGGGCAGTGCAGTGGTGTTCGGGCAGTGTAGGGGGTCGTGCTAGGGTATGTGTTTCAGGGTTTAGGGCAGTGCAGTGGTGTTCAGGCAGTGTAGGGGGTCATGCAGGGGCTGGTGTTTCAGGGTTTAGGGCAGTGCAGTGGTGTTCGGGCAGTGTAGGGGGTTGTGCTGGGGGTAGTGTTTTAGGGTTTAGGGTAGTGCAGTGGTGCTTGTGTAGTGTAGGGGGTCGTGCTGGGGGTAGTGTTTTAGAGTTTAGGGTAGTGCAGTGGTGTTTGTGTAGTGTAGGGGGTCATGTTTTAGGGTAGTGCAGTGGTGTTTGGGTAGTGTAGGGGGTCGTGCTGGGGGTAGTGTTTTAGGATTTAGGTTAGTGCAGTGGTGTTTGGGTAGTGTAGGGGGTCGTGCTGGGGGTAGTGTTTTAGGGTTTAAGGTAGTGCAGTGGTGTTTGTGTAGTGTAGGGGGTCGTGCTGGGGTAGTGTTTTAGGGTTTAGGGTAGTGTAGTGGTGCTTGTGTAGTGTAGGGGGTCGTGCTGGGGGTAGTGTTTTAGGGTTTAGGGTAGTGCAGTGGTGTTTGTGTAGTGTAGGGGGTCATGTTTTAGGGTAGTGCAGTGGTGTTTGGGTAGTGTAGGGGGTCGTGCTGGGGGTAGTGTTTTAGGATTTAGGTTAGTGCAGTGGTGTTGGGGTAGTGTTTTAGGGTTTAGGGTAGTGCAGTCGTGTTTGTGTAGTGTAGGGGGTCATGCTGGGGGTAGTGTTTTAGGGTTTAGGATAGTGCAGTGGTGCTTGTGTAGTGTAGGGGGTCGTGCTGGGGTAGTGTAGCAATACGTAACTT